>VZTY01029264.1:0-160526 GCA_013400935.1 Turnix velox
GTCAGCCCCTTCTAGCGTTACCTTTTGTTCCTATCTGTGGTCCTATCTGTCACAAGACCCTCTGCATCCCTAAATATTACTCTTATCTGAGCACTCTAGTCTATAAGCAGATTAAATATTTCTGTGTCACATAAATATCTCCCACATGGCAGAGTTATAGTAAACAAGAGAAAGCAAGCACGTGCGGTCACATCCAGAGATAAATTCATACTGAAAAAGATGCAACTTCCATCAGTTTGCAGGAATACTGTAACCTTTAGTCTGTGACTTCTGATAAGTAATTTATCAGAAAAGCACATTGACAGGAATGTACCAATCAGCCTTTTTGGACAGGAGCACAGACATATTTAGGGATTTCCAGGACACACATCTAGTTTAAAATACCAATAGTTGAACATATTTTAATAGAGGAGTCCTTAAGCAGCCCTCTCAGGAAAGCAGAATCTGGCTTACTTGTCTGCTCAGAGATAGGAACTGTAAAAGAGAAAGGTGTTTTCTATCTAGTGAATAATTTTATCATACCACGGTTTTTGTTACAGTATTATGTTTTATATTACTTTTTTAATAACATATTTCTGCAAAGCCATGAGCACTTCTTCAATGCTTTGTTTTTTCCTTACTGGTTGCCCACTCATTCAATGCCTTTTCTAAAGACAGATTGAGTAATTTCTTCCCAGCTGCCACTATTTTTCTGAAGAAAAATTCAGAACAGTACCTGAGAGCTGCAAACACATTCAAGAATTTATTTTTATATCCTCTTTGCGACTAGGTAGCTATTATTGCCCCTATCATTGTACTTGCAGAATTAGTGCATTGAAAAACTAAAAACGGATTTATTCTAAATTACTATTTTGGTTCCTATTTTAAGAAAACAAGTATGTGAACATTACAGCTCCTGCTCTAAGCACTGCTTTTTCAATAATCAAAAATCAAACACTTGGAATACAGATTCCAGGTAGTTCTTCTGTCCCCTCCACTTATTCTCCTCCTTCTGGGGGAATATGTAAGACGACAATGTTTCAACAAACATTACTGAATTGTAGAGTAATTTAGAATGGAAAATACCTTTAAGATCATCAGTCTTAAATATCTTGAAGATCTCGGGTAGATTCTCTCTGCCCTTCCAGACCCTTTGCAGTGATTTATATCCTGTCATCAGAATTGCTTTTGGGCAGTAAGGTACCAACTGGAGTTTGGACTGAACAGGGTTCATTAGACAGCCTGTATGATGTAAAGTCATCATACCAAAAAAGCAATCATTGTGTCTCTCAGTACTTTCATTTACTTCATTTTGAAAGAAGTTTGGCTTTGTGAGGTAAAGTTTGACAAGTTATTTAACAGATCTGAACACTTGTTTGCCTGGTTGAGTGCCTTATGACTTCCTTTCTCTACCACAAAAAAGGACGTGAGTTATCTTGAAAGAGGCAATTCCAGATGACTTTGCCCTGACTACAGAAATGGATTTGTACAGTGAAATGGAGACTGTGTTGCTTCCAAGGATGTTGCTCATTTTTAGAATCAGATATTACAAATCTGGATATTTTTGTGTTTCATGTATTTAATAGAAATACACAAATTGCACAGAGAATAGCAACAGACTTAGAATTTTTCCCAATTACATTTCAAAAGGTTCATAAACATGATTTGTGAGCATGGAAACCTTTACCAAAGAGGTTAACTCTTAACTGTAAAAACTTTGAATGCCAAAACTTCTTTATTGCTCCCCTCGGCTTTATTCTTTTTCATCTGTGAAATAGAATCTAGAATATTTTATGCTACAGATTATATGTGATACCATTCATATTCTAACAAAATAAAACAAAAAAATAATTAAAAATATATAAAACCAAACAAACAGTTCTTGAAACCAAATGCCTGAATCATGTTTAATTAAAAAAAAAAAAAATTAAGTTTCTGCTTGATTATGGTGTATGTCAGCATCTGTCCCTTTGATTTATGAAAGCATGGATTGGAAATAACAAATTGCTTTATTCAAGAGAAAGAAAGAAAGGAGGGGATTCAGTGTGACAGAACAGTGTAGCTTGTATTAACTTCAGTGCTCAGTAAAACATGAAAGATTAACCATAGAAAGGGAAGAAAGAATTGTGGTTGTCTCCAATTTAGGATTTTCACTTCATTTCTGGATTCCAAATGATGTCAGAAAAGGGGTAGGTGCTACATTACTCTGCAGAGAAGATTATGTGAACAAATGCATACTTCTGGTTCTTATAAAAATGCAATACTTTCCTTTGCAAAATATCACTAATTTTTACCATGTCTGGGTCTGATTCAGCACACCTCAAATTCTGCTGAAGTTAGGGCATGAGACCAATGCTGTTGAGGGATTTAGATGAAAATGAAGCTTAACTCACCAAGAAATCCTCCTCAGCTCTGCCATCTCCTACTTTCCCACTAATACACGCAGTGAAAGACCAAGAGCCTGCAAGCCCTTTTCCATGAGCACAATGTCCCCATCAGTGTCCCCCTGTGTCTTTTTCAGGATAGGTAGAAAGTGTCATCATTTGTCCAAAAAGTGCAAAATAAACCATGAAGACCTCTGAGAGGATGTGTCACCTTTAAGTCTCCTCTATCTAGTGGCCAAGCTGGGGAATGGCCTGTGGCTGAAAGTGCTCCCCTACTCCTGCCCTGCAGCCAGAACGGGCCATGTCCCTGAGTGTGTGCTGGGGCTGTCCCTCACAAGGGTGGAATTAGGCTTACAGCTCTCAACTCACTACCACTTCCCTGTCCTGGCACATGGGGGAAAGCCACAACACTACAACCCTACTCTTTCACAATTAATAACACATTAACTCTCTGTTTTCCTATTCTTTCATGATTGATGGCTTCAGAATTAGTTCATAGCCTGAGAAATCCTATGAGATGTCATAACTCTGTTATTATGTTACTTCTGATACTATTTCTAATTTTTCTATCTCATTTTGCTGAAATAGGCAAAACTATACCCAGTTGCTCGTGCATCTGAAATATGGCAATAATGTAGGAGTATCTTAGTGCTTAGTTAAAGAGGAAATTAAATATTATCTAAAAAAACTGTTGTCAGTAACCAGAGAGAGAAGATAAAAATATTTAACATTCTGTTTCCCCAGAAAGAACAGAAAGATGTGTGTTTTAAATATAGTCAGGTTATAAGCAAGATCTCAAGGCCTTATTGTTTCCAGCTGTGCTTATGCTTTGTTTGACTGATGATTTTTATGTTTTGATGCTTCTAACTTTTACAACCCTTTCTGTTTGTTTTGAAGATTTGTAGCCATTTTAAAACATTTCAAAAGCAAGAATACTGGCCTACAAATTCTTGGAAAGAACTCAGCTGTGCCATGTTGAAAGGAACAGCTTTGATGTATTCGAGGAAGTATTCCTGCTGAGCTGGCATTTTATAGTGTGTTTCTGTCCAAACCCAAGTGCTCATGCTGATTCATTAGCAAAGAAAACAACTGTTCTTTGCCAGATCACACTTGCCTATGGCCAGGCTACTTTCACCATTCACCACCAGTTTCTGTACTTGGCTTGTACTTTACCTCTTCTGTCTGGTCACACATTAAAGCCAGTGGCAAAGAAGTACCAGGAATGGTTTTGCCTTTATAAGCATTACTTGAATGTATGGAAACTTGCTACAGCAAATTCCAAACATGTCCAACAATGAAAACCAGAATTTACCTGATAAATATATGCCAGAAATTCATGTTTGATTAAGCAATGTGAAAATATCTATTTTTGCATCGAATGTGCAATGTGTTTTTATCAGATGCAAAGTTGTTATTGTGCTAAATGAAATCTATTTCTAATGTTGAAATTCCTGGCTCCTTTTCCATCATTTTGCAACACCTCTGACTGCCATCCCCCCTCTTCAGTATGTTCACCAGCAGCACCTGCCCACAGTTTACAAGAGCTGCTATTCCATTTAATAGTTTCCATCTCTTCCCTCACATTTGGGTGAAGGAGGGGATGCCTCTGGGGTCATCTTAACACAAGTGAGATTTTTGTTTTGCAAAAGATTTTCCTTCTAGAGCTGGACCTAAAAAGGGATATGTAGCACCTCTACCCTACTCTGTTTTTTAACTTTAAAAAAATCAGGTCCAAATTTATGCTGACTGCCTATGGTAATTCCTTTATCTAAATCAATAAATGATTTTCTAACTGTCTTTAAAATTTTATTTTTTTTAAATGAGATATAGGCACATTTATCAAAGGAAGGGAACTTCTAATATATGACAATATCGCTGGTGTTACAGAGGAATTACAAAATGTCATGGCTGATAAAGGATGCACATTGAATGAATTAAAACTGAGAGTGGTATCACCAGTTGGAGTCATGCGTAACCTATACAGACACAACATCCCCTGCAAGCCAGCCAGAGCCCAAGAGTTGTGCTGCACTGCCATCAACAAGAGGCTGCCTTCCCACGGTAGTAAGTTTTCCTACTTGTGGACATGTCCTCTCTCCTGCTGCTTTTGAGCTTTTTTAAGTAACACTTTTTAATTCACCACTGTAGTGAAATGATACCATTTTGGGGGAAAATACTGGGTGATGAATATTATCTGATAGTTAAACTAGAAAATGTTAGAACCTGTTTGGTATGTAAACATAGTAGGCATATTGGACATCCATGTTGACCTATTATTTAGACTGAAGTAATTTCCAATTTTTTACATAGTTTACACAGAAATGTCTCATTAAATCATTGAATCTGAGTTCACTATGTCTTTTCCCACTCTAGGATTATTACTGTCCCTGTGTAAGCAGGTGAATGGGACTGCATAGGAGAAGGAACAGAAGACCAAGTTCAGCTTCCTCACTGATCAAGAAAAAAAGCCTTTAATTTAAACCAGACTTGTCTGAAATTAATGTTCTGTTAGATCTCACAAGGCAAAATATACTTTCTTCATCTTGTGTTTATTTGCTAAATTGTGCCAAATTGTCCTTTTAAATGTGTACATAAGATAGATGCATATTTCAGTATCTAGGTGCTATAGGACTACTAGACATAGAGGCAAGCTGATGTTTATTCAAGTGTCAGAGAAATGAGAAGCTAATGCCTACCTCTACACCTGTGGTTTACAAAGACAGGGAGAGGGCAGAGGTGGAGCATGACTCTGTAGTTTAGCACTTATATGACAGGCACAGACTGAATTCCTGTTGATTCCTAGCACCGTTTCTGCATTCTGCATTGAACCATCATCACTTAAAATAGAGAAACAAGTCATGGGAAGTGAAGCTTCAGTCAAGGCAAGTCCTCTGCCTCCTAGGGCAGGGAAGTTCTCTTGTGCATTCTTGCTTTCATCTCTGAGGAGTCTTCTAATGCTGGTGCGGAGTCAGTGATCTCAGACTTTCTGCTCAGTGCAGTGACTCTGAAAACCAGACATTTTTATTTGAGATTTCTCTCCCAGGTGAAAAACAGCACTGAAAGTAAGTTAATTATGAACAAGTGGTCCACACCTGAACTAATTCCTTTATAAAAACAAGGAAAGGAGGGAAAACACATGCAGTTTTTCAAGTGACTAGAAACTTAAATTTAATAAAGCCCAGTTCAAGTTGGATACATGTTAACAACCATTTAATTTTTTTCCCTGTATGATAGATTACCTTGTGCAGCAATCAAATGGCTAAAGTGGACCTCTATGATAGCGTTTTAAACAAATCCACATATTCTCTATATACATTTGCAAAATTCATGTCACAGCCATAGATCTCATTCTTGCAATTCCTGCAAAAAATATCTACAGCCCCTCTGTCAGGAGTAGAGAAGGACTTGAGCAGGCAGGTCTACTGGAAGCCCACAGCAGAGCCCACATGGCAGCAGAGAATGTCTCATGATCTCTGCATTCCATCTCAAACAGGTAGATTTAGTGAAATAAATATGCTTTTCACACATGCTCCCAAAGGAGCCTGAGGTCACAGATAAGATGAGGATTGAAAAACTGATTGCATCAGAAACACTGCAGCCAAGAGGAAACCAAAACCGTTATTTCAAAGCCAATCAAAAAACCAAAACCAACTCCTCCCAAAAAAGCAACCATTTATGTGGATGTAGATGCAATAAATATTGCAAAGTAAGTTTGTTTCTCCCACACACCCCAAGCCAGTAAGTACAAAGAAAGAACCAATGCACCAAAAACATCAGCTTTCAGTAATGAGAATGTCAAAGTTAGCAAAACACCTGCAAGGCAACTAAAATGAATGTATAGAATCATAGAATAATTTGGGTCAGAAGGGACTTTAAAGATCATCTAGTTCCAACCCCCCTGCCACAGGCAGGGACACTTCCCACTAGACCAGGTTTCTCAGTGCCTTGTCCAGCCTGGCCTTAAACACCTCTAGCGAGGGGGCATCCACAACCTCTCTGAGCAACCTGTTCCAGTGTTTCACCACCCTCACCATAAAGAATTTCCTTCTTATATCTAGCCTGAATCTCTCCAAATTTACTCCCATTATTTGAAGTCCTGCCATCACATATCCTATTAAAAAATCCTACCCCTGCCTTTCTGTAGGCCCCCTTTAGGTATTGATAAGCTACCATGAGGTCCCCCCTTAGCCTTCTCTCTCCAGGCTGGACAACCCCTACTCCTTCAGCCTGTCCTCATAAGGGAGGTTCTCTAGTCCTCTGATCATCTTTGTGTCCTTCCTATGGACTGGGTCCAGCAGCTCAATGTCCTTCTTATGTTGAAGGCTCAAGAACTGGACACAGTACTCCAGGCAGGGCCTCTCCAGAGTAGAGGGGCAAAATCACCTCTCTTTGAGCTGCTGATGCAGCCCAGGATTCCATTGGCCTTCTGGGCTGCAAGCATACATTAGTGGCTTATGTTAAGTTTTTCATCCACTGACACCCCCAAATCCTTCAGTTCTGGGCTGCACTGAAGCCACTCTCTGTCTGGCTTATATCTGTGCTTGGTGTTGCCCCAGCTCAGGTGCAAGACCTTGTACTTGACCTTGTTGAACTTCATGAGGTTGGAATGGGCCTGTCTCTTAAGCCTGTCAAGGTCCCTCTGGATGGCATCCCTTCCTCTGGAATGCCAACTGCACCACACAGCTTGGTGTCATCTGCAGACTTGCTGAGGGTACACTCAGTCCCCCTGTCCATGACTTCAATAGAGAGGTTGAATAGCACTGGTCCCAGTACTGATCTCTGAGGAACACCACTTGTCACTTATTTCTACTTGGACAACGAGCCATTGACTGCAACTCTTAGAGTGCAACGACTCAACCAGTTCCTTATCCATCAAGAGTTCCATCCGTCAAACGGATTCTTTTCCAGTTTGGTGACCAGGATGTCATGTGCGACGGTGTCAAATGCCTTGCACAAGTCCAGGTAGATGATTTCAGATGCTTTTCCTTTATCCACCAGTGCTGTGACTCCATCATAAAAGGCCACCAAATTGGTCAGGCACCATTTATTTGCTCCTGGAGAAGTTGTGTTGGTTACCTCCAATCACCTCAGAGTCATCCATTTTTGCAGTGCCTTCAGGAGGATCTCCTCCATGATTTTGCCTGGCACAGAGGTGAGACTGTCTAGCCTGTTGTTCCCTGGATCTTCTTTTTTTCCCTTCTTGAAAATGGGTGTTATGTTCCCACTTTTCCAGTCAGTAGGAACTTCACCAGTTTGCCACATCCTTTCAAATATGATGGACAGTGGTTTGGCAACTTCATCTGCCAGTTCCCTAAGGACCCATGAATGGATCTCATCAGGTCCCATGGACTTGTGCACCTTCAAGTTCTTCAGGTGGTCTTGAGCTTGATCTTCACTCACAGTGGGTGGATCTTCCTTCTTCCTTATTATCTTCTCCATCAGATGTACACCTTTTCTAAAAATAAGAATATATCTGAGCCACAAAAGGTGGTGGATTTCGCTATCTAAATAAAGAAGAGACATAGTGAAAGATAGCTTCACCAATGAATGAGCAAGTCACTTTCTGAGGAATACAAACAGAAAATGTGAAATAGCTGACAGAATTTTCAAACAGATGAGACATGAAGCTTTGAAACCATATTCCACATGTTCTACCTAATTTCTACCAATTTTATTACTAATGAAATTTTAAAAATTCTTTCATGTGGAAATATTTGATAACTTTCAACTCTTCTATCAGTACTAGAACTATGTATGCTTATACCTGCTTTAAATTTCTTTGAGATTATTGCAATTGATACTTTTCTCTGCAATTTCAAATATCAACAAAATGTATTTTTTCAAATCATCATTGATAAAATGTGATTTTAAAAACATAGTGAGAAAATAATTTTTAAATAACATAGTATGTTACAAAAAACAGATGAAGTACAAACAAATTCATTTTACCAAATACATTTCAAACATTTTAATAACTCTACAAAGAAATAAACCTACCTTGAGTAAAAGTCAGGTTTTAGGTAGCTTACTTTCTTTTTATGCAAATTTTTGATTAACACCTCAGTACAGTGAGAAATTAGAACATCCTTGCAATATCCCCAGTTCCTTTGATGTTAGCTTTGAATTTCCTTTACATATAGAGTGTATTTTTAATGCTGCTTTAATATATTTTTATGTTGATATTAATTCCACTGTACTATGATTCAAGGAAGTGCTGATTAAGTGTATATTTACATGCTTCCACAGAAAGAAATTCCTGAACTGCAAACTAAAACCTGAATTTAATATACAAATTGAATGCTTAAATTTTTTTTCGGATTCAGAACTTCAATGGGCCTTTTTCAGCCCCATAAACCTGAAGCTGCAATAATTAGGAATAATTCTAATTTAACGATGTTTTGCGTGTTTAAATTTCTTCCATTTATGAATATCATTCATGAAATGCTGACAGGTAAAATAAGTCATCTTCTGTAATAAGCTAAAGCCTAAATTATCAGATTAATTAAATAGATTTGTCTCTGGGTTTTAAAATTCAGTATCGATCATTAATTGCAAGAAAACTTTCATGATCCATTGGGTCAACAACTATGAGTTAGTGACAACCACAAGGTAGGGCGGGTATTCATGCTCATGAGGTCATGTCCTTCTGAATCTGTTTGCTTTTTGTTCCTTAGCAAGCTAAACGATACTAATAGCAATAGAGTGTTGTACCAGCTGGACTTAGATTTGTCCACAACTAGAAATTTTGTGTTAAATTTTCATTAAATAGGTTTCTTTTTTCCCTCCCTCGTAAATGTGAGACTCTGGCTTGTTAGTACTTTCCATCTATTGGCCCAGTGTAGTCTGTGGCAGTTTGGTCAGTCTAGATGTTTGAACTCTGTTTTGTCTCATTTCATTCTGAGGCTACTTAACTGTTCCTTGATACTACCATGTGCTTTGATCAGCTTTGAAATAAATTAACTGTTTCAAAACGGAAAATTGAAATATTTTGCTTTGGAGATTTTCTAATGAAATTCTGCAATACTTTATGATTTCTTTGGACATTTTTAGGCTCAAATGGTTTACCAGACTGGACCTCAAGTCATTGTTATTTTCAGACCAGCTCACATGGTATTTATAATCTTGCTCTACCATGGACTTAGATTTGTCCATGGACTTAGACCTGGACAACAGGCTCCTTAAGAGCTCCCAGAACTGAGCACATCTAAAATGCCACTCCAGTGGTTATATGTAACGTTTCTTTCTCTTGTGTTTTAACCTTTTTTCCTACTTCCAGAGGTCACCAGGAAAAGAATGAAGAGGGAAGAATATGGACATGCCACATTGTTGAAAACTGAGTCTCAAAAATCAAAATATGAAAAACCCACCAAGCCAATAATAAATGTGGGCTTTCCATTTTCTTGTGGGTTCACTTCAAGCAGAATTTGTCAGTCCCAGACCCCACTTTCATCAGGGTCTCCAACACTTCTCACTATCTCACATCTGGCTTAATACACAATGAAACTAGAATGAGTTGATAGAGAGGTACTTTTTACTCTATTCTAAACTAAGATCTCCTGACATGGTATGATTCCAGACCATTCAATCAATATAGTTCCTTCAGAAAAGAATATTTCTATATGCTTCCCAAAACATTCCTGAAACTAAAATTCATTCTACATTTCACCCGTTCACCTGTTCATTCTACATTTCACAGAAATCAACTGTGCATATTGCAAGTGTATTTTATTTTGTTTGGCTCATTTTTTCTTTTATTTTGAAAATCAAAAAATGAGGCTGTAAAAATAAACCCCATGTGTATCAAAAGGAAAAATAGGGGAAAAGATGAAGAACATTTCATCATATCTGAGTTGCATCTAACATCTTTGTTAACAGGGTGCTTCAGATGCTTTGCATTAATACTTAATACAAATTATTCTGAATAAATGCCAAAATCAACTGCATTGTTGGATAAACGGTATCACTGCGCCCAAGCTGTGATTTATTCTGACACAAAATTGCCTGCCTGCAATTAAAGATTCATTATTCTACCCTAAGACATAAGTAAGCACAGGTCATAAGTATTTAAATTATCATAATGATCTGTATAAATTCTGTGATCAGTTTTCACTCTCCTGGTTTTATGCTTCTAACAGCCATTCCACTGTCACACTAATATTGATAATTGCCACAAGGCAGACATTAAATACTCTATTTTTATCTCAACCCAGAATCAGCCCCAGATTACATCTAGCCACAATCTGCTTTCTTATTTTTTTTATAAATTTGTTATTGCATGTTATTTCTTTTTGTGTCTATCCATCTCTCCTCCTCTGTCCACTAGGTCATGGTACCCCCTGGTTTGTCTAGTAGCTAACATATATTTTTACAGAGAAAAGCACAAGTGGGACTGAAGAATGGAAGAAAAAGGAACTAAGAGATTCTTGAAGTAGAGGACACAATGATTTTCCAGGTATAGTGGTGATGACATAGGTGCTGGAACACTGCAACAATTTCTTACCTACTTCTGCTATGTTACCACACATCAGTAACCTCAAAAATTCTTCCTTTCTAAAAATTTCCATTTTGGTTAACTGACAGTAAAATGTCTTGAAAGATTTCAGTAAGAGCAAGTGGTAACTTTTTAAGTGGACTTAGTGTAAAGAAGCCATGCATTCCCAAAAATAAAAGTGCCAAAACAATTAAACTCTTCTAATTGACTTATATTTCTGCAATTTTATATTTTAAAGATATAAACAAACACAAAAATAAACCTGGAAATACTGCTTAATCAACCAAACAAAGTGTAATGGATATTTACCCAATTAAGAAATCAAGAGGCAGAAATGCCAAAGGTTGTAAACATAACCTTAATTCAATGAATCTTTATTCCAGCCATAGTTGCTGGTTGTTTCATCAAATTAATGATGCTGTTCCCTACCCCATGTTTACTGAGCTAACTGCACAGTTCAAGCAGACGCCACATGGGACAACTGGTCAGAGATGATCCCCTCCCATTGGACCAGCTGGAGCAACAGCCCCGATTTGTCTATGGGAAGGGTTAACATTTTATGTACTAACAGTCAAGTAACAGAATATAGGGCTTTATGGGATTTAATATAGAGATGTAAAATTTAGAACAGAAGACAGATTTCAGACTTTACCAACTCACTGTTAACTGTGAATTATTGCAATGGGTTTGTTTGTAGGGGCTGTCACAACACTCACACTTTTAGGTGCAATCCGTACTAAAGATGTTCTTCAATATGGAGAGACAACTGCACACTTCTCAGGATTTCTGTGATACACCTTTCTGGCTGCAATATTTATTCATGTTGATTAAAACACTTAGCTCCTCTAGATTATATATCCACGAATTAAAGAGCAATAATTAAGCGTATGTTGCCTGTCTTCCCAAAGTGCAGTTCACCTGTGTGACAATCACAGTTTTAATTGCTCAATCAAGACCTGAAAAGTCAAGAAGTTCCATAAGCCCACAAATCCTTTAATCTGTTGTTCTATTCTTAGGTGTGTAATGATGTGCATTATGTAACTAAATGAGTACGTATTTATTTGTCCTCAGGAAAAGTGTACATTCACGAGGGACACATGCAAAATATTTTATTTTTATAGAGAATCCTCTAAATTTCTGAGTTTGTTTTGTCTGCTTAGGTTTTTTTTTTTATTTTGTTTTGTTTTGTTTTTTAATTGGCTTAGTTAATTATGGTAATCTGGAAGTATGGTATTTATTTCACTCCAATAATATATGCAACAAGATATTCATGTTAAAATTAGCTTCTTGCTTTTACTTTTCTCCTTGGGAATGTACATGATTTTGAATAAATCATAACTGGGTATTTGTTCATTTCATCACTGTCAGTGGCCTTGAGGGGAAAAAAAGGTATTTAGTCGAATGATTCAACATTATCTAAGCAAGAACTCGGTAACTATTTTCATATTAATTCTTATGACCACTTCAGTCAACCCCAGTGAGACTACTCATTTGAATTAAATTATTAGGATTAAGCTTTCTGCTTACTAACTAGTTTGTGTGATATTAAAGTGGATATTCATAAAGCCCGAGTATCAAAAATTGAGCTAAGGACAGAATTGTGATTCGAGGATCCCTCTTTCAGTTGAAATGAGTGACAACTCACAAAATGCAAAGGTTGCTTCTGATAATGTAATCCAGCCATCCATCCAATTCCAAAAGACATTTGCTTGTTAACTAGAATGTGAATTTTAGGACTTTAATTACACTCGTATAGCACCTGACACACAGGGTGACAGCCTCAAAGCACTCACTGGCTGTAGTGTTGCTATTAATCATAAAAAGAGATCAATTGTATCAGCTGGAGCAGCAAGACCTGCGACAGGTTACAGGAGAATTCACTAAATCCTGAAAATTCAAACCTAGACTGAGACTTTGGCCTTTATTCATCAGATACCACGAGTTCTTGCAACAGATCTTACATAACCTGCAGCAGATGCCATAATACATAAACAGGTTGTATTGAGCTAAGAGGAAAAAATAGTTGATGGTCTTAATTGTGAATGTCTTTACTTCATTTTTGTATTTGGTTTCATGCCTAAAAAAATAATTATCTTTCTGGTGGTGGCTGGTGGGAAAACAAGAGTTTTACAGGAGCTCAGTGTCACAGATACATTCTCTGCTACATGCAGATGTTTATCCCTCAGGCAGGAATGAGTGCATATTCAAATTGCTGAGATTATTGAAATGAAGTCTAGTCCCTGTATATGCAGAAGTAGCCTATGAAGGTGCATTAAGAAAAAAAATAAGTTCATCACACCAGCCAAAGCAAGCTCTGGAGTAATACCTTCTAGAAGAAATTCAGCATAAATCTCTGATTTGTAAAATCTCTGCTTTTCAGAGCATAAATCTCTGCTTTTGTAATTGCTGTCTCTTTCACTTAGTCTACATATCAGTGGATATCCAGTAGACCAAATTACATACAAGGTAAAAAATCTGGTTCCATTACATGTTTCCTTAAACCCTATGAGACAGTGCAGAGAATCAGATTTCACAGGGAATGTGTCAGCAGAAGGAACCGTAAATACCAGCACAAGTTGCCCGTGGCTGAGTGCTTCCTCTCATGTTAAATCTGTCCTGCTAGAAAATGAAAATAGTTGTTCACTTTTGCCTCTTCATGTTTGCCAAGCTCTCCAGAAGGATTGCTGCAGCACTGGACAATAAACTCAGTGCCCTCAGGAGGTTTGGTAGCATGTGACCTTTCAAGGGACAGCCACCAGGGTAAGAGGGCAGTACAGGGCTGCTGAGAATCAAAATATTAGCAGCTCATTACTAACTTTTAATGGTCTTTTTCTTACTTCTTAAACATTTCCCTAAGAACCAACAGCACCTTAGACAATTATTTCCCAGGGTCTGAATTTGGGACTTTATGTTCCACAGCCTGGAAGTGCAGCAGGGGCTGCAAATTTTTTATTCATCATTCCCTTTTCTCTTTCCTCTTTAATCAATGAGAAATAGAACACAATGAATTACATGATTAAGCAACAGAAAGTGTGTTCTCCCAAGAGTGCTGAGACACACTGTAGCCTGGGAAAAGGGTTTCATGTATAACTTTGAACACAATCCTATCTTTGCTTGGTCTCCCTTGCTAAAATTTTCTTAAGAGGTTCTCATCTCTGAAGTGCCCTAGCCTTACAGATGGTAGCCAGAATAAGTTGACAACTTCTGAAAATTACTACAGCAATCCTTGTTTACATCTTTTTTGGCTCGTCTGGCACTGCACCCTCTCTGGCCTGCTCACACCTCTATGTCCTATGTAAACTCCCATGCTTCATGAGGGAGCCCTTCTTCTATAATGGACTAGGTTCCCCTGTCTGAATGTATGCATGTGCCTGAGCCCCACAGGGACACATAATTCTAAAAGGAATTAAGGCAGTCCAGAATTAAGACTTTATGCTTCACCCCAAAGCACTGTATTTCCATCAGAAATGTACATTTGCCAGCTACTACCTTGCCAAATGACTTACTTTCAGAAACACAAATTTTAGGAAGTTTTAGACCTAAGGGCAAAGAACTGGTTAAATATTTATCTTTCACCTGGATTGAGGAAAAATAACTGGGAAACAAACTTTTCTAAGTTTCCTTTGATACTGCACAAATATGGCAAATACAGAAAAAGAAGGGTAAGCTTATAGCCCAGACAGCTCCACTGTTTGCAGAGCTGTCTTAGGACATAAGTCTGAGGAGGTGAGCCTGGAGACTTCCACAAAAATCCAGTCCATCTAGTGCAAGGAGCATCCCAGGTCCAACACAAGCATAGGCAGGAGACCAGTTAGAAGAAGGCAGAAACATCGGAGTCCAGCACTACTACCAGTGCAGCTGCAGCTTCAGATACCTCAGCTTCATTGAAATACCGAAGGTGAGAAGGGAAGGAAGGTTTCAGAGGAACAATGAAGCAGAGAAACATCAAACCTAGGCTCTGCTACAAGCATTGGTTCAAACAACAGATGTTTTCTATAAAGCTGACTCGAAAATTGGTATCTTCCTACTTCTGAGAGAATTTGTTCACTTCATCTTTTTACTGGCAAAAGTACTGTTATTGCTTTTCATTCCTGCCAGCCCTGCAGAGCCTCCTCAGTGCTGGGGAGGTGAACCAGAGTCTACTTTGGCATAAAGCAGAAAGAACACAGCTTGATCTTGGATCCCAGGGTGAATTTTCAGTGCTGGCACTCAAGAAAACCATGGGTTTATTTGTAAATTAAAAGAGAGGTCAGCAGGAAAGTCAGAGGGAAAAAAAAGTGAAAAGAAAATATGGAACCCTACCATGCCATTTATAGTCTCTTTACACATGAGAGCACAGTTTATGGAATGTAATTTGAGATATAAATAATATTGTTGTTTGCTTTAGCCAAAAAGCTGTAGCTTATTTAATTAAGAGAATGGATGTGTTTGTGTTGTGTTACTAATAAATATATTGTAAAATACGCCCTTAGTGAGAATTTCTGGATAAGTCACTGCAGTGACAGACATAAGGATTGTAAAAGAACTTGCTCGAAATATTTCCAGTAAGGAAAAAACCTTAGGATTATTGGATCCATGTTCCTTTGAATCAAATAGATGGAAAAAAACCAACCAAAATTTACAGGAGATAAATAAGGGAAGAAATGTAATTTGACAGATCTAACTTTTAAATGAAATGTTAAAAAGGGACTATTCTTACCAATAAGTCTATGAGAGAGGCTTAGTCATTTTCTAAATCTGTTCATCAGTTAGGGTGTTCCATTCCCTTAGCTGGTGTATGGTTCATACTTGGCAACATATGATACTGTATCAGTCTTTAATATTCACTTATTTCAAGCACCATTGATGGGGAATTACTCTGTGATGTCAAATAGAAATGCTTACTGCAAAAGAGGAGGAAACATTCTTTTTCAAATATTGTAAATTGAAAACACCATACAAAAATGCAGATACAGCAAAAAATAAGTCACGCTGCCCTGAAATCTGAGATGGCAACAGTGGAAGATTTGTGGTCCTTCTCTGAGCCATGAAAATGCTGACGTTTAGGTTTCTCCCCAGAAAGAAAATTTTAAATGCTATTTTAAGAAAAATAAAACAAATAACTTAAAATTTCAATTGCAATATACAGAACATATAGGGTAATAGTAAAAAATAAGTATGTTCTTGTGCGGCAAAGTTAATGAAACAAGAGGATGTGATTTGATTCTTAAGGAATGGAACCACACTGTGAATATCTACAAGAACACATATTGCAGGATGTCATGAGCAATTTCCATGGCTCCATAGTGTAGCTGATGCTTTATGAAGGGAAGAGGCAGGAGTTAGGAGGCTGAGAAGGCTATCCCACTCAGATCCAGTGACAAAAGACTGTGGGAGAATGGCTACGTGACAAAGTAGACATGAAGGAGCTATGCTGATTTAACTAAGGTTCTCATGGGAAAGGCAAAGATTACACATCCTTGAATCCAGTTGTGTTACAATAACAAGGTGCCACAGTTAGATACAGCAGTAATTGCAGAGGGGATGGGATGAGCAAATGTACCTTTTACTTGCCAACCAATAAGATATTGCCTAGTGTGTTTACTAATGAGTGGACAATAAGTGCAATAAGTGTGTGAAAACCCCAATAAATCAAGCTTGCTTATTATCAATCATATTGATTTTCCCCATCTTCCCGCACGCGGCAAAAGACCAGGCTCTGGTCTGTGCTGGTGCCAAAGGGCATTTTGGATAAATCCAGTTATAAATAGAAACTCTCCAGTTGTAGCCAGGGACTTGAATGCAGCTGAATGTGATGCCAGCCACATCATACCCCTAGATGTCATTAGTTCCAGAAAATGGTATACTTTGGTCATGCTCACTTGGAGAGCCACACAGGCAGATCTTTGACTCATTTCAACACAAGTCATGGAGTGACCTGGATTTACACTCGCAGGGACAACTGATGTTGCACACATTTCCAAGAGATAGTTATTCACAAGTTTCTCAATATAAAAAAACAGAAACAAGGAGGTTAGGCTACTTATATCACTTAAACTAAAGTAACTGCATGTATAGACCTAGGTCTTGACAATTAATCTAGACTGTTATTACTTTATATTAGTTTTGAGGCATACTACTTTTACAGTCATCGGAAAACCACCACCAGCAATACCTACTTTTGTCAAACTTGTGATGGATATATGCTCAGTCAGACTGAAACCAAATCCTGGTGGTACCTTAAGGATGACTAAGGACATGACATGACTTAAGGAGTCATGGCACAGCTCAAATTGTGCACAGAAACAATTGGGACCATCCCCAAATTTGCTGTGTATTTTCTCTTACCCCAAATGCAAATAACTGAAAACAAGGAAGTAGAAAATCATTAGGGAAATTATCCTCTTATAAAAATAAATCATATCTGAGGTGGAAGCACTTCATCAATAGATTTCTACATCAGATTTTTAAACATCTTTAGTGAAGAAGCATAGAATCATGTCAGTTCATGAGAAAAAACAAAAAAACCAAACAAAACAAACACTTCATTCTGATGAAATGGAGACATGCTTATTGACTATGAGGCCTTTGGGCTTACTGGAATACTACAAGGCTTTAATTGAATCTCTGCCTCTGCTGCCAAAAATATTCAGAAAATGCTTGGGGGGTTCTGCATTTCTCTACTACAGAGAGAAGACCTTCCTGAACTATCTATTTTTGGAATAGTATGAATTCTCAGAACTGATGAAGGGAGCATCCCAAAGTAGTAGCTTTTTTGCTATTTTGTAAAGAGGAAGAATGCAGTGACTCCAGAATAGCAGAAGAGAATTCTGAGAGCCCCTGAGCTTTTGTCAGAGGGATCAAACTCACCATAGAGAATCCTTAGTCATTCAAAATTCATTAAGAATCTGTAAATTTAAAGTGGTTGAAAGTTGTTGGTATAATCAGACAGTAATAAATGTGACCAAACCAGCTAACACAGAAGAAATAAAATTAATTAATGCAACTTCCAGAGGAAATAACGCAGTTTAAAACAAGTAAAATCAAATCAGAACATAAAGATTATAATAGCAGTAGGGATGGTCAACACATACGCAGTTTTATTCTAAATGTTGCTGATTATTTCTGCTACAAAATATCAAAAACATTGTTTGTCCAGAATGACAAAATCAAAAATGGTGCTTACGATATTACTCCAGCCTGTATTATTTGATTTTTCTTATTCAGCTTCGCACTAGCTTAGATTTTCACAGTCATTCTAAACATGATCACCTGTACTTTTAACAAGTCTTTGTGGTCTTTATGCATAATTTCAGAACAATTGCTATGAAAACAAGTTAGAATTTTGTGACTGTCAATCCCAAATTGTCTAGTTCAAGTCCAAGAAAGATCTGTAAACATATGTTTAGGGAGTTACATTGTGTTTATAGCATAAGGATAGCTTTTGAAAGATCTATACAAAGATCTTTTCAATGACTGGAGCCACTCCAACATTTCAAGACAGGGAAGGCAGTAGATGGCTTACAATTCTGAACAACACTAGTTTAATCTCTTCCTTTCTTCAGAAAATAGTGGAGATATTAAAATGACTAGTTCACTGGCGAATCAATTAGTTGTTCTGTCCCAGCAGCCTGAAGTAACCTCAGAAAAAGGAACAAGACAAGACAGCCATAGTGCATATTAGAAATAAATAGAACTAGTAGACTTCTCTCTATCTTTCTCCTCCAAGAAGTCACCATGGACTACATACAGAGAAGACATAAGATTTTAACTCTGGAGCTATACACAGTTCCTACATTGCTCACATGATGTTCCTGTGTTAAATCCATATCACATAAACAAAATATAATAGACTTAGGGACATATCTCCCAAGAAAGTTGTCCAGCAGTAATGAAAGAACCTACAAAGGCAACTTTATCTGGCAAAATAGAATACTGCTTTCCTTAATCAGTTTGCACAGGTAATATGGGAAAATACTTCTATTGATCACAGAAGACTGACTGAAAGGATAAAAAAAATTAGCAAAAATATCACAAGCTCTAACTTTATAAATATAATGGCATTTTGTTCATGCAAAATGAGGAAAGCCAATCTGAATAATGAAAAAATAAAGGGACATGCGTTAGCTGATAAAATTCATTATAAAAACAGAGAACAGAAGAAAAAAGAGGAGACAGTCATATTCCTAAAAGCAGGCAACAAGACAATTCAGCAGTAAACCTATTTCCGATCTTAATCGCATTCAAGTAGTTCTATCTAATCCCTTATGGTGAACAGTAGGATTTTTGCAAGAACTCAGACTACTAGGAAATAACACAATGCACAGAGACATTTTGGAGGAGCCCAGTAACTTTTTTTGGCACTATTTTTGTCACAGTGAGTTGAAGAGTTGTCTAAATTTACATTTTAAGACAATAATCACAAGACAATGAAACATCCAGTAAAAATTAATAATTTAAATAACATGAAGCTATACTGTAGAGCAAGATATTTTTGAAATACAATTTAGAATTGATAGCTGTTTACCTAATAATCATGTGTATTTCTTCAGAAATATTTACCGTATCTTAGGAGCAGCATATCTGCAATGTGATGCAGGGGTTGCTATGGTGAGTTCACATCTCTTATTTAATGCTGTACCTGAGTAAATACACATTGTAACAATCTCTATTAGAGGTGCTATTAGCAAAGTTATGTCAGCAGTTCTATCAAAAGACTTGTTTTCCTGTTGCAACTTGGACAAAAGACAAAGAAAACCAAATTCTTTGCTACTCTTTGAGTGTAGCTTTTTCACAGTTTCATTTAATTTCTGAAGTCCTGACTTAAAAACCAAATAAAAAAACCAGTGGATTTTTTTTTTTTTTGTTTGCCACTGTTATATCTAGTGATTTTGATGGCAGTTATGGGACATTTCACTTAGAAAAATCTCGATAAAAATGAGGGAGTTAGTTTTCATTTCACTGTATCAGCTGGTGCCAGTAGGCATTCAGTCAGGCATTAATTGCATTTCTTGCTTTACAGCCCTCCTCAACTGTCAGAGTGGCACTCCTGTGTAAAGGAGAACCAGGTCCTCGGGTCCTGTATTTAATGACTCAATTTAACTAAACAACATCAGAAATTTAACTTGTAAGCTCCAGTGCATTCTTTTTGAGCTATTATTTCAGCCAATCTCTAGGATAACACAGAAAAGGAGTGCACCGCTGAAAGTAATTGAATACATTCGTCTTCTTGGCACCTATTTATTTTTCTAATCATTTACTTTGAAAATGAGTAAGTAACTTTCTGAGAATACTTTCTTCTATGAGCTTTCCTGTGTATGTCAGGATAATTCTTCCATTATGCACTTGTATAAATTTGGAGGTTGACCTGATTAAATGTTTTCCCTTTGTAATGTTTGATGCAAATTATTTTTTTTAACTAAAATAAATTTTGTAGGAAATATATATATATATTAGGCAAAACCCCTTCTACCAAATAATATTTTTGAATCAAAAATACTACAGAAGTATTTCTAAGTACACATATTTTTGCTCAAAATGGTGGGTTTAAGGATTTAGGTGGGAAAGTCATGATACACAGTAAAAAAAAACCAAAACAATCTTTTCCAATTTGCCTGTAAGGTCTGATTATCATACTGGGACTTGTGCACCAGAGTGTGCCTGTGTGTTATGTGCTTGTATATTCACCTTATGAAGACCATACATTTAAATGGAACAGTTTCTTCTTTGTTTCGTATCTGCCAGTAAGAGTGGACACTCATTACTGAATTGGCTGAATAGTGAGGCTGAACAAACACATCTTTCCCATAAGTCAGGAAGAACACGGTTGGATGGAGAAACTCAAACAGATCATAAATGTACATCATTAGCTAGTAATGAGAAGGGAATGCTATTTTTTGAGAATTTACTCCCATAGTCAGAAAGAGAGAGGTGAGATGTGTTTCAGATGTTGCCCTGATATAAACTACAGAGCTTGTTTTTTTACACAACATAACTGAAAGGTCATCATATGCAATTGAGTCATTGAGATCCTTGAAATAATTCTGGGAATATCTGGGGGAGCAACTCTTTTGAAGTGCTACAGTATTTGAATGTTATTGTGGAACTTTTTGCTCTGTTGCTGCAGCACTGTATAGTAGGATAGATATCAAGCTTCACAAAATCAAATACTACAGCATTAGCAGAAGAGAAATAGAATCTGCACTTTCAACATTCTGTTGTAAGGCCTTCTTTCCAAGTCCAAGCCAGTAACTAACACTGCAGTATTCAGGGCCAAAGAGCTGAAACACTGAAAAATCTTGAGCATAGCATTTCCTAATAACCACGCAAGCAACAGCCATGTGTAAGGTATCAGCTGCTAGACCAGACCATAGCTAAATATTTAAGAATTTGAAAGAAGTAATAAAAAGAAAAGAATTATATTATTAATAAATACATTTAATTTTTTTTTAATATTACATTAAAGTCAATGAAAGGCTGAGATTTGGGCAGCATTTTAGCCAAGAAATCATCCTACAAGCACTAAATGGTTTTCACTAAATCATTGTGAAATAAGGGAGAAATTATTCACACGCTTTTCCTCCCATCAGAAGTGGATAGTAGGATGTCAACAATACTGATGATTTTTTCAAGTAGTAGTAGGGAAGATTACCACCGAGTCTCTATGATTTGAATTCTCTATGTACCATTATAAATGGTAGGGCTTTCTTCAAGGTAAAGTTTATTTCAAAGTGAAAAAGAAAATCACATAATATTCCCACAAAAAGGATATCAGCTTCCTGGTTTTATAGCACTTAGTGACCTCAATTTATAGAACACTATAAATAATAATATTTATAGAACACTATAAATAAATAATATAGCTAATTTTCTACCTTTTTTTCTTAAATTTATCCGTCAATTAGATTTGGAAATTTTAAAGTCATAATTCAGAAATTAATGTTGAAGACATTACAGAGGAGGAGAAAGTTAGTTAGAGTCACAGATTTCCACTATTAAACCAAGGGATAAATTTAAGAAATAAATCTTTGCTTTTCAACCCCACTAGAAGTCATGTTAGGAGGCAAGGTTTTACCCTAATTGGTTGTAAAACAGATAATTTGGTAATGTTCTGATTTTTGAAAAGAATAGGAGCAAATTTGCTGGATGCTGCAGGAATATGATTTTTCAGTACTTTTCTCTTTTACCATGAATAAATTAGGGGACTATAAGGTTATTCAGGCAATCTTTCTTTGCCAGTAATGAGCATTTAGCCTGAATGAGTACCTGGGGACTCAGACCATGTTTCTGCTTTATCATTTATCTCCTCAGACACCAATGCAGTTGAAAGCACAGAGCAAATGAAAGGGTGGTTGATGGAGACCTCTAGTTTTGTTTGAAATAGGTGTTAGAAGTCCCACAGATGACTCAGCTTGTACATTTTAATTTCTATTTTATCATGAAAAACATCATTCCTGATCTGAGAGTTTGCTTTTGTGGCACTGAGTGTACCATTAAATTAGTTCAGTTCTTCTTCCAAATGAGCATGAAGTTGGTCACATGCATAAATGCTGCCAACAGCAGTAGAAGGAACATTACATAGAATCACAGAATGTCAGAGATTAGAAGGGACCTCAAGAGATCATCTAGTCCCTCTGCCAGAGCAGGAACACATAGATCAGGTCACACAAAAAGGTGTCCAAGCAGAGTTTGAAAGTCTATAAAGAAGAAGACTCCACACCCTCTCTGGGCAGCACGCTCCAGCATTCTGTCACCATCACCATGAAAAAGTTTTTTCTTGTACTTCTGTGGAACATCCTATGTTCCAGCTTGCACCCATTGCCCCTTGTCTTATCATTGCATGTCACTGAGAAGAGGATGGCTCCATCATTCTGACACTCATCCTTTATGTATTTATAAGCATGAATGAGGTCACTCCTCAGTCTCCTCTTCTCCTAGCTAAAGAGACCCAGCTCCCTCAGCTGTTCCTCATAAGGGAGATGCTGCAATCCCTTCATCATCCTTGTGGCTCTGCACTGGACTTTCTCAAGCAGTTCCCTTTCCTTTTTGAACCAAGGTCCCCAGAACTGGACACAATACTCTAGACGCAGTCTCACTAGGGCAGAGTAAAGCGGGAGGAAACCCTCTCTTGACCTACAGACCACACCCCTTCTAATTCAGTCCAGGATGACATTGGCTTTCCTGGCCACAAGGGCACCTTGCTAAGTCATATTCATCCCGTTGTCCACCAGGACCCCCAAATCCCTTCTCCTTACACTGATCTCTAACAAGTCTGTTCCCAAGTTATAGTGATACATGGGGTTGTTCTTGCCCATATGCAAGACTCGACACTTGCCCTTGCTGTATTTCATTGAATTTCTCCTCACTCAGCTCTCCAGCCTATCCAGGTCTCTCTGGATGGCAGCACAACTTTCCAGTGTGTCAGCCACTCCCTGATCAGCAAACTCCCTGATAGTGCACTCTAGTACCCCAACTAAGTCATCGATGATTATATTGAACAGTACCAATCCTTGTGGAACTCCACTAGACGTAGGTCTCCAGTTAGGCTCTGTCCCATTGACCACAACTCTTTGGCTTCTTTCCTACAGCCAGTTCATGGTCCAACTCACTACCAGATTGTCCAGACCATATTTCCACAGTTCAGCTGCTAGGATGCTGTTGGACACAGCCAGCATCAAATGCTTTATTGATATCAAGATCGACCACATCCACTGATTTAGCATCATCTCCCCACCTGTTTATGCCTTATGTTTATATGTTTATATGTCTTATGTTTATATCAGCTTGGTCAAGCTTGACTTCCCCTCGGTGAATCCATGTTGACTGTCCTTAATGACCTGATTATCTTTGATGTGCCTAGAGACAGCACCAAAGATAAGTTCCTCTATCACCTTTCCAGGGGTGGAGATGAGGCTGACAGCTCTGTAGCTACCCAGGTCCTCCTCCTGGCCTTTTTTGAAGACTGGAGTGACATTTACTTTCCTCCAGTCCTCAGGCACCTCTCCTGAAGTGGATTGGATCTTTGGATCAAGCCCTTTCTGACAATTTACATTGTTGGCCAGTATTGGAGAAGAGGAGCAATACCACCTCCATCATTGATGACTTGCCTTTTGTCTCTTATGATTTTTTTGAAGCTAGAGTGGTTGCAGAAAGCAACTCCAAAAGAGAAGGAGCACTGGGAGAAATTTCTTCAGCTAATTAAAGTTAGGTGTTGACTGATTCAAAGGATTTCCATCCAGATACTGACAGAAGAATGACTAAAAGAGAGCCCGTAAATTAAGTACAAAGAGTGACTTGTTCAGGTGAAATAAGCTTCCCCCTATAGGTCAAAGCATCAAACATAGCATGGACCAGGGCAATTCAAAAATCTCTGTTATCAGTGCTACTGTTCAGGATGTTGTGTGAAATTTACTGATAGCTAGTTCAGCTGCATACATCATAAACCCCTTGTTATCATTCCTGGTTGCTGGTTTAACACAGATTAAAACCAGACCTGGAAAAGTCATTTTCTGGACCCATATTCTCAATACAGCAATTCTTGTTTACCACTTGCTAAAAAGATGGATCTAGAGTAGTCAGATCTTTAATCTCAAGACAAATCTGGACAAGAAGGAGCTCCATACACAAACTCTTCTCAAAACAGAGATATATTCATTTTCAGAGAGAAATGTCACTGAGCAGTGCATGCAGATATTGTATCTGTGCTTATCAGTACTTGCATCTGCATTTTAATAGGACTGTAGGAAGTAAATTTCTCACCACACAGCATTACTTGCATTAAAAAAAAAAAAGACCCACAAAAAAAAAACTCCCTTCTGAGTCTCCTTGTTTCGCTGGAGTGGAGGTGGAGAGAAACCCAGCTCAGTTTATCAACATGTTTAAATAGTGCCTTTGAGAAAGGATTCAGAAGCAAATATGTACCATTGCACTGGGCAGCTGCTCTTGCAGATTTCCAGTTAAATAAACATCTATTGCAAGGTATGTCTGGTAATGAGGTTGTTTTCTCTAGAATTTTTCTAGGGTCATGGTCATCACCTGAGAATTGCAGTTTTCAGATTTACGAAATTACTAATCAATATTTGTGCAAAACTACACTACAGTATAATAAATAATAACAGTGTCTGAATGTGCAGGGTATAAAAGTAAAAATTTCATTTCCTGTGAGAATTGCTCAATTTCCAGTCTTTAACTCAAACTGTAGTTCATAGAGCCAAGCAGACTAAGTGCAAAAATTAGAGCATGCTATAGAGTTTTTACTATTTGAGAAAAAAAAAATTACATGGAAACTAACAGTGAGAAGATAAAAATATAAATCCAATTGCCTTTTGAAAAGCTGTATATATAATTTCTGATTACTTTTAACAGGCAAGCATGAAGTAAAGAAGCAGTTGAAGGAATAATGATTGTTCCTTGCAGCATGCTTACAGTCTTCTCTGGCCTATACATTCAGTCTGTTTAGCCAGCAAGAAGTTTTTAGTAATAGGATTTGATTAAAAAAAGAAAATACTAATTTCCTATTGTAAGTCAAGAACCACTTTTGCTTTACTAATTAATAATTTTAACAATTAAAAAAAAAAAAGGTGATATATTAACAGAGTTTTCTCATTAAATTTTAACCAGCATTGTAAATATATTTGTCTTCAGCTTCAAAAAAAAACCCCTCCAGTCTGAACTTTTTTGAGACATTTTTAGTTCATTAAAATCTATATGGAGTCATAACAAGGTCTCAGCTATGGGCAAGACCCTGTACTTGCTTCTGAATTAGGTGCTCAAACCTGCAGTGAAGTTCTTTCCTTCATTTATCTCTGATTTTCAGCAACTGTGTTTGAATTGAGAGCTTGATTGACAATTATCTCACCTTGAAAGAAGCTTGATTACTTGGGCTATGAAAAGGTTCTTTATAGTTTTCTGTGGTAAACAGTTACTTTCTTATCCCACTGTTTGGTGTTAAATCTTACTTGTTCCCAAGCAGCTATCGCTACTGTTTTTAAAATTACGTCAAAGATATTAATTGCTGTGGCTGGCATGATGCTCTGGTATCTAGTAATGTTACTTATTTAATTTGCCAGTCAGTGAAGTTTTAGCACAGCTAATATTAAAAATTTGGTTTTTCTCCATGAATTCTTGGGATTAAGGATTGTGATAAACTGTTAAATTAAGATTAAAGAGAGAATTGAAAGCCAGTCCTTTGATAGCAGTGGGAGGTGAATAATGGAAAATGTTCTTGCTGTGGACTAATCAGAGTGTAGTTGCTAAAGGAACCAATCTTTCATTAATTGGAAAGGCAGTAAACTCAATCAGACCCAGCGCCAAAATATTGCAGTTCAGTTGAAGAATTTTATTAAACTAATTGATTTAAGTAATGTTGTTAAGAGAATCATCATTAAGAAACATAATTTTCTGAAACAGAAAAGCTTTTTATGAGGCAAGTGATTTTTATTTACAGAAAAAAAAAATGGGACAATGATTTTGATTTAAGAGAGTAACTTAACTAGGTTATGTTTCATCAGGAATTATCATTACTTGATTCATGGATATCATGAAAGACTTTGTAAGAGAAGGGTACTTCAGTTACATTTAGTCTAGCTTAAACATTTCTGATGGCATTTTCCTGTAGTCAGAAAAATGGTTTTGTTTTTTCTTTTCATTTTTCTGCTCCTGATATAATGGAGCAGGGAAGTTTGTCTCCTCCTTGTGCACTCCTGCTTCCACTCCTCTTCAGCCCTGAGGGAACATAGTACAGTCATTGGAGCTTGCTCCCTAGTTCCACAATCAGTTTAAACTGGAACAAGCAGTCCTGGCTTAGCTTCCAGTCTTCTGTCTGCTTATTGCCACTCATATCTCTCATCTCCCTCCCACCAGCAATTGCGCACCCACATAGTGAGTGGGAGAAGGGCAATGCTCTGGGTTAAAACTAACCTACTTTCTTTTCTCCTGTGCCCACCATCCCATGTGTATTTATGACTATTTGCAGTGGCTGGGGAGGCAATGAGAGTGAGAGCAGTGATCAGATCAGTGGGAGGTTTTCACTGACTCTTAGCATCAGCATTTGTTTATGTTGACTTAAGGGAGTTGTGGGACCATAGGATTAGCATCATCCCTCTAGAGTTCAAACCCAGACAGAGTGTGTGGAGAAAGAAGCAGGAACCCACATACATCAGTCACTGGTTCCCTTCCTTTTCTAACAGTGTTTTTATTGATTGAAAAACCTGTCCCATTGACACCAGTTCTGATGCACTATCTCCTAAATTCAAGAGAGGAGGAAGAGGTGCTGTATGTAACCCTATATGAGCCAAAGTTGTAGCTTCCTGATCATCTCTGTGTACTCTCTCTGGGTCTGTGAAAGTGACAATAAATATAGACATCACTGTTTCGCCAAGCAAACGGTTTGAGAGGTTTTCATGCCACAATGAACCTTTACTATGTTTCTATCAACATTCTATTGCTTATTGAACCACAGACAATCCTGACAGTGCAAGATATGTAGGGGAGGGCAAGGTAATGCAACTCATTCAATCTAACAGTAGAATTCAGGAAGGAATGTTCACATTTCCAGATGTCAGGTCCAAAAGGTAGAGTTTATAAGTTTTTTCAGATATGGGCCACAATCAAGGATTATCAGTGGTGCTTGGCAAATGTGTTACCATCAAGCTATGGAGTCAGTGTGGTTCAGGGGTCCAGAAGGCTCGATTAAGTGCCTGGAAAGCCTCTCAGCCAAGATTCTTCACAAATTCATTGCAGCTGCAACATGAAAATACTGTTGCTTTATCAATGTTATTTTTAGCTGTTATGTATGTCTTCTGCAGCTTGTCTTTTTAATTAAATGCCATTATGTTAACAGGCATAGAGACAGGCACAACACAATCATTTCTAACTCACATTTTTAGGAAAGAATTGAGTTTAAAACTCAGGACATCTCACAGATTAGGACTCAGGAAAGCACCTTCCCTATGGAGTGTCTCTTGGGATTAGTTACGGTACTGAGAAGTGGAGGAAAAGCTTCAGGGTCAGATAATGGTGGCCATCATGTGAGGCTGTTGAACTCCGTGGATCAATGGTTTGGTCAGTAAGGACAAAGCCTTGCAGAATTTTCTTTGTTTGGTCAGAACCAAAGTATGTTTTGCATAAGGTAGCAGGAGGGATATCAAAACATGACAGTGTAATAAACATGTTTTAGCTAGTATAATAAACGGAATTTTTAGCCTTAAAAGCAGACTCAGGTTTCTCTTTTAAGAGAGGAAAAATGCACAGCCAGGCATTGTCTCATATGACAAATGGTAATAATGAGTAATAATGTTAACATGAATCAACCTTATAAGTCATCTGGTGATTTTTAGATTTTTTTTGTTAAACTAATGAAGCATTACAAAAAGTCACTTTCATGGAGTAAAGAAGACTATCATGTATGTGGAACTGATGAAAACACTGTCACAGAATATGGAACACTATCAAGACAAGTATGTAGAACTGAGAGAGAGAAAGCTTTTCCATTTATGAGTATCTCAATGGAAAAAAGAAACAAGATCAAGAATGTTTCATTTTGAGTGTGGGTTTGATCTTTTTAACCCTTTCTGCATATTGCCTTTTTATGTGGCTTTGCTATATCATTCATTCATTATTAGCTGATGAATGGCAGCCAGTTTTCTTTGAGGTCTCCTTTGCGGCTTAGCTTTGAAAATACTTATCCCTTTGATGTTCAAGTGAAGTAGGGATGCACTGCAGCCCCAGTGCTGCTGATAGAGGACTGGGGATTGATAAGAGAGTGGATTAGATCCATTAATGACATAGAGACATTTTATTCTGTTCTATTTTGAGTTTTTCTACAAGATGTATTTTGGGCAGACATGCACTGACATTTTCCATACTCAGAACCCATGGAACCCTTTGGAGAACTGAAGCTTTGTATCATAGTGTGTGGTGTATTTTGAACAGAGTAGGCAGGCTGAATTATCTGTGAATGTTGCCTCAGAATCAAGAAAACGATGCAGCAGAATCAAAAATTCAGGTTTATGCCCTGGACTAACTGTAGGGCACGTGGGTAGGTCAGTACTAGATGTGCATTATCTCCCTCTTACTGACAGAGAAGAGTCTACCAGACCAGGAATGACTTTGTTTTCTCTCTTTCTCATTTGTTTTAATAAATGGGAAATCATTGTAAGCTGCCAATACCCATCAGTGCCCTAAGGCACACATTTCTCCCTGTGTAAAAGTAAATGATATGCTGATTCTGTTTAAAGAGTTGACACTGCTCTTGGGATCTATGTAATGTTGTGAAGTGCTGCAAAGTATTAGACCCTGCTCAGACAGCACAAACAGTATTGCTCTCCCACGGAGTTTACTAATGAAAGGGAAATCTGATTATTTTCACAAGCTGATTTCTATCACATCTAATTTATATGAACATGTTATTAATTTTATAGACAGAAATGTAGTCTTTTGGATTGCTGCTGAAAGTTATCAGTGACCTTTTTTGCACATTTAGTAAAATTATTTTGATTCCTAATTTATGATCAACCAAAACACAAATGGACAAATCATGGTTAACACTAACATGGACAGAGTTGACAAATGCCTGTTACAAAGAACTTGCATGCTTTTTTCAGCGATGTGAGTGGTCCAAAAAAAGTGATGCCCTATCCCCTTGACTGCCTCATTCCCTTAGGCCACCATAGGAGCTACAACTGTGCTTGTGATCTCAGCCAGGAAGGGCCTAGGTATTGCTAAACCTACTGTGGAGAGCTGCCCTTCGTAGTGACAGATTTGTTCAGTCATGTTCAGTTACCTGCTGCTTCCAAGGAGGGCCTGACTCTCATTACATTGCTGTAGACAGCAAAAACGTCTCTCTTTAGCCTTCTTTTCAGCAGGCTGACCAAGCCATGTTCCCTCAGTCTCTCTTTGTATGCCTTGCACCTTATTGTACTCCTTGTGGAGAGGAGGAGGAGAGAGTAGGTGAAAGGCAGAAGTACCTAATGGAGTGGAATAATCTCTCCCCAGCTCTTGTCCTGTGTGCACTTTTCATAGCGCAATCCAGATTATTTCGTTAGAGCTCTTACAGGCCTTCATTTTGAGATCCCAAGGTAAGAAATGGCCAGTTCTTCCTTCCCAGCACAGCATGCCAGCACGTATGGAGGCATCTGAGTACTCTACACTTCTAGGTACATAAAGGCTTCTCTGCCTGACCAGACATCAACAAACATGTATGTCTGCATTCCCTATTAAAAGATGAATGGTGAACCTTCCCCAGCCTATGTGACTGAAAGCATATTTATTGCATGATAGATAACTACGGACACATGTCATGGTTGACAAAGATCTGTTCATGCAATCAGACAGGTCCCAGGAATAGGGAGCTGCAAGCAGGCTAGCATAGTGAGCAATTCTGTCGGAAACCTTTCCTTAATTGCATCTGAAGGTCCTCTGCAGGAGGAGGCAGCAGAGATGGGGACTGCCTGATGAAATGACACAGAGGTCATTGCAGATACAATATTAGGCTCCCCAAATGAGAATGGAGACAAAGTAAGATTAAGTCAATTTCACCCATTAGATGCGGACCTGCAAGTTTTACAGAATGTAAAAGAGGCAGAGATCCCAAAGATATGCCTAATGTGCAGCTCTAGATGCTTGAGCAGTGAGTCTCAGCACCACACTGCCCAAGTCAGAGGGGTTAAACTAATGGTCTATTTGAGAGCCTGAAATCTTTCTCTGACAGTTGGGCAGGAGATGGCAGCAACTATGAGAAAGAACAGTCTCTCTTTTAGTCACTGTGGAGGACAGTTCTCTACAATTTGTAAATGGCACGGTGTAAAGAGATTGGATAAACTGGGATGTTAAAGCTTCCTATAGAGAGGTACAGAATAGAGCTATACTAAAAAGATCTAACACCTTGATATCCCTCAATGAGCTATTGCATTTAAAAACTAAGAATACTACATATTATCCAGCAGTGGCTGTTCACTCGCTAGTGAATTCATCATTCCTCTGCTCTGCAGCTTTGTTTGCTCAGTCTTGTTCCATGTAGAGCATGGACAATGTGTTCTTTTGAGCACACATGGGTACTTTCAGAGCAAACAATAGACACAGGCTCGCAGTGAAAATCTCCAGGTAGCCCTTGCCTTTGCTCAGTCAAGGCCTGAAGCCAGGAATAATTGTGCTGACAGTGCTTGATGTTCCCAAATGTGTTCTGAAAATAACAGAGGGGTACTGGCTCCACTGAAGTAATCTTTTTATGTGAGGGTGTGGAACAACAAAAAGCCTGGGGTAAAGATCTAGAGTGAATGTTTTTGTCCTTTCCCTACATCACTCAAATTGTAAAAAAGCAAAAACAAATTCTGCATTATAAGCTTTCTTCTAAACAGTATAAATAATAATTATACCCTTCCCAAAGCCCAGACTAATAGCATCAACCTTTAAGTACGTGACTGAAATGTATTAAAGCTCATGGTTACCTCAAATAGTTTTCTGAGATGTTCCCCTCTCCCTCCATTGAGATTATACATACCCTAAGAAAAAACCCTAGACTCTCCTTTCTTAGTCACTGCAGTGAAGTGCCTTTTGCTAGGTATTATGAACCTCAACTTTTCCTTCTTTCCCTTCTATCAAAAATATCAAACAACAAAAAATAATTCCACTCTGTATTGGCAGGAATCGTTACAGTAGGGAGATACAGTAATGTCACAAAGAAAATATCATATTTAATGGTATGAATATATATCTCAAAAAGTACAGTAATAAAGCAATAAATATGTAGTGAATTATAACCATGATTCTGAAATGCATGTTCATTATAAGGAAATCCCTCTCCTAAAATGAATCACATGAGTTTTATCTAATATTTTGTTTTAGATTTTTCCTCAGTTCACTGTAGCCAATTGCAAATGTAGATTTGTGCCCTGTGAAACTCACTATTGACAGAGATAATGGAATTAACTTGAGGATGAGGAGAACTTATGTTGTTGGAAAGCAAAAACAGGATGTTGCAGCCTTTTTCCAGAACATACCAGTTACTGTGATACAGAAAATTTATAACATTTACTAACTTTCCTCAGTTTTGTTTTGCATATATTAATATTTTACATTGGCACTTTGAGCTCTGTGAGAGTAATTGTGTATTTACAGTCTATGTGTGAAGATTAAAAGAAATCTTAAGTTAAAACTTGCTGCTCATTCTCTGGTAAGTCTCCTCAAGAAATCAATGGACTACAGGCTTCATTTACATGTCTTTATCTTAGACTTGCTTCTGATATGTGGTATGTTGATGGCCTGATGTCTGGCCATGTCTCACCTAATCACATTTCTGCCATCAGTAGTTTTGAGTAGTTATTTGGTATTTTTGTGTTCCTGTTTGTGGCATCAAGCATTTTCACAGATGTATCAGTACACAGGTTGGAAGGCAGCTGTGAAGGAGCTCTAGTCCAGCCTCCTCCACAAATTCGGACCACAGTGAGCACAGAACATCTCAGACATAGCTCTACCTTGAAAAAGTCTCAAAGGCCTTCAGGGATGGTGGCTCTGCAGATTCTCTGAGCAGCATGGTCCAAAGTTGTACTACCATTTTCCTTATGTGCAACCTGAACTTCCCACACACTGGTATGTGGATCTTGCCCCATGTCTGGCACTACCAAGAAGAATTCAGCTTTTTTGCTCCTTGGATATGCAGGATCTGAATGAGACCTCAGGGTGTTTGAGATGCAGGAGATGGCATTACCCTTCTTGACTTTGAATCTGAAATAAGAACTGGTTTTTTCCTAAATATACAGGCAGTAGAGCCCACAGGTCTTGCTTCCCATATTCAGAGGACCTGAAGAACGAAGCTCTGGGGCATCAAAGAAGTGTCACTGCTGTGACATGAAACTGTCAGTGTCAAGAAATACCATATTAATGCAACTGGTTCTTCCACTGCAGAAAAAATTACCCACAACAGTATGGACACATTGACTCACCTACCCATATGCCTGGCATCTTTGGGGTAGCAGGTGCTGGGGCAGGGGCACAGATGTTTCAACATCTCCATTACACCATACAGTAGCAAAGCCCTGTCCAAGTACCCTGATGTGGCCACTGATAGAATTGTGCCACATGGCTTGATGGGTATCGCATAAAAAAATTGAGGTGTGATCCTTGAAAAGGAAATTAATTCTAATCATGATCATTGTTTTTTTAATCTCATTCACAAAATGTATCGTAATTTTCACAGCTGTTGCTGATTTGTTAGTACATCTGCCCCCAGATCTCCCTGCTGTTTGCTTTATAGTTTACAATCTTATTTAATTTGTTTAAAGAAATGCATTTATCTCCCCTGTCATTACATGAGACATCCGCAGGAACAGCAGCACAGAGAGGAAGGAGACTGCCTGTGCCCACAGTCCTGTCAACTGTGCAAAACAAACACGCACAAATGGAGCAAGGCTGTCTTCCCCAGCCCCTTCTACAGCTCTGTTCCTCACTCCACCAATGATATAGAATAATTTGATGCCAAACCTGTGCTGAGAACTTCTTTAAATCATAGAACAGAAGAACAGAATCACAGAATGTTTGTTGTTGGAAGGGACCACAAAGATCATATGGTTTGCACTATCCTGCCATGGGTAGGGACACCTCCTGCTAGTTCAGGCTGCTCAGTGATGCATCTGGCATGGCTTTGAACACTACCAGGGATGGGGCATCTGCAACTTTTCTGGGCAACCTGTTCCAGTGCCTCACCACACTCACAGTGAAGAATTTCTTCCTACTATCTAATCTACGTTTCCTCACTTTCCATTTAAAAACATTGTGGCTCATTCTAGTGTAGTACCTCCTGACAAACAGTACCTTGCTACTCCTCCTGTAAGCCCCCTTTAGGTACTGAAAGACTAGTATAATTCACTAAGGACATTTATTCTTTGTTGTCAGCTTTGGGGGGAGAGCCTGTTTCCCTCATTAGGCCAGGTGGTACAAAGGAAAATATGAACAGCTTTCAGATACAAAGACCTTTCAACCAGCCTAAGCCCCAAAATTAGTTCATTTTTCCATTTATGTGACAGGTTTGAAGCAAGATAGGACCTCTAACTCTGAACCTTGAAACTCTTAATCTTTGGACTGTGCTACTTTTGATATCATATGGCACAATGGGCCTTGCGATCAGCTGCATTTTCATGGGAAAGCATATCTAAGGGACACAGAGCTTATTTTTGTTAAATTATGTGTCTGAGTCTATATTGGAACTAGGATTTTTTGGAGGCAAGGAATTGTGAAACAGTACCTGACAGCTGCTACCAGCAGCACGCAGATAGAAGCCCCACTCGTGGCAGAGCAGGTTGGGTTCCCACGAGTTGTCACCCAGCCTGAGCTAAAGTCGTCTGAAGTGCTCTACAGGAAATCCTAAGAGGTAAAAATTACATTCCTTCACTTGCCCTCTTAGCCAGGACAGTCTGAGGACTTCAATCACAAAGCCTACATGAAAGGGAGGGCTGAAAAGAGTTTTTATTTTAATGTTATGGTCATTGGCTAAAAGGCTTTAAGTTCTGTGGATTCACAGACAAATCACAGGTAATGAAATATTCCTACATGGGTCTATATTGCTGTTAAATGCAACTCTACAACTGCAATTTACAGTAAAGATTTCAACTGGGAAACTAAGGCACATGTCAACCAGTCTGTTTGAAAGCACACACTTTTGACTCAGTAGCTCTGTATCCACAGAGATAAGAGCCCTTAGTTATTTCTCCCAGGTCCTGTTTTCTAGGATTTATTACCATTGTACCATTGCTGGTTTAATGCTCAAGCATCATTCAAAAATTCAGGACTGAAAGCACAATCCAGCTCAAATGAAGCATTCTGCAGATATGCATTTTGTAATAGTGCAAAGCTGGGAGAGTAAATAGCTCTGGTAACTGAGATGTTTGCCCACAGCGTGCTCCAATAAACTGATTTACCTTTCCTTTTTTTTTTTCTCTCTATTTTTTTAAAAAGGGATGACGCAAGTTTGTCAAAGGGAGTTGTTTGGGTGTAGCAGCTTTCGATTGGCTCATCTGGTACACTCCCATTTGTCTTTAAATCACTGCCCAACTGCTTTAGGTTGCATAAGAGCAAATTCTTCATTACAGGTGCAATTCCTAAAAGGTACAATCTGCTTTGCAAGAGAGCAAGACAACAACTCAACTCAGAGGTAAACATAAAACTTATTCTTTAAAATGTTTGATCAATGTCTTTTAGACACTGGCCACATCTTTGAAAACTGTGAATTAGAAATTTAATTAATCTTTGAATATAAGTTCAGTATTACAGATGTTCCTTAACATTTACTGACATAATGTCGGCAAATATTTTTGGTATTTCTTTAGGAATTAAATTTAGTCTTTTCTTCTTGTACAGCAAATCAAAGCCTAAGCAACCAGAGAATCAGCAAAAGGGTTTTTTAATTGCCTGGGCAATTAAGAAATGAATGTTTACTCTCCGTTGTAGCCCTTGGCTAACTTCTGAGAACTTCTTTCAAGGCTCTTGATTTATTGGCTAACATTTCTGGAATTAAATGAATTTGTGAAAACAGGGTTTTCATTTTAATTTATTGCAGAATGACAAAATTTACTTCATTTTCAAATAGCAGCTTTCACAGTAATATAAATTCACTGTTGTAATGATGAAGAACCCAGCAAAATCTGCTAAAACCAGATATCAGGGAGGAGCTTACAGGTCCTGATACGGGAAATCCATTAAAATGTTAGTCATGTTTATGACCTGGCATTATTTGACCAATAACTGTCCATTCTATTAATGTCTGATCTGTAACTGGACAGAAATCAATAACATTGTGAAATCCGAAGCCAAAAATTTCCTCATCTTCTGAGTAATTTCTGAAGACCCTCCTTTAATAAATTATGTGGAACAAGACCCTATATTTGTGGAGAAAAATAATCTTATAAGGATAAGTAACTTTCCTCTAATAATAGGTGATCCTCCTACGAAACCAGTATTTCCATTTCTGTGCCATACTTCAAGAAAATTCTTTCATGTTGAGCCAAATGTCACAGGAGGCAGCAAAACCATCACCATACTGAAGCCAAGTTTAAGGAGCACTGTAGAGCTAACAGGTTTTTCTGGAATGTAAATATAAGGACTAAACTTACTGATTTTAACTAGATGAAAGAAAAAAGAAGTGTAAAGCTTTTTGCTTACTTCCAAACTTAAAAAATTCCTCTATAGGGAAAGGAAGTTGGGCAGACCATGATGGGTCTGGATGCTTGAAATGGGATTGAGGCATCAAATTCAGAACTCTGAAGCAGAAAGCATTAAATCCCAGGGAACCTTAAGTGGATGAACTTTGGTGGTTCTCTTCCAATATCATGTGCTAATCTTCTGGTACAGTCCAGGACTGCCTGACCTTGGTGTCCTTGCCCTGACACACCATGGCTGCCCTGGTGCCTGGCCAGGAGTAGATGTTCAGCCAGCATATAACCCATTTGCAAATTCTGGCAGTGGACTTAGACATGATCCAGCATGCAACTGTAACCAGTGCTTTGTTTTAAGTAGACCCAGATGGTGGTTCCTCCTTTTTCTAAGTAATATCTCACAGATCAAGCAGCAACCCAAGAGGTGCATGTCTACCCCACTTCCTTCACTGGTGAAGGGATAGCAGCTCTGTCCCTTCTATGTTACTCATGGGGCACACTCACTACCTGTACTTCAAGATCCTCACAAACTTTACAGTACCTGAAGACGTGGATTTATTCCAACTGAGGACAAGTTCTGCCAATTTCTGATAAAGTTCAAAGGCATCTTTGGCTGTGATTACAACTATTCGTGATTGCAGGATTCAGATCCAATACTGGACAAGATCTAATACTCACCTACTGTGAGCAGGTCTTATCCTGCTCACATTTATGACACTGGTTTCCAACTCATGGTTTGCAGACCCCTTGAGCTCTACCAACCTTACAAAGTGAAAAGTGCAAAAAATTAGGTTCTCAATAGATTTAATATTGCCACCTGAGTCTTTGGATTTTCAACAGAAGACACATGAGAATTGGCAAAATTCAAAAAAAAAAAACAAAAAACCAAAAAACACTGCTCTGTGCAATAACTCTGTGCCTTTTGAGATGACACCCATAAATCAGATTACTTGTGTAAATGTTTGACAGGACAATGTCCAGTTGATTCTTACATTTTAATATGTATTTCCAGTCAACTTTTGCTTCCCTTTCCAATTTGTGTTTGCTGTGCTGCACAGACTTTCCCCCTCAGCCTAATCTCTGTGTAACTTGACTCATAGCAACGTTTTTGCTTACTTTTTCTGCATTTCCCAACTCTCTGAAGGTCTGTATATTTTGGACTGCCAATTCTGGACAAGATGTTCCTCTGAAAAGCACTAGGCAGATTTTACTATTTACAAGATCAAGGCTAAGCACAGTTAGATTTTTAATGCCTGACTTTTGCACCACATATTAAAAATAAGCATCAGGAACTGTAAGGACTCTGTCCCTCAGACAGGTCAGTGTCTGCATTTGAAGGCAGTTCTGTGAATGAAATTGCAGTTGTGAGGGCTCTAGGGTTGCTTCTTTTGGGTTTTTTTTGTCTCTTGGAATTATTCATATTCCAAGCAGGCAGAACCCGCTGGCTGCTGGAATGCAAGTGCTGGAGGCTCTGCCCCAGTGCCCAAATCACTCATCCCTTCACACAGTCCTGGCGCAGCAGCTGAAAGGGGTAAACACAGCCGCTTTCTCCGGTAGGAAATCTAATGCTCTCCAAATCTCTCTGATACTGCTTTTTCCTTTTCAGTTGTCTGGTCTGGGTGAATGTTTTTAGTAGGAAGCAAGGAAGCTGACTTTAATTTCTGCCCTATGGTCAGTTTTAGCCTCCAGGATTGGTATTTAAAATTTACATTTACGTTTTATGCACGTGCACTTTAACATTTTGCCACTACAAATATATTTCTACATGTCCTTAAGAACAGCATGTGATCATTAGCAGAGGAAAATAGAAGCCAAGTGAGGACCAATACTTCCACAAGTGCAGAAGTGAGGAAAAGGCTGTTAAATAATTGCAGGTTTAGTGTTAAAAGAGGTTAGAGAAGTGTTTTCTGGTATTGTTACCACATAGTGCCAGGCTGCATTTAGCATGTGATAATGATGAAAGATCTGATGGATCTAGTCAGCATGCCGCATTGAAAGGTAGCAGGTGAGGTGCCTGGAATCTGCAGCTCTGGTCCCAGGTGTGCCAACAATATGCTGTCTGGTCTGTGCTTACTCACTTCACCCCTTGCCTCCTCAGCTGTGAAACGGAGGTTTAAGAGTCCTCAGGGAATATCTTTGGGAAGGGAAAAGAATTATAAAACTTCAGTATTTCTTGCACAGTGTTTTCCTCTTGAATGTGGGAATGACCACATGAAAATAAATGTTCGTGTAGAGATGAGACTGTAACTTAAAGCTGCTGAGATCTCAGAGGTGAAGTTCTCTGAGTAATGTGAGTCTGTACAGTTTCCTTCGTCTCATGTAGAAATACAGAGCTAAGCATATTTTCATGTGATTTTTAAAAGGCAAGAATTTTTCTAATAAGGGTAAAGTTGGCCTCTGTGTTGTGAGCCTTATCTTCCAGCTAAAACGAAAGAATTAATCACAGATAGATGGAAGACCAAAACCTTCTCAATCAGAATTGCACCTCCTTATCATTAAAAGACTGATCATACAGAGATGGTCACCTCTGTCAGATCCCAACTGAAGGGAAAAACATTCAAATCTGTGACAGCATTGATCTTATAACAAATTCATTCAAAATATCAGGGCTTTTTCTTTGTTTTTTTTTAATTAGAGGGGGAAAAAAGTGTTTCCTTTAAGACTATGCATATTTTGAAGCAGTGGTAAGAAAGCCCTGATACACTCCCCTCATTTTGAACTACATCACCATCCCTTACAAGTTCATAGGCTGTAGTTCAAGGCATTTTCTTGTGGCTTTGTAATTTTAACAGATGCTGAAAACCCACTGCACATGCAGCAGTCCCTGCACTCTTTGCCATTTGAAGGGCAAAGAAGGGAGACAAAAGGGCCAAGTGCTGGCATACAGAGGGACATTATCCTTGCCCAGAATTTTCCCAGCCTGCAATGGTTTCCCCTCTTAATGCTATTACAAAGAACAAACACAAACCCAGTGATTCACACTGGCTTATCCAATTTGAGGAAAACTCTAATGAGTCCTGTTGTGTTTTGTTTGCAGAACAGAGTGTCCTAGCGGTCCCTGCATGGTAAAAAGGACCCACAAGCAGACAGCACAGTGCTGTTTACCCTGAAGAAGTGAGTACGTGTGTTGGAAAGCGCTTACCAACTCTAATGGATTGCATGGAGCTGCAAAAAGTCAACATTGAACTTGATGAGCAGAGCAACAGTGGGGAAAGTCTCGAAGACAACTACACGGAGCTGACTGACTCAGAGAAGGCTGCAATTAGGAGGTAAGTTACCGGGCAAGGCTGTTCCTTTAAGGCTAGAAAGCAGCAACTTAAAAAAACCAAGTGCCACTAATAGCATCTGGGAAGCAAAACTAATTGCCAAGTAATACATTGGAATTAGTGTGATTGTTTAACTGGTATTTCCCACAGCACTGACCCTTCCTGCTCCGCACTATTAGAGTATGGTGTGCCCAGTATAGCAGGGGCAACCCATGTCCCCCTCTCCAGTCACCACCTGGAGTGACCTCTGCAGGCTCCTGGCCCCGAGCACCTGCTTGGCAATTTCCAGCTACTCCAGTCAGATAGTACACTTGTAAATTAATCCTCATACAGGGCAGTGCAACCTGACCACGCTGCCTCCAGGCTTTAGCCCTGTGGGAAAGGAGAAGCATTTTCCAAGGCAGAGTATGGATGCCAGCAGCTCAGTGCTCCTGCCCAGACAGTCCACACTCAGGCAGCTCCAGCAGGATGCACAATGCCATCTGAGTGGTCTGAGAAAGACATCTCAAAAACAGACAGTTGCCAGACACTTGGTTCCTCAGATGTGACGTACATGACCAGGTCTAGCATATTGCTGGCAGTAAGGAAACATTACTTTCCAACATGTTCAATTAGATATAATCCAAAGATTACTGGATTTAAAATAAATTCCAAGGCAAAGTAAAGATCCATTGAACATGCCATTGGACATGAGATTCTTACAGAAGAAAAGAGAAGGGTTTTTTCTGTAAGATTTTAAAATATTCATTGCAAAGGAAAGTTTTCACTAATTAAAAAAGGCACTACATGAACATAATGTATGTTACAAGTCTCATCTAAAATTTTCTTATTTTACTTTGTGTTCAGTCCATTTGCTAGTGATGATGCAGAAAGTCAGAAGTTCCTTACAAATGGATATCTGGGTAAAAAGAAATTGGAAGAATATACTGAAGAATATGTAAGTTTTATTAATATTTAAGGGTAACTACAAAGTAAATCTTATTGACTTGAATATTTTTTCAAAAGTTCCAGTGAACAAAGGTACTGGATCAGTGCAAATTTGGCCATGGAGGAGTAAACACATTTTCCAGCAATTAGTGCTGCAAACGCTTCCTACTGACTTGCAAGTAAAACTGGGTCTTTCATTCACTAATAATGAGAAAAATTCCTTAGGTCATACTTGAACTTCATCAGACACATGTTATCTCACCCAGGATGTTCAGCCAGGTGTGGGTCTGCACATCAATTTCTGACAGGATACCTGGTTCAGAGGAACTTTGTTATTCCTACACCAAAGTATAGTTGGTGTTCAGTGTGTGGGTGCTTGTACTGGTTGTTTCCCGCACCAGAATAAATGAATCCATATCCAGCTGCATTGCTTTAAAGAAACAACATTCATGTTTGCCCTACAATACTGAACATTGCACACTCAGGACAACTCCAAGTCTTCAGGCCAGCGCACATGCAAATGGAAGCACAGCACTGGGATGTGCCTGTGAATACTTCTCTCATCAGAATTTATCTTTATTCAAAGTTTTTGTGAACTGTGAACTTCGTACAAAGAAAGGCATTGTTTTATTGGTCATGTTCCAGGTTTTATTTCTAATTGCAAGCTAATATTAAGAGCTATATTTCCCTCCTTTCTTTTCCACTTCTTGACAGGTCTGACTCCCTCAGTCTCCATTCCCCCTTTCCCTAGTGTTTTTTCCTCTCCCACATACCTGCCTCCAGCCCAAATCACAGTGCTCCCTTCCTTTCTCTCCCAAACACACTTTCATTTCCCCAAAAAAAGAAGCACTTCCTATTTGGAGAAAGTTTTAATAATCAGTTGCGTTAATATAAAAACAAAACATTTGAATTTTTAAAATAAATAACACAGAAATCTGTTAAGTCAGTGGTGTTTATTTCTACAGAGGCTGGCCAGTGCAGCCATTTGTGGCTGTGTCACTTCAGTAACCTGCTGGGGATGTAAGCTGTCTACCCGTTGAGACAAGGGGAGAGTGGGATGAGGCAAGCACCTACCAGCACAGCTGGCTTTGGGAAGAAAAGAGAGAATTTATGGTGGCAACTGCCTGTGATCTTAGCAACCATGGCAAAGCTCTGCCCCTAAAGATCAAGGGAGCAATGCGGGGAAAACTAGTGATGAGGACAATTAGCCTGTTGCACTCAATAAAACACAAACTAATTGTCATTTTCTATTCTTGCTCCCAACAGCACAGGGGGAGAGCTTCCTTTGGAATGTCCTCATTTAACCTCAGCAATGCCATTATGGGCAGTGGCATCTTAGGGCTCTCCTATGCCATGGCCAATACAGGAATTATCCTTTTTGTGTAAGTATATATAAAGACAAGAAAATTTAATATAAGCAGTAAGGTAAAGCTAAAGTTCTTTTGGTTACAGAGGTACGTTAAGCTTGTTTTGTTAGCTGAAAAGTTTTGTAAGATCATCTGTAATTAAAATATTTTAGCTGCACTGCAAGGAACTATTGACTGCTGACAAGCCATTTTTTTTTCATTTTAGCCCTGTTTTGTATCAAGAACACAGCTGTGAAATGATACTGCCCAGTCAAAAACCAGAGGGGAAGAACAGTATACTGGTCCTAAAATAACGACAGCAAACTTGCTGGTTCAGTACGGCAATGCAACAAGGGAAATAAATCACCCATAAAGCATATATTTGACATCATCCTAAGAATCCAATCACTGTGTAGGAATGGAAGAACATTTCATATAAGTCTGAAATGGCAGAATTCTTTGAATGCAAAGACACTTGCAGATTCATTCAGATTTAGTGTTGCTCCCTCAAGTCTATTTGTACTCAGTGTGCACAGATGATAGCAATGGTATGTGGTTGACATACAGGCTCTGTACAAAATAAGTTTTGATAAACAGTAGTAAATAGCTAAGTGAAGGTTTTCAATCTATGGCTAACCTTGTAAAATGAGAGACATTGCATTAAAAAAGTTGGTTTTCTTTTTTTAGTAACTGGTTTTAATTTTAACTGAAGCCTTATTTTTAAGACCCCATGAGGGTGGAATAAGGAGTGACAGCACTGCATGACAACAGGCCATTGTTTTACATTACTGAAATCTAACAGCCTTTAAATCAGGTTGCGTGGCTATCTCTACATGGCTTCCTTCTTCTAGAGACTGTGCAACTATGACAGCAACAGAATTTCAAATGCTACATGTAGCCTCTAGTTGCTAAGAAACACCTCCTATTTTGCCAGTAGAATTTTTAAATTAAACTTAATTTTAGTTGCAAATGCTCTCCTTGATAAGTACTTCCCAGAACCTACACTTAAATGGTTTAGATATAATATTTGCACATGAAAAGACAGAAGCTGGTTCTAAAACTGACTGCATTAGAGTCTAAAAAATGTGTAATTTTATTTTGCTCCAATTTTCTCCTTGTACTTGTACTTACTTGTATGGCCAGAAATCATCACTGGAAAGAAAACTGTGATGCATCAAGCTTCACTAGGGGCAAAAATTTAGCTTTTTAAATATCTTTATGCTTGAGGTTATGTTCATTCATGTAGGTGACTAAAAATATCTGATGCAAGACTAATGATACTAGCCCTGTTGGCAGTGCTAAAGCACGGACTAATGCTGAAGCAACTCTATGGAGTCTTATACAGCAAAAACAAAAGATGCCTCATTTTCTTTTCTGCCATTCTTCCATTCTTTCTGCATGAGAACATTTACCCTTCTGGTAGATGATGGAGTTTTATTTAAAAGTAAAAAACTGTGGGAGGATTTTGTTACCCCTGTGGCATGCATCCACTTGCCAAAGGTTTCTCTGTTTTCACAGATCAAGCTGTTGGCATTAGCAGACAGGAAAATTCCATCTACTAAATGGAAAGTGCTGGAGATCAGTTCTAATTTAGATGATATTTTCAACTTTGTCTAAATTTTTTTAATTTACTGTTCTCATGGTGCCTAAGTGCTCCCATGCTGGAGGATATCCCACAGGGTGAAAGCAGAAGGACAGCTTGTAAAACTCAGAAATTCTCCAGAGGTTCCCACTACAACATCCTTCTCTCCTGTGGGGAGGTTTGCAGTGGCACATGGAGCACACATAGAGCATCTCTTCTACTGCAGATGAAGATGGCTTTGGTTTATCCACCTCAAGTATAAGGACATGGAGATTATGTCTCAGAATAGCTGCTGCATGGATTCCCCAAATCAAGAAAGGATGACATCTTGACAGGAAACACTGGAGCCTTAGACACAATCTCCCCTCACTATACCGCACAAGCCCACAACATGCAAGACCATTTTATATAAAGGCACACTATTATTTCCTATAATTTATCTCATGTCACATTTATCTCATGTTCCCTTGTGAAGGGTGATAACAAAGTGCTTATTATAATGAGATATACTGCGCATGGCACTGTGACCTGAAAATGCCATACAAGACTACATTTTTCACCAGCAGTTCACAGGAGGTGGATCGCTGGAATTACATACTAATGTTATGTGGAAGTACAGGGTGGTTATCAGAATTAATGAATCCAGGCACCAGTACCTTCAAGCAGACTAGGCTAGAAGAGTATGGTGCAAGTGCTCCTAGAGCTGGTTTTCCAGTGTCATGCCTCAATTTAGCCTTATGCAAGATTTCTAATGTAATTTGCCAACTGGGAATCTCCAGCTAAACTCCACAACTTCACAATGACATGGTAGAAGTGAAAAGTAGTGACTAACCAGTCAAGCTGTCAAAGTCATGGCTTAGTGGTGGTTTCTTTAGGTAAGCCTAAATAAGGAGAGAGATTAAAATGGGAGACATGTGAACAGGTAAGAGGCCAAAGAGATGAGTCCTGCGTAGAAATCTGTTTAATTTAGTAGGATCTTGTTCAGATGTAAGAATTTTTCCTTATGGATTACAGTAAATTGGGATCTGCCTGGTCTTACACAAGCCCTGAAGGGTTTCTGGGGTGCATAAGGTGTAACTGCACTGACAGGTAAGCTAGAGTTGAAAACTATCCCTGCAATTAGCTGTGGGAGTCCAAAGCACAACTTGATGAAAAATATTGAAACGTTGAACTTCATGTGGATGAGTATCCATACATTCAACTTAACCGAGTGTCTCTGATATCCTGCTTTGGATTCTGATTTCTACTTTGCCTTGCAGAGTTCTACTGCTCAGTGTAGCAATACTGTCCCTCTACTCGGTCCACCTCTTACTGAAGATATCAAAAGAAGGAGGTATGAGGATCAGACTGTGACTGACTTAGAGTTCCTACTGCATGATTATTTTTACCTTGGAATGCAATTCATCAATCAACTGCAGTATAGTGGCCCATGTCTCTTTTTTTGCTTTGTTTTTTTTTTCTTCAGGGTCACTAATATATGAAAAATTGGGAGAAAAGGCATTTGGCTGGCCTGGGAAGTGGGCTGTTTTTACTTCTGTTACAATGCAGAACATTGGAGGTAAGTGGCAGAAGTTTTCTAACTTCAAGTGATTTACTGTAGAACATAAGTGCTATCTCTTCTTTGTCTGGCTAAACATCATCAAAGATGAGCCAGGTACAGTGTACACTACATTGTAATAAGGAAACAAAGGATGAAATGATCTTGCCTAGTTTCAGCCATCTCAAAGCTTTCTGCCTGAGACCTCTCCATGACCCATGAAGAGCTTTCAATGATGGCTAGAAAGGCCATCTTGATAATGTTCCAAAACAGCATGTTTTTTGAACATTAATAGTTTTTAAAACAATTCATTTTTCTTAGAATTTCAACTTTTTCTCTGAAGATGTTTGTTTGTTTGTTACAGCAATGTCCAGCTACCTCTTCATTATTAAATACGAACTTCCAGAAGTGATCAGAGCATTTATGAAACTTGAAGAGAGTTCTGGGTAGGAACTTTTGCCTAACCTGTAACTCAGACTAAAATTTATCGCTTTGATACTAGTGATAATAGTTGTTACTTTTTTTCTTCCTCTTTAGAGAATGGTATCTAAATGGGAACTACCTCGTCATACTCGTAACAGTTGCAATCATTCTTCCCCTCTCCCTTCTAAAGAGCTTAGGTAAGCTTAACACCCCACTTAACCTCAGTTCTTATTTCTATTAGTATTGCAAATTCATATGTAGTTGAACTGTTGTTTATTTCTTTTCTTGCTGCACAGGTTATCTTGGTTATACGAGTGGTTTCTCGCTGACCTGTATGGTTTTCTTTGTCAGTGTGGTAGGTGACTCTGATTATTGTCTCTAAGCAAATCCAAAATCTATAAACTGTGAAACAGTGTTATAATTCTCACCATGATAATTTAATGTGGATGTTTGAATAGCACCTATAAGTGAATCAAACCAGTAAGCCTAGTGCTGAACAAAGCCAGAGTAAAAAGTATCAGCCTAAGAAAATAACACTGGAGAATAAAAAATAAAGCAGAACAGCAGAGGCAGGGTAACAACAAATAGCTGCAGAAGAAGTAGAAGTGATAGTACTTTGTCTATTTTTCCTCTTTGTTTGGTGTGCCTGTTTATATTTCTCTTGGAATGCCCTGGTTGTAAGCTTAAACACCTATGTTGGTACCATTCTGATGGCATTATCTACTCTTTTGTAGGTAATGTTCAAAAAATCCCAAATACCTTGTCCTCTCCCCATCATGGATCACGGGGTTGAAAACTGGACCACCACCAACAACACAGTGCCAATGCACCTGATCATGTTACCAAATGAGTCACTCAGTTCTGGTGTAAATTTCATGATGGACAACACAGTTGGGCACTCATCAGGCCTTGAGGATCACAAAGATACCCCTCCCAAAAGTGGTGTAGAATATGAAGCACACAGCGACAGTAGTGACGTGTGTCAGGCAAAATACTTTGTGTTCAACTCACGGGTAAGGGAGAATTTTAGTCATTTGTACCACCACTAACCTGCCTGCCAAAATTCAGAGGTACAGCAGTGACCATTCTTACTAATTGGAGCTTTATTTTACAGACTGCCTATGCAATACCCATCCTGGCATTTGCATTCGTATGCCACCCTGAGGTGCTACCAATATACAGTGAACTGAAAGAGTAAGGTTCTTAAATCTTGTCCCATACATCCATTTAACCATAGCTAGAGCTCATTTCCTTCATGTTCTGCCTTGACTGCTTGTGTGTAGACACCCACTTGCAAATCATGTATTGCTTTGCATAGCATAGCAGATATTGGGTTTGCTTTGACCTCATAGTTATATATTGATGACAGAGAATTACAGTTCTGACAGATGCATTGACTGATATTTACTTAGGAAATTAAGAATATGGGCAGTTCTTCAAAATATATGAAATATACTAAGGAGGTAGGTTGCTCTGAAACAGATAATGCTGATTTCTAATAATATCTTCATATGTCTGGGTCAACTGCTGCTTACTCTTAAGGTTTTTGGGATGCCATTGGTTTGGAGAGCTTACATAAGCTCTTCACACAGTTTATTTTGCTTATCAAATATCAAAGAACAAATACAATTTCTTAAATTAGGACAGAGTTGACAGTTGGAAAAAACTTGAGAAAAAAGTATTTGTTCAATAGCAAGAATTACATTACAGGAGGTTGTGTTGAAAAACTCAAGGAGGCCAAGACCCATTACCTCCCCTTTCAGCAGGTTTAACCTCAGAAGAAATAAAAACTTACAGATTACTTGGGAGTATATTTCCAGGTCCTATAAGCCAAAGATTTTCTTTCATCAAATCTTTAACTGAAAAGATTTCTAATGAAAGGATTTGATCTGCAGGAGGTTCCTGAACCTGCATAACATTGCTGGGTAGATACAAGGATATGTTCACATAGAGCTGACTGAAAGTTCTTGTTTATCATTATTACCAGCCCTGCAATTTCAGGATGCTTCATTTTTTATTTTGAGATTGATAGTGAATAGATAATGAATAAATAATAAATAATGCAACTAAGTTAAGTAGAAATGGAGTTTCAGCACGCTTATAAGTCTGTGCTGGTCTTCACCAAGCCATGAAGCTTCAAGTGAAGATCTCTGTATAACCCATATGATTGTTACAAACAGTGATACAAGAACAGTGAAGGGATGCCAGTATAACTATGACTCTTCAGTGTATTTCTTTTGCAAATAGAGGTTTTATAAGAATAGCACTGTAACTGTCTTTCTCTCCTATCTCAGTCGCTCACGAAAGCGGATGCAGAATGTCTCAAATATCTCCATCACTGGCATGCTCATCATGTACCTTCTAGCTGCCCTCTTTGGATACCTTACCTTCTATGGTAGGTCAAAGCCCCATTCTTTGAAGAACTTTCCCTCTCATTTTAAAGTGGGTGAGATGGTTCTGTCACACTGAGAATCAAGCATACATATATTTTCTGCAGGCCTGAATCGATTTAAGCATCATTCAAACATAATATTCAGTGTGCAACCTCACGAATATTTGGTAGGACTTATCCAGCTGTCCAGCCATAAGTTCCTCACCCATGAGAGACCTACTAGGAGAACCAGTTTTGTATCTCTTGGGTTTGTGAGCTGGGACAGTGAGGTGCTGTAAAGGAGGTTCTTGTCAAAGGCCAAGAGCAACCATTCTAAAAATAATTCAGATGCTATTAAGTGCTACCCACCCTGGCTCTGCCAGCTTTACTTTATGCTGAATAACAGGTGCAAATCATTCTAGTGTAAAAAAAATATGGATGAGTTAGACTAACCGGTAGGTAAACAGAGTAGCTGCTATATTAGCACACTGGTTTATGCAAACACCACCTCTTTTTACCTCTCTAGTTCCCCCACTACAGCAGAGAAGTGAATAATGCAGCACAATTTGGTCTCTTGCACTGGGGCAAGAGGACTGTGCCTGAGTGCTCAGACACCCGGGTTGGGTCAAAGGGGAATCTTTGACAGTTCAGTCAGTTGTTTACTATTTGATATCAGAGAAATTATTTTTACCATGCTCTTAATGATATTGAGAAAACAATTTGGGATACTGGAGTACAAAGCATCACCTCAGAACTGTGTTACCCTCATAGCCTCTGAATGATGGTCTTGCATCAGTCATGCTGGGAAAATTCCTCTTTCCTGCCTAGCCTGAAACATGTGTCTGGTGATAGCAGCTGGGCCAGAACTAATCTTATCTGGCTACCATATAAAGATCCTTCTGAAAGTGCAGATATTGCTTAGATGATTTAACCTCTTTCTGTTTTCATTTACATAGGAGAAGTTGAAGATGAGCTACTTCACACATACACCAAAGTGTACACCTTCGATGCCCTCTTGCTGTCAGTCCGCCTGGCAGTGTTGGTGGCTGTGACCCTGACTGTGCCCCTTGTCCTGTTCCCTGTAAGTAAAGCAGCTGCTGAAGCTGAAAAGCTCTGCTATAATATACACATTGATCAGTCCATCTAGCTCAGAGCACTTCACTGCTCTGCCTTAAATGCTGTTTAAACCAGTGGTTACATCCTTAAATTAGTCTTAACTAACTTCATTAACTTATTCTTAACTACCATTCTTCATGGGAAAACAAGCAAAGGGCCTGCAAAAAGCTTTTTTCTGTCAGATGTAGCATTTTGCATTTTCAGATTTCTGTATAATCATTTTTATATCTGAAGACTGCAAAGGCTTAGCAATTATGCACTGTAACACTGTAATTATGCTCTGTTATAAGAACTCCTGAGAAAATTTCCTTTTCTTGTAAGCCAGCATATCAAACATTTTACATGTCCTTACAGGACAGCCAGCTCAGTAAGTACTATGTTTGTATCAACTACTTTTTTTATAGAGTATTATTTGGTTTTTTTCTTGAAAGTAATCAGGATTTATTCTTTTTTCTAAAAAGTAAACATTCCATTGTTTAAAAAAAAGCAATATAAATTTCTATACCTGATCTCTATACCTCTACCTCCACATACTCTAACCTATAAAACTTCAGTTTGAGAGCTTCACAGCAGGAATAATCCATGATATGCTGACTCTAAGTGAAAAGCAATACAGGCAGCAGTTCTTCGGTTGTATAAAACTGTTTTACACCAACTGAGGGGCTGAACAAAATTTTTTCAGTCTGCCTCCCCTTTCATAATACTGACTCACATCAACCTGAAAAACATAAAATGCAAAAGTCATGCTGGGTTTTCAAATGATGGGCACTAAGTCTGATAGATCCTCATACATTAATTGAATAGCCAAACACATCCAGAAACAGTTGAAAACAGTAAAACAACCAAATAGAAGTGGGTTTTGAGCTTATTCTGGTGTAAAAAAAAAATTTATTCAATTTCTGCATTTCAAGTCTTTTAAGTTAACCATGGTACTTACCTACATATATGCATATACTTATTAAATAGAAGTGAAACAGCTTGCACTTTCTCTCACAAAAGCAAATGTCAGAACTCCAATGGGATTTCCAGAGGGATCAGGTTCAGGAATACAGCAACTCACATTTCACCCCTGCAATTTTTGCTTACTGATTAGTGTTCATAATGGGAGTTTCGAGTTGGTTTGGTGGGTTTTTTTGCTGATACTAGCAGCTTTCTGTTGAACAGATTTCACATTCCTGATTTTACACCCTGTTTACTTGACTTTCTTCTACACTGCAAATATTTGAGTTTCTGAGTTAACTGTGAATCCAGTTCACAAAAAACTACATCACAGTGAGGGTACATTAAGGGAATCAAGTTCTGAAAACATTTCTTCAGACAGAATTTCTCACAGGAAAATTAACTCACAGATCATTTCAAAACAAAAGTGAGAAGCAAAGATAATTTTAATTGCTGCTTAACTTCCCTTGCTGGTTTTCATCTTACAGATCCGTTCATCTATCAGTGCACTGCTGTTTCCCAAAAGGCCATTCAGCTGGATAAGACATTTCCTGATTGCAGCAGTAATCCTTGCTTTTAATAACCTGCTTGTAATTTTTGTCCCAACTATTAAAGACATCTTTGGATTTATTGGTAGGTTTCATAAATACTTTTTGTTTACTCTGTTAATCCTTTCCATAATATATTTATATTCCCAGAATGAAGAACATTCACAGTCTGGGTCTTACAGGAGGATAACATTAACAAAGATTACAGATAAAAGGGAAATAAAAATTCCCTAACAGCTGACAGACAAGTCTAAATTCTACCCAAATTCATTGATACCTTGCAAGAGGCATTAAGAACCCTACAAGCCCAGTATAAACACTAGCAAAGAGTTCCCATTTTTATAAAAAACATTTATTTAATGTTCATGGTTCAAGGTAAATTACCTTTGGTTTTTAAGCATTTATAGCCTAGACAAATTGTAGTGAGTTCCAAACTTTTATGTTAGGAAAAGAAGAAAAGTGACATGTTTCTTTTGGCATTTATAGTTCTTTCCCTGCCTCTTTGTTCTGATCAGTTTTAGACTCTAACCGAAGAAGTCCATGAAAAGCCACCATGCTCAGAGCTGGTTGAGTAATCGAGGACTTGAGAAAGACACTTACATGTGGCTTGGAGCTTCTGACTTTTCATACTTTATGCTCCACAGAAGCAGCTGATTTGCTCCTCTCAGTCTTTTTATATTCAGCCCATAAAGGTTCTGCAAAGAGGAAAGGAGAAGGCTCTTCAGGGCACAACTCATCCATCCTGTTTTCAACACCTGCTTTGCACGGTCAGCATGCCCTGAGATTGCCTGTTTGTCCTCACTTCACCAGCTCACATGCAGATGTCCATGTTGCAGGCAGCCACAAATGGGCTTGATAATGAGTGCTGCTTCAGGCCCTGAGCACTCAAATAAGTATTTGGACATCTACAGCCATACACAAAGAGAGAGTCTTTGGCGTACCTGGGCTTGGAAAAGCACCTGCCTCTCCACGTGCTATGTTTTGCACGTGCACCATGTTGTTTATGTTTCAGCCAGTACTCAGGCCTGCTTTCTCTTCCAGGTGCCTCTTCTGCCACCATGCTGATTTTCATCCTCCCTTCTGCCTTCTACTTGCGGCTTGTTGAGAAGGAGCGCCTGAAGTCTCCCCAGAAGATTGGGGTAAGGGAGATAGGAACAATTGCAAAAAGGGGAATGGGAGAGTTTGTGCTTTCCCCTGGTCACCTTTGACTTGCAGTGTCTGGCAGTTCCTCAGACACAGCAGTGTCTCACTCAAAATGCAAGTCAAGCAATTTGATTCACCTTTGTGTAGGGAGCCTGGCTTCACAAGCCAAAGCCTTTAGTACCTTACTGCTACTGCTGTAGAACACTAAGTATCAATGTTAAAGTGTGTCTTAAATTTGTAGAAAAAGCCATTTATTTAATCAAATCTAAGTTCTAGTTAACAACTGCACCTGTAGAAATAACACCTAGACAAGACAAGGAGTTGCTGGTCGATGCTAGAAAGCCAGCTATGGATTAACAAGAAGATTAGAGATCAAGGTTAAGAAAGAAACAGCAGAAAAGAATTAAGTGATGGTTGCAATCCCCGCTGAGATAGATCCGTACATCTACAGGAGCCATTTATGAATGTACGTCTTTTATACACAGCATGTGTTCTTACGTCATGCTGGACTGCCTAAGCATCAATAGCTATCTACACAGTTGAAAATATCACCAAGGAGATGTTCACTGAGAGTGTAATGAGAAATTTTATTGCTGAAATATATACTCAGACAGATGCAAACAGATGTACCCACACATCTTGATATAGAAGTTAACCAAAAACATGGAAGTTCAACCAATACATACCAAAAAGTATACATTGATTTCTGACAATAACTTCTGGAGCTGTTGTTGTAGAAAGACTGTGAATATTTGTTCATTACTCTGCACATTTTTCATGTTGCTGTGTGTTAGGCACATCTAGAATTTCCCATCCTGAACTGAGATCACATCCAATATTCATTTGTGTGTTGCAAAGCAGAATATTATTAAGTGTGGACAGATAACCGTAAACTACAGGGCTACTAAACCAAAGGGTGATTATAAACATCTGAATCATTCAAAAATATATAGAAGTGCCTTCAGAAAAGAGAGATGGGCTTGCCTGTTTATCTAATAGGGCTGAAAAGGATTAACTCTAAAGCTGTTCTTGGTACCAGAGAATTGTTCCATTATTAAAGAAAAAACTTTTCCTCCATTATATCTTATATTATTGTTCATAGTAATAAAGTGAGGGATTTTTTCAGATTTCATCTTGCAAAGCCCATCCTTCTTGCTCTGAAATTCATGCAGAATTAACTTTGATTCATGTAGCCCTGTGTGACATTACTTGGACTTTAGTGACAGAGAATTATGCAAATTCAGGCCCTAGGAGTTACATAAATGTAGTTCCAGCAGCACAGTCTGTGAACCACAGTCTGCTCAGTTACTTCCTTCATTAATACAATCTCATACTCCAATTGCAGGCTCTAATTTTTCTCATAGTTGGCATAATCTTCATGATTGTGAGTATGACTCTCATTGTAATGGATTGGATTTACAATTCTTCAAGTTCCAGACACCACTAACCTGTGGAGATCACCAAGTGCTTTTTATACTATAAATATTTGTATTGTGTGCTCCAGAGGATACCTAAACTAGACTGTTATTCCTAGCTAGTCACTGCAGTGTTTTGAAGACAGTTACTGGTAAGGTCACTACAAGCCAATGGAGTCTATGTCATCGTTCTCACTAAGGATTATTATTTATGCTGAGCATTTCTGGACAGATTAAATGAAATGTGTGGTGTGGATGCTGTAGGTTTTCAAAACTGAAACAACTGTGTACATGGTCCTCAAAAATGGCTTGGTGTCACTCTTTTCAGCTTCTCCCGTCATGTCAATAACTACAGTTCCCAGGTAATGGCCAGGAAATTAGCCAGTGCCTTGTTTCTAGCTGGAGCTCATGGAAGCAGCTGCCCAGCTCTCAGAGAAAGAGTATGGTTTCTCCAAGGGATATGAAAGGTGACTGCTCCCTATCAGACTCTCTGTCAGAAATGTGAGGGCTTGGACAAGTCAATGGACAAAGCTGAACATCAGATTAGTTACCTAAATTCATTACCCTCAGCAGGTGACCACTGTCATACAGAATAAAGCTCTCCTGGCACAGACTGTGCTTGAAGAGTGGTTGAGCATTCAGGTTGGTTGTAAAGATGCCTGTTCTGGAAACATCAGGTATTTCTGCTGTGAGGTTTGTTTTTGTTTTATTTACTTAATTCTTGTGTGAGCTTGCATCACTGAACAAGTTGCACCCTCCATAGAAACTTGTCTTCCATTATCACAGGAATTTAAGGAGACCAGAAGGTGTGGCTAAGCACCCTGTCCAGTATTGTTCTGTACTTGTGTATTTGATAAATGTTCAGTGCAAGAAACTGTAATTTGCTATATATAAAAATATATATATTTATGTACATAACTTTTTGTTTTCCACTAGTTATAAAACTGTTACCCTGTGGTAAATGATTTTTGAGATATTTTTTATGTGTCACTCTGTTTTCATAGCCACACACTTAATATTGTTTAGAAGAGAACTTATCTGATTGGTGGGTTTGTAGAAGGTTTGTTTTTATTCAGCACTGTTTGAAATATACCTGTAGCAAGCCCTGACTGTTACCTGTGTAAAAACACACTCAGATGTTTACTACTTCAGTTACAATAAATCACAAGATATTTTCCTCTTGAGAATTTTTAATATGGGCCTCAAAGTTCTGTATTGCTATTGTGCCATTGTGTGCTCTGTATTGGTGCTGGAACAACTTTTTCACTTGATGTGGTTTAGCTTTTTTATGCATACGCTGCCATTCAACAACATACAGAACTAAGATGTGCAAAAAGACATTACTGACTATCTCAAGTGTCTTAAACTTGGCAGCTGTGCAAGGCAGAAAAAGAATAGGGTTAAGTTGCATGTTACATGAGTGTTTAATTATCACCAGATAGTGGTTTTTGGCCATAATGTGGAGTACACACTACATATGCTTTCTGTACATGCCAGGGAAAAATAGTCACAGAAAGTCACATCAACTCCATAGCAGAGGGAATGAGTGGGAAGGTGAGATTGTTGGTTTTGACACATTTACATAAATCCAGGCTCATGTGATTGGAGTTCTCATTTTCCAACTTAGAAATCTGTTGAAAGCACACCTGTGAGCTCAGAAAGCCCTAAAGCACACAGAATTTGTCTCTGCTCACTCCACATTGCTTCACACAAAATTCTCTCTCTTTGTTTCTAGGTGTGTGTACAGGTCAACTGGAAAAGAGTATCACATGCTACATGCCAACTGCTATCTCTCTGAGCAGCATTTTATGCTAACTTGAGAATTGTAGCCTTAATATAATGGAGTACGCTTCCTTCCAAATGCCAAATCTGGCTTTTCATATTTTAAAGATAAAAGGGCCAATAACCTTTTGTTTTGTCTTAAGCAGACTAATACAAATAAAGGAGACTTTTAACACAGACTAGAGTTAATAGTTACACACTCACACATACCTCTTTTCCTGACACCTTCAATGAGAGTAATAAGTTTGGGAGAACTGAACCGTAACTGCATCTTTGCTTCAGAGTAAAATCACATGTAGTGACTGTAGAAACTTAGGAATTAATTTAGCCCATCTAAAACACAGATGACCTCAAGAATAGTAACAGGAGATCTTTGGAACTATGGCATAAATCACTGCTTTTTAATGGCATAGAACTATCAGTGTCCAAAATTAGGGGCAGAGAGTCTGTAAATTGTCAGTTTGTCAAGTTAAAAAACATTGGTCACAGTGATACTCAACTGCTGTGCACACCAAGAGTGAGCATAGTATTGCATGTTAACTTATTAGCACTGCTGGGAATGGTGGATGTTGGAGTTTCTTGTTCGTTTTGTAACTTCACAATAGGCCTTGTGAGGATTTCTATTACAAGACAATCCATGGATGTACAATAAATTGATTTTCAAAGATCATAGATCTTTGCTTTTTCTGATTTAGGCTAGCAGGAGAAGGAATTCTTTCTGTAAATCAAGCAGTCAAACTGGTAGCCTGGATGATGGGAATCACTAAAACTGCACTCCCTTTAAAGAGAGAAATTTGTCTATCCATGTAAATGCAGATAAGCAAGATCGAAGCCCTGTCATATAATCACATTTTGCATACCTTGTTTTGCATCTATTTGTGGAGTCGCTTGACATCACAGCGTAGAGAATATATGGAATTAGATGCAGGGTTATCTGTGAGATACTGAATGCCTTGTTCTTCAGAGCATGGGATTAGCTAGGATACACAGAATAGCAGCCAAGTATAGTCACTACTAGGAGCATGCAACAGATGGTTCTGCTCTGTATAAATACATCCTATCATAGCGGCTGTAGGTTTTCCTGCTGTTACATATTTGTCTGGTGTACAATCGTAGCCCTAAATATATTGGTCTATACACTGTTTCAGCACTGATGAGCTCATGTGAGAACCACGCTGGCAGTCCCAGTGCCAGCCCACTAATGAAGGAGGCACTGGGGACCTGGATCCTTGCTCAACACATTGGGATATCAGCATCGTCCCCAATTCTTTCCTTCCCCCACGGCAAGGCACTCTCAGTTCTCTGCAGCATCTCCTTTAGACGGATGGTTCTTGAGTTATAAATTTCTTGCCATGGGAGGTTGTTTTAACGAAACAATTAAAACTGAGGGTAGTTGAAAAAAAGAAAAAGATAGGACTTCAAGAACAAAAAAAAGGAAATGAAAATGTGTTAGAAATTGTAGTGGCCATAACAGTGTGTCATTAAATGAACATGAATAAAATGTCAAAAATTATATAGAAAAACAGAAGTAATGGGTAAATATTTCAGCCAGAGGCAGAATAAGGGACATTCATTAGAGGGCAAAGTCCTCTCTAGTCCATAAATTATCAAAGATGATGTTAAATAACATCTGTCTAAAAGAAGGGCAGCAGGCCTAGATAAGCCACAAAGCAGCTGGCCCTGGTGTTAATTTTCAGTAAACCCCGACATGCTTGGCTAGTTCTCAGTGGCTGACATAATAGTAATTAGAGCGAGTCAGCAAGTACATGGTAAGAGATCTTGCTGTTGCAATAGGTGGAGAATTTCCATTCATTTGACTTTAAATTTCAACAGACATTTTACTGAAAATGCGCTATTGCAACAAAATTCTGACAAAGCCCAGGCAGACTCAAGTGGAAACCTATCTAATTTTCCATTAACCTCCCCTGCAAGGTTCTGGGGGCTCCTGGGAGTTACAGCTCTTGGCCTCCACTTCCCCTGGAAGCTGAGTCCCCCCAGGCTGAGGAACCTGCTATAGGGCTGACACCCAGCCAAGGCAGCCCACATAAGCTCAGAATCACAGAGTTTTCTCCTGTGGATGTTGACCTCAGTACTGTGGTGACAGTCTCATCCACATTGCCATGGTGCATTGTGATGCCCATTTGCATTCTGAAAAAAATACAAAACAACAAACAACTACCTAGAGAATAGTTTTAGCTAATTAAATCATCAGTTACTGCAAAAACTTAAAAGCTTGCAGTGAACCTGGGTGATAAAGACTGTCATGAAAGCACAGAAAAGCTAGAAGGCATCACAAGTAACCTCCTATTCCACACCTGTGCTTGGTATCAGTCTTAGGTTATTGTTTGCAGGAAGCAACATTGGCTTCAGCTGCTCATTTCAGACGTCTACTAAACTAGGAAAAAAAAAGGAATAATTGCTGTACTAACAGGTCTCACAACCACTAAAGCCTGAACGCCTGAAAAGACCTACTGTTCCTAACAACATAGAAGCCACCTCTGACACTCCAGTACCCTCCAGATGTTGAGGTGTTAGTGGGTCTTCAAGTTCTGCAGCTGGGACAGAATTGTGGCCTATAGAGTGATGCAGAGCTGCTGCCTTTATCAATCGAGCACAATGCTGAAAGGGGTCACATCAGGGGACTATGTACTTGGTGAGCCCACCTAGTGAGCCAAGTTCTAACCAAATGCTTTGTATAATGATAAATAACTTTGATAATTAATAGGCTGACCTAATTTTGCTATATAGAATGAAATTAAGACCTTGTTCTGTTGCTAGCAATGAAACAGAACATATTTATCTGCCAGCAGAAGCAAAACTAAATACAAAAAGACTGAAGCTCTGAAGCTCTCTTGGCTACAGCTCTCACCAACACTGAAGTGGATGTTTCAAGTTCCACATGCTCAAATGGAAAGTGTTCACAGAATTCATTCATCTTAAGGCTTAGGACAGTTACCCTGTCATAAGTAGCAGATTGTCTACCTCCTCCCAGGGAAAGGTGACAAAAAAACAATACCTGCATGGAATCAGCATCAGCCCCATTTTCTCTCTCTGATCGACATAAACTTCTGCCTCTTCTACCACAGGGCACCCAGCTCATCCCACCCTTTTTCTGACATCACTGGGCTTAGCTTTTACACCAGCAGCTCAAGGCCAGTGCTTCAATGGGCATGAGTTAACGCAAGTGCCCACACTGAGATTAACATTTCTCCTTTCAACCCCTTTAACTTGTTCATCCTGAGCAAACATCACAAAACACTTCTGACCTTCCCCAGTAAAAAGCAGCTGCTGAGGCAGACACTTTTTCACATACTTGGCATTATTTATTATTTCCTACATCTCACTTGATGTTCTCCCTTTGGCTTGCAACAACCACTCCCCACCAGAGGCACTTCAGCCCAACAATTCACCAGCAGACAGAAATAGGTGCCTTACTTACGTCCCCAAAGTCCCATTGCAGGGGTTAAGAGCCACCTGTTTCCCTCCTTCATCTACAGAGTGATACACATTACATGTATCTGCAACCTGCAATGAATTGGTATAAATCTTCCAGTGGAGCCTGGGCTGTCTTTATACATTGCTTTGCTGTTTAAAAATGTTTTTTCACTCTATAGATAATTTTATAAACTTTCTGCAAAATGACATTCAGACCTTTCTTTTCAATCAAGCCTCAAAGAAAACAAACATTTGAATTACCCCTGCTTTTACACCTGCAAGTAATTGGGCAGATACAGGCTCAATAGAAAATTACATTCCCATTATTTTCTTAAGGAAATCATATGTCAAACATTAGACTGTTGCAAGGAACATAGTCCCTTTTATTGCTCATTAGGAGTCTTCAAGGGGCTGTATGCTGATACTAACCTCACCCATAGAGAATCATAGAATCATAGAATAGTTTGGGTTGGAAGGGATCTTAAAAATCATCGAGCTCCCCCCTAGTGACAGAAAGCAGTGACACCTCCCACTAGATCAGGCTGCCCAGTGCCTTGTCTAGCCTAGTCTTGAACACCTCCAGAGAGGGGGCATCCACAACTTCTCGGGGCAACTGGTTCCAGTGCTTCATCACCCTCACTGTAAAGAATTTCTTTCTTATGTCAAGTCTAAATCTACCCCCCTCCAATTTACATCCATTGTTTCTAGTCCTCCCATCTGATATTATGTTAAAAATTCCTTCCCCTGCCTTTCTGTAGGACCCCCTCAGGTACTGATAAAAGTACAATCATTCACACAACATCCAGCTAAAGCAACAGCAGGTAATTGAAGCATCTACACTCCTAGGAGTTACTGAAAAATCAAATACAAGATTACTCAAAGCAAGTTTCCCTGAAATTTTCTGCAGTTCCTGCATAGTACTATGGATATGCATCAAATTGCATTCAGTCTGACAGTACTCATGATAGAATGGCATAGCTCTTTTCATTGTATACACTGATACACCCTGCCAGAGCAATGGACAGATGTTTGGGTTAAATGGGAGTATCTCACCTGGCTTCAGGTACAACAGAAAGTTGTTTTATTTTTTTGTCTCATTTTCAGTTTTTCTGTTAACCTAGTAGTGAATAATAGGAACTATGCAGTATGTAGATACTAACAATGAAGCATAAATCCTAGAAGAGGACTCCATAACTTGCTGAGCATTGCCTTCTGGCACCATGGAGATTGATACAGCATTTTCTCTTCTTTAATGAGCAGCAAGTGAGGCAGGCAACTTTCTGCCCTTTTGGACACAAAAAATGGTGAGTCACACAAGAAACTGTTTGAGAGCAAGTCACCTCTGCCTATCACAGAAGACTGTGACACATGTACCAGCCTCAGCAGCAGCTCCCTGGAACAGCTTTCTCCTACTGGAAGCTCCAAACAGAAATTACTCTTCGGAGTCCAGATTCCTCTCCCAAAAGCTAAAAATAGTTTTCCTGCAAACCTGGTTGGGGAAAAAAACAGCAAAAGACACTGGAATGGAGAGGGCTTCAGGGTTTTGAAAAATTATGACTGTCTGACTGACTGACTGTGGAAGAGATGGGGAACAAGCACTTTCAGCCTCTGCAATACAGCATCCAGCATATGTGAAGGATAGATGTGATGTGTCTGCTCCCAGTTTCCATGTGTGGCACTGGCATTTGGAACAGCTCCCATACCTTCTTAAATTCTTATGTTCCTGCTGTCTTAATCCTCTGATATTTGTTAACATCCATACTTCAGCTGAGAGACATGAAAACCTCTGTTTCAGACAGAGTGCAGAATGTGGGCAACTAAGAAAGCTAACTTTTCTCTAACATCTGCTTAAATATCATCTATGCTCTCCTCATTCCTGAACACAAAAATACTTCACTCATGACAATTTTCATGCAAGGATGTGGCCTGGAGAGCACCAATATCCGAATGAATTCACCAGAATAATTGCTGCCACATAAGGGGAAACGTAATCTGTGATGGATAATACACAAACACATGTCACTATAGCAACATTCACACTAATAGATCTTTGTACAAAGGTCCAACTCCTGAGGGACTCTTTTGGGCCTTCATTAAATTTTTTATCTTGCCAATGAGAGAGCAGACGCAATCCTGTGAGGTGGTGACTGCCAGAGAACCACATATTGCCTGAATTACTGGTCACTTGTGGATGAAACAAGTGGTGGGAAAATTTGAGAAACCCGGGATCTGACTAAAAGCATGGAGAACTAACTAAATAGAAAGCATATCCATAAAAATCCAGTTCTTCCTATGGCAATGCACAGAAATCGGTATATATGGAGTTAACTGCTTGCCCTCAAGAGTTAAATCATCTCTACTAAGTTACGTAGACGTGATTCACTGTATACCTAGTACCAGCTGGCATGAAATTACTCCAGTAAAAGCAAGCAGAAAAATCTACATGCAATCAAAGACAAACAGTAGCCAAAACACAGTAGGAAACATACTAAATATGTTCCTGGAATAATCTCACTTTTGTTTTGAGGATCCCCAAGCATTATCTCTTAATGGGAGAAAATCATGCCTGCATTAATACACTGTATTTGCTTTATTCCATCACGTCTGTCACTCCTATATAAAATACCAGTTATAGCATAATCCTCTGGGGGGGTTTTGGGGTATCATTGAAATCAGGTACAAAAAATTTGATGTTTCGAGCACCTGATATAAGGAACAAAATGTGCAATAGTTAAAATCATCTTATATTTGCATTTATCCCATGTGCAGAGTATGAATGTGAAACAATATGTTTAGATTCAGTTTCCGTTAATCTGGTGATCATATTAATGTGCTCTTTTAAATCATGCAGCCCAGTTACATTCAAAGCTCAGTTTTATAGTAAAATCCTGATTAGAAACAAAAAATGTAAGGTAGTAATAGTAGAAGTAGTAGTAATAGTAGTAGCGGCTGTTGAAATTTTGTCCCATTTCAGAAGGCTTTTTTGGCAGTAAATTCTGCCTCATCTCTCCATGGATATGCCTTTATCAAAGAGCAGAAAAAAAGGAAGGCAAGGGTGCAATCTGAGAGCAGAAAGCTCATGAATCCAATCCTGAGCGATATGCAATATAAGGAATTGTATTTTGGGTTTTCTTTTTCAGTGCATCATAGTACTGATGAGCCTCAGCCTAGAACAATGTCATTTTCAAGGCAACTAACCTAGCTTAGTGGCTATTTTGAATTATTGGACATATATTATAGAGGTCACCATGCTGGAGGAAGCCGTAGCCATGTGCACAGAGTATTGTTTATTAGATACTGACTAGATCTATTTTTATGAGCTAAATACCCTTTCCTAATTGGCACTGCTCACCAGCAAGGCTCCATGTGAAACATCAGCCCCAGCAACAGCCTTTAGTGAAGCCAGACACTTGCACCAACCAGTGCCTGTGGACAATCCTATCAGCATTTCTACCTGGAGAAAACATCGAGCCAGATATCTCTGACAAGTGTTTTCAGCATCAGCAAAATAAATGTAAATTAGTGGCTGGACATTATATTTTTCCACACGAAGGGAGAGAAGGGAATCCAGACACAGCAGGCATGACTGCTCATTGACCATCAGGATCACCTACCCACCCATTGCACTCAGGAGGTCCCAGACACCCAACATAGCCAGCCAGTTGAGGGAGGTCACCCTCTACCCTGATGAAGCCACATTTGGAGCAGTGTGTCCAGTTCTGGGCCCTCCCATTCAAAAAGGACAGGGAACTACTGGAGAGAGTCCAGAAGAGGGGTATGAAGACTATCAGGGATCTTGAGTACCTCTCATGAAGAGAGGCTGACAGACTGCTTAGCCCAGAGAAGACTGAGAAGGGATCTTATCAATACTTATAATGTCTAAAGGACTGGTGGCACAAGAATGAGGATGGATTATTTTTGGTGGTGCCAAAACACCACAGGAACATAAGAAATTCTAACTGAATATGAGGAAAAAATTCTTTAAGAGTCCCAGAGCACTGGAACAGGCTGCCCAGAAAAATGGTGGAGTCTCCACCTCTGGAGTCATCCAAAGCCCTCCTGAATATATTCCTGTCCGGCCTTATTTCGGTGAACCTGCTTTGGCAGGGGATCTCCAAAGGTCCCTTTCCACAGCTCATTGCAATGGCTTAGATCCAGCAGGCTGACTGTGCTGTTAAACCACAAACAAGGGCTCACAAAGTTGATCCTAAAACAAATTGACCAATAGATGTTCTCTGAGCTAATCTCTCTATTGTAACTAACAAAACAGCTTTTGCCTATATTTGATTCCCTGTATAGGAAAGAAAAACTTCTCCTTGGCATCTCTGGCAATGTTGATAGGCTATGCACTTAGTAACACACAATGTGCTCAGGAGAAATGAGCATTTTGGTACAATCTCCATATTGCTGTTTCCTGATGGTTCATGCCTGTGTAAAGAGTGGAACAAGTGCCTGAGTTCCTGCAGAGCATGACATACTAATCCTCAAAACTACCTCAAGAGGAGTAATTTCTGCTGTATCTGCTCCCTTCCCTTCAAACTGACCAAATAAGAGGCTTGTATGGTGACTGTACACAGTCACTGCTGCTCTATGCCACCTTGCAGGGTGCATTGGGTGCAGTCTGTCCCACCCTTTGACTCCTGTTTTGAGTAAGATACCATGAGCTGCTACATGCAGGATAATACCACGTAATTCCTGAGGCATCAGAAGTCAATGGAGGTGGGGTAGCAGAATCAAAGGTGACCTGAAAATGACAGATTTTCCACGGTAGATGCTAGGAAGAGGTTTCCTCAATTCTAACTAAGGAAATGCCAAGTCAATCCCTAGGCTAATATAGCATTGAACTGAGTGGGAGTAGGTGCATCTATTGTCATTCTATTGGGAGAGGACAGCTTTTATCTGAATGTTTTCAAGAGAAAAAGCAAACAAACAAAACAAGCCACACACACAAAAAAAACTCCACATCCTTTAGGTTGGATTTATAGTAGAAAAAAAACATAAGTACAGAATTTCTGTCATTTTAATTACTGCTGTCATGAGTAGCAAGAAAGATAAGACATAGTGAAGCAACCCATCCAAGTGCACTAAAATTCTGGGTTTGCTTTCACTGGGGAAATGGCAGCACTGGATTGGCTAGGAAACAAAAACATTGTGAATGGCACTGAATTGGTCATCACAGTAGCCATAAAACTGGGATAAATTATTCAAAGCCAAAGCAGAATCATCTCATTTGTCCCACAGGAAAGGGAATTCACTCAGGCAAAAATGAAACTTTCCGCAGGTTTTATTCTAGGGTAAGTATGGAGGGGTCACTAATCACCATGTAGATGGGGCAGCAGAAGAGGGGATCCATGAGCAGTTCACCCTGGGCACCAGGCCAGTGCTGCAGCCCAAGCTGCTGGGGCTTGTGCTAACACTGGCACCTGAAACAGTGGAAAAAATAAGGTAATGCCATGCTGTGGAGCAAAGTGGTTCCACAACCAGGCTCACCCTCAGCAGCACCATCAGTTCAGACTGCTCTCTGTCGCCAGCCTGTAGATCATCTATCTCCTCTGCAAATAACATTTTCTAGGACAGAAAAATCAAAGTTCTCTTCTCAGAGCAGTGTGGCTAAGACTATGCTAGCACAGAAAACAGACCTGAGCAGAACTACATAGCTCATGTCCACAGGGAAAAATTTGCTTCCAGCCCCAGCACAGATGGGGCTTCATGCAGTCTTCTTCCCATGCTCTCAAAACTGTTCCAGTCTACCTTGGTATGCAGGAGGGTCAATTGGCACCAGGGAAAATGATACTAAGGAGCAAGTGAACCAACAAGACCCAATGTCTATGTCTGGACACTGGTCCCAATATTTTTCCTGCAGCAAAACCTGAATCAGGTTCATTTGGGTCAGGCATAGCTCTGCATAGAGGACTGATGCCTCTGATCCTGACTGAGCTTGCTTCCAGCACCCACTCTCATGACAGCACACATGAACTGGGAAGCCCTCCCTGAAAAAGTGTGCCTGACAGGGTGATGCAGAAATTTCAGCTGTCTTTGCAAATTATCACCTTGGGAATCTGTGGTGCCTGTATTGAGCAGATTTGCCAGACCCTCTTTCCCTTGGAAAAGGGAAAGCTAACAGGTTAGATTACAGGCTACCATCCAAGAAAGCACTCGCAATAGCACAAATAAAATTGTAATTTGCACTTTCCGCTTCCATTGCAGTACTTCTGTGCAGGTTCTCTGTCCTTCAGATCCATATTAATGATGCTAGGCCTGAACATAAAGCTTTTATGTGTTCATTTATTTTGAGTGTCTAGTCCTGTAAGAAAGTGTAGCATACATGTACTTGCATGACTAAGGTCTAAGCAACTACTTCCATCTCCTTCTTTGTATAATGCTGATCATCTCTTTGTATTTTTGTCTTATTTCCCTGGCAAAACCTTTCAAAGCTAAAGGAAATGAAACACTTCCCTCTACTGGAAGAACCAGGAATTCTGGAAAATAATGTGAACAGTTAAATCTTTTTGAGTTGATTTTACTAGATTGAGAAGACACAACAGCAGGGAACCAAGGAGACAGACAAGAGTTTGTTTGATTTTTAGCTCTAGGTTGAAGCACTGCAGATCTTCTATATAACTCTCTCTATTTCCCTCAGGTTTTAGTCAGTGTGCCAGGTTTATTATTTTAATTCTCAATGCATTTATGAAAACCTTCATGCCACCCAGGCTATATGCTTAGATTTCTGAAGTCTCACTGTGAGTGCAATTTTATGAATCTGTTGCATGGTCATTAAGTAGATTTCTCTGAAGCAGCAATAGCATGGCTTCAATGAGAGATTTCTGAAAAAACTCAGCCACCACCAATGAACATCTCTGAAACTCCCACTGGGAGTGTGAATCAGGCCAGGGAAAGGCACTGGGGAACATGGAAAATTTCAGTTGTGGCTTACAGATCTTCTTGAGAAGTCTGTTCCACAAGGCTGGAAAGGGTGATTCCCTCCGGAGTCATGGGATCCCAAAGGTTTACAGCTTTTTTTTATAAACCAGGATCATGTAAAGCAAGGTCAAACACCAGCTGTCCCATTCCTGATTTCCAGGCATCCTCTACTGGCAGCTGTCCATAAGCTTTTCTATAGATAGATTTCTACTGGTTGGTGAGGCCAACAGGGAAATTTGATAATAAGGGAAATTTTTACCAAGTGATTCCCAGATACTTCTGTTCTCAGTTTTCTCTCTGGCCGGTTGTCTCCCAGTCTCTAACAGGGTTCTGCACAATAATGGCATTACCTTGCATACCTTCTGACCATGCATAAATCACTTCTATAATCTAATTAGACCCACAAAAGTAAGTCACATTAACAGATTCCACATCTTAAAAGATATATCTTCATATGATACACAAAGAGTTCTGAATTGCACTTTAACTGAAAAAGTATCATTGTCTAGCACCTCTTTAACTGATGAGGTAACAGATGAACTATTTTGCCAGTAAATGTTGCCATTTCTGGGCTGAAAACACGTAGCTCCACAACAACAAAGCTACAGGCAGAAAAACAGCTAAAAACCAGAATTTTCAACTGAACAAAAAAGGATCAGATTACATGTGTATGGTCAGACCCCGAAACTGTCTTAAGTATGTGTCCAGCTTGCGCTGAAGAAAAGCTTTTACAGATTCAATACTAGTTACTCAAGGATGAGTAACTCTCTTATCCAGGGCTCACATTATTCCAGGGCTCTGGAATTAACACCTGCTGCTTTGGAAAATGTGTCATGGCATCCTCGGGGGATGAAAGAGGTCAGACTGCCCTCCTCTGCAGTAACATAAGATATGGTTGAGTCACCAGGTTAGCAAGCTCACAGAAAAAATTTAAAAGTCATAAATAAAAGGTAATAATACAGCTTGATTCATGGGTTTGATACACTCAGTTCTCAGGTGAGGTTTCTCCCCATTTTTGTTTGGTTAGCCAGTTTCTCTGTTACGCAAGGGATTTCAGATACTGTGTTTTTCTCTTGCATCCAGGAACATAATCACCCCAAGTCTGAAGAGGAAGGAAAATGTTGCTAAAAATGACCGCACCGTCACTTCAGGCAGGTCATGAGCTCCTTACACCAGCAGCTTAGCAGTCATGCTCAGCTAGCTCCATTCAATGAAATCAGGTTGCATGTATGAGTAATTACTTAATAAGCCTCTTTAGAGAATTCAAAATCTGGTCATTTCAAGTCAGAATCTGAAATTAGAAGACCAGAACAGATCACAAGGCCTAAGTCACATTGCAGGAAAGGACTGTGTGTTCTCAGTATTTCAGAGCAGTGGGACCTCAAGACTTGGCATCTTGTGTTAGGCAGGAAAAAAAAGGGCCTTTTTTGTAGGAAAACAGCACACCAACCCCTCAGAAAGGGCCTAGCTAGAAAGAATAGAGCTGGAGAGATTTCCTTTTAGGGCAAATCTCTCAGCCAGTCACTGATTTATTATTAACATTCATACTGCTGCTGTGCTAAAGGACTCTGGCTAGCTTGGGTTCCTCTAAGCTAAGTGCCACACTAACAAATTCATCTACACTTCAGAGCTTAAGTACAGGCTTTAGCCCAAAGTCCTAGATACTTTACCCACCTGAGAGGCGATCTGATGATCCTCTAAGCCAGGAAACCACAACAGAGAAGTGATTCCCAGTGGCAGGCTGCCCCTACAATAGGGTAGTTGCTGATAGCTCAATTCATTTTGTTCTGAAATTGGGACCAAATTTGAGAAAAGCAAGCGAAAGCTTCAGTCTCTGCAGATTTTCACATCCAATTCTTCAGAACTATATGTCTTCCTGCTGAGTACAGGGATCTACCACTCCCCATGCATAAATGGGCATTCACAGGATGTCAGGGAATTTCAGTCAGATTTATAAGATACTCCTGAATCCACCAACTGTTTTTAAAAAGCCTGACCCATGCCACAGATCTCACATTGGCTTTGCTCTCTGTGGGTAATAAATTCCACCATTATAAAACATGGGCTTTTTTTAAAAAAAAAATTGTTTACTCTTTCCCCCATATTGAACTTGTTGAATCATATTCCTCAGATGCTTGGACTGACACATCCTCAGTGTGACCGGAGAAAAGCTGTGTATCCCCTACAGTACCACCTATGACTACCCTGCCTGTTTGGCTGTGATTTACCCTTGAGAAGACACAATCTGAGGCAATGAAGTCCTAAAACTGACTCCATTTGACCACTTAATCCCCTCTGATAGCACATATCTGACAGAGTCGTGAGGGAAACCATGTTCCCACTGCTCTATAGCTCCTGATGCCTCTGTGCCACCCTGAAGTTGTGGTGCACCTTGGCAGTGATCAGCCTCACAGAAAGCTACCCGAGTTCACAACATTCCCTACTGTGTGCATATTTGGTTGGGCAGCTTGAGGCTATTCTTTCAAGCTGGAGAGAAATGGAAACCACAGTTTATAGCAGCTGGGGACTGCTAAAATGAGCCTTTTCCTGTTTGTGCACTTGAAAGCAAAGATGTAAGGTCCCAAGATTTGAAGCAGTTGCAGTACCTGGGGGCTACTTAGCAGTATGTGTTAGGTCTGCCAAGCATCAGCCTTGTGGGTGCTGCAAGGTAGCATGAAACAATCATGGAGAAGACTGATCCTATGTGGCTTCATTTTTACAGTTCTGCCCGATGAGTTTGTTGTAGGAATGAGATTTTGAAGATATATATACAAAAAAATAAGTACGTTTTTAAAAGGGTCCAAAAAAGCGAAGATCAAGCAAATAGCATGCCGTATACTCATAATATCCATGAAATTATAAATTGAGCTCCTTAAGACCCATTCCCCTTTACTGTTACCCATTTTTTTCTGTTTCCTGACTCCCATGCCATGAAAGGTTGGGCCACTCCAGAGCAGGCTGCTGCTAAACTGTCTTCAAACAGCATGTAATTGCCAAGACGACCCTTTAGATTTTACATGTCCTTGTGAATTATTAGACTTCTCTGCACAAAGGAGCCTAAGAAAAGCCTTTGAAGATTATACCCCATGAGTTAGCCATGGCCCCTGTTTACCAAGTCTGTAATGACATCCCCCCCCAGGAGGAGCCCCTTGCCAAAGAGTCCTCATTTCCTGATGCAGCAATATCACACAGCACTATGAAATCCGATTTTTTATTTCCTTGTCATAGCCACAAGATGTCACATGTTCAGGGCCATAGAACACACCATGCTCATCCCCATCCCAGATCTGAAACCCAGAACCTCTGAGAGCAAACACATGCCATCAACAACAGCAGAGCTGTCTTCCTTCCAGGGCTTTATTTGAAGGTAGTATGCCTTCTAAAACACATGCCCTGGGCATCCACATGACATCAAACACAAAGCAGGCTTTGCAACAGAAAATTCTGAGGTGTGTGCTACCCAATTTAAATATTCAGTGCAGCTCACCATATTAGCTACCTTCTGTCTTAACTTTTTTCTTTCTCAGCTGTCTTAAACAGAGCATTCAACCCAAAGAACCACATATTCTATTCTTCTGTTCATGTGGTCCGTTTCCTAGACCCTCAAGAGTCTCTCTTTTGCCTCACCTCTGGTCTTCATCTCATTTGTCTGATGAGATCTGTCCCATATGCTCCAGAGCCTTTAAAATAGTGCAGTAAGCTTCATACAGCAAGTCTGTGTCTACAGAATTGAAGAACTGGAAGAATAGATAAGCTTTCTATGTCAATGCTCAAGCTGGTTTACAGCACGCAGAGAAGAAGGGCAATGCCTCCTCATGCTTCCTACTCTATGCTTATGGCTGACTGCTAGCTGGTTTGTGATCCATCACAACATCCAAGTCCCTTTTTTAGCTTGACCGCTGCATAAACACTTGCACCTTATTGTCAATTCTGCTTGTGATTTTTCTCACTTGACACAATACTTTTTAATTGTCATTAAATCAACCAAATGAAGTTTAATAAAAATATTCTCCAAATTATTTAATTTTGAATTCTCCTGATCTCCACAGTAATACCCATTCCTCTTAGGTTGCTTGAGTTTAGATTAGATTAGATCTCTTTTAGATTCCTTGTGTTTTTCCATTACATGATGATGTTCATCAGCCCCTGTTAAGTCAACTAATTTACCTAAATATTTGCTGCTCTAGATCACACTCTGAGACCCTCATGAGTCAAGCTGTGCAAGAATAAGGAGTCTGGAAAAAACCAACATAATGAATATTTAAAATATTTTAACATTTTGGGTTTTTTAAACCTGGTGTCCTGGTTTCAGGTAGAAGAGAACCAGTTAAGTGTGGATGAACTAGCAACACAGATAATCTGTTGTGTCTGTTGCAGTTCACTAGCCTTCCCTGTCCAGAAATCAATCTATGTGTTTCTTCCTGTATTTCAAAATGTGATTTTAAATTCATCATTCTCTGTAAACTGTTATGTTCCTCTTACTCCATAGAAACTGATATATACTGAGGCTACACATCTCTGTCTATTGTCATCTCATGAGAACACAGACAAGAAGACACCCTGAAAAAAAAAATAAGGCCCTGAGGTCAAGATTCCTAGTCCTGGAGTATCTATCACTGCCATAGGCAAGCAATTCCAATGCCCACCTTGTGGCAGATAAGCGAAAGATGACTTGACCTAAGTGTTCCACAACCCAACAGCAGTACTGGGAGAACCTGGCTGCCTCGTGCCTGGCATCCACAATTATCTTCAATATCATCACCTCTGAAAATTTAGTGCTTTTCACTGTGCTTCTCTGGCTGTACCTATATATTTGAAACTGAATGCAACCTACCAAACACTATTGATTGAAACATTATGTTATCACATTACTTTCAGGAGCACTCTACTCCAAACCAAAATAGCATTTGCCTTTGATCCACTGTACCGGATGTTTTCCCTGAGCCATCCACAATGGCATCTGATTTCCTGGGTACAAATCATTTCCAACTCAAATTACTCTCCCCACATGCATATTCACTATTAAATATGCTACTGTATTGTGTTTGGCGGTTTAGTTTGATCCCTCTGTGTGATTCACACAGTAATTTCAATAACCTAGATAAGTTGTTATCCTCAAGATTTATGTCTGATCTTCACTCCCCCTTTCACCTGCTTTAGAAAACTTTTTTTTTTTAAGCATCAGGCAAGACAGATCCATGTGTTATCAAGTCACCTCCACCTTTCTTCTAACCAGTCAGACAGTCAAGGCAGGCCTTCTTCAACTGGCTTCCTGAATAGCTGATTGTGGGGTCTTATGTCAAAATCCATATTCAGAGGCAGGCATTTGCACTGTCACTACATCACCTTGTCTCTCTCGGAAGAAAGGTGACACCTCACTAATAGAACAGTGTACAAAACACTTATTTCTTACTGATTATCAAATTTTTGTTCATCTCCTCTACAATGCAGAAAAGAAAGAAGAGGATGTTGTAAAAAATAACAATAAAGCATTATTTGTTTTGCCTTACATATTTAGAGCACAAATATGTTAACTTTTTAGGTAGTCTGAAGCCAAAGATCACATAAAACAAAACCCATGGTCCATCAGTTCTGTTCATGGAGGGTGCCTCAGCTCACTGAGAATTGACAAAATACTCCTAGCACAAGTGATAATGGTTTTAAACTGAAAAAAGGTAGATTTATATTAGATATCAGGAAGAAATCCTTTTCTATCAGGGTGGTGAGATACTGGAACATGTTGCCCAGAGAGGCCATGGATGTTCCATCCCTGGAAGTGTTAAACGACAGACTGGATGGGGCTTTGAGCAACCTGATCTAGTAGAAAATGTCCCTGCCCATATCAGGAGCATTGGAACCTTATAATGTTTAAGGTCTCTTCCAATCCAAGCCATTCTATGATAAAGTTCTCCACATTAGACTGGGTTCTCACGGAAAATAAGATTGTTATTATCAAAAAAATCGCAGCCAGCAGGTTGAGAGAGTTGATTCTGCCTCTTTGTTCACATGAGACCCCACATTTATAGTACTGCATCCAGTTCTGAAGCCTTCAGGACAAGAAGGACATGGACTTATTGGAGGGGGTCCAGACAAGGGCCACAAGGACGATCAAGGGGCTAAAGCGCCTTTCCTATGAAGACAAGCTGAGAAAGTTGGGGATGTTCAGCCTAGAGAAGAGAAGGCTACAGAGAGAACTCATAGTGGCCTACCAATACTTGAAGGGGATCTAGAAGGAAGCTGAGGAGGGGCTGATTGCCAGGACATGTAGTAACAGGGGAAGGAATGGCTTTAAGCAAGAGCAAGGTGGGTTTAGATTAGACATTAGGAAGAAGGGTTTTATGATGAGGATGGTGAGGCACTGGAACAGGCTCCCCAGACAGGCCCTGAAGACATTCAGAGCCCGGCCTGAGGAGGCCCTGAACAACCTGATCTCGTACAAGATGCCCCCTGCTCACTGCGGGGGGGCTGGACCTTTGAAGGTCCTTTCCAACTCATGACATTCTGTGATTCTGTGATTATTCAATTTCCCTTTCTCTCTCTCTGTAAACTCTTCCCACTATTTTCTGTGCCAATTTTTGTCCCCTTTTGGGGAAATTTGACAAAACCTCATCACCCTCAAGAGATTAATGGTGTGAAGAATTGCATCAGCTAGAGAAAGAAGTGATCCAAATCAGGGCCTTCACCAGGGAAAAGTCTGAAAATTCAGCCTTGTTCCTCTGGCCTTTTTGGTTATCTCCATACCTCCAGCCAAACACAAATTGTTGACCCACCAGCAGTTAAGGAAAATGTTAGGTTGTCATAGATAGGTTTAAGGAACGTGGTGGGAAAACAGGAAGACTGCCAAATCCTATAAGGATCATTATTTCTGCGGGCACAGAGAAGCAACCTAGCCCAGTTAGCAGAGAGGCAGCGGCTCCCAGCTCCCCTGGGCTTCCACATCCAGCAGGAACAAGCACCATCTGAGACAAAACACTTCTGATGAGACAAAATCTCCAGCTGAGCCCTAGACCAACTTCACTGCCTTACACCAGCCTGAGTCCTGCCTTTTCAACCCATTCCTTGAGTGTGAGTAAAATGGTGGATGGTGTCTGAACCGGTTCCAGGAGTTTAGCCTCTAGGGAAAAGATGCATTTTGACACATTGCATTTGAGGAGCTGGAAACTGGCTGTTTCTGACATGGGAGGAAGGGATGACATGGGGCAGCAGAGCTGTCCACTTCTACAGCCCTCTGAGATTGAGATGGTGATAGGGTGATTGCTATCACTGGCGAAGTCAAATCACAAGCCCAGCATCTAGCCCAGTGCATCCCTAAGTGCCAGAAAACCTCAGCCTAAGCAGTCCATGAAACCAGAGGTGTTTTACTGTTCTTGCGTTCCACCATCCTCAGCTGTTGCCTGCCTCACTTGGATATAGAGACAGGTCTGGCTTTCTCCCAGAAAACAGCAGATGCTTCTTCCCTTCTAGCTGGATCCCGAGAACAGTCTTTAACTTTGAAGTCCTTCAGCCTGTTTTCTGAATTAGTTCCAATTTTCAAGGAATCTTCACCCAGATCAGAGACAGAGGGTGTCCTCAGTGAACTTTGTAGCTTCTCAGCCCTTAGCAAGGCAGGGGGAAGATCTGGGCTCCAAAAACCAGCTGTGTGTTATATCCAAAAAGTGTGGATTGTTAAAGAAAAAAGTCTGTTGGATATGTTCAAGCCAGATTGTCTGGTTCAAAATATTGCACAAACAGAAGTAGAAAGAAAGCAGTTTTTCAGCTTTGAGTTCTCCCAGTGCAGTGAGTAGAGTCAGACAACCAGTGTCATCTCAAAAGCCCCAGACATTTTAACAAGTTTTCCATGTCCCCTTCATTGACAGTAAAAGTAGGACAAACAAAAAAGTGGGGGGGAGAGCAGAACCTCAACCTTTTCTACATCTGTTTAAGGAAAATTCTAGGTAGTGTTTGAATTCACATTTATAGGAGAATTATCACAGCCAGGGGTTGATATGTGGTTTTGCTACACAGGAAAATATTCGGGAGGGTTGTAGCCATGAATATTATGTGTTTCTGGTGTGGATAAACACTACATTATCCAAGAAGCTGAATCGTTATTCCTCAATGGTAGTGTTAGGACATACTTTTATTTGGGAGCTTGTGTTGATAACAACTAAAAGTGCATCATTATTTCCAGGAAGCCAGCCTAATGCAGAGTTCCATTTGATCTTCTGACTTCTCTGTCGACTTTGTGTTGCATGCCAAAATAACAAGTCATGCCTCCATGTCACTGCTAGAAATGAGCTTAGCCAGAATTCATCTCCAGACAGAAAACATACCCAGAGTCTGAAGAGATTTGAAACTACTAAATCATAAATCAGGGAACTGCACCCAACAGCAGAGTCCAGAAGAATTTGGCAGAATTGGAATAGAAGTGCAACTGGAAAAAAAAAAAAAGAAGAGGAAGAAATCACAAGATAACTCTGAAAAAAGAGACCAGTTACAGCACTTTAAATGCAATTTGGTTTTGACACTTTAAGTAAGCAGAGACTACTGAATGTGATAATATTAGTGCAAATATGCTGAAAACATCAAGGAGTGCGCTATTCCCAGCACTTGTGAGGGAGGAATTTTTGGTCCAGTTGCCTTCCTGAGCTCTGCTGCTGCTGCACAATGCGCCTGAATCCCAGCCAGCTGCAGCAGTAGAGAGGGCTTTCTCTCACTACTGCAGCTTAGCTGTTTTATCTTTACTTCAAGAGAAACCATAAATTGCACTGTTAAGAAGAAGTATCTCAGTCATTTCACAGCAAACAACTCTGAAGAGAATGTGGACAGTTTGCCCAGCTGTAAGAATATGTGGAAGCTACTGCAGTAACAGCACTCTCCAGAGCCCTGTTTGGCATGTCTAACACCAAAGGCCAAAACAGATGGCAGTGACACAGTGACTTGGCTGACACATATAGGTGCTACACTCTATACCCTTGGCTTGGATGACACGTACAATGGCCCTGCTTCCCCCAAAGCTTCCCCTCAAGGCCACATTCCACTGACTGTCCTGAAGCCGGACTGCAAGGGGTCTCCATTTCCCACTGTTAGCACGTCTGTGCTGCAGGTTTGCCGCTAGAGGACACTGAATCAACATGAGACTTTGCAGAAGTCCTGGTTCGGGGGTGCTGCTTGAGGGGCTCTGTGGGATCACACCACTGCCTTCCCACACTTAGCAAAGCCCTGGATCGGGAGTTCTCAGCTGTACCAGGAGTGGGTTGCCACTCGAGGCTACGACTCTTAGATATTTTCCATCCCTTTGGGATTCTTTCATTTTATATTTGGGGTACATTTTTCATGCTTTTGGGTATGAAAACTGGGAAATCGATGTTTTTTTACTTTGTGCAAACCTCAGTGTGTTTGTTTATGATGGTCTCTTTACTAAGGAGCCCATTCAAAAGGAATTGTGAAAGAAACCAAACAGGAAAAGGGTGGAACAATTACGTCGATAAGCTGCATCACAGGCAATGCTCAAACACAATAGTCAGATTTATAGCCTGGAAGACACGATGGCTCTGCCCCAACCTCAGTGAAACTGGTGTTTTTCTAAGACTGTAGATCTGAAGATCAAAGGGTAAGGATCAAGCCTACAGAAGGAATAGGGGAGAAAGGGCTGCAAAAGTCCTTCTAGACTAAGGCTGATAGTGACATGAAGTCTGTCCTAGGTAATTTATGACTTGATGTTCAAGAGATCAAAGTCTCATCAACTTTCACAAAGTTCTGTATACTCATGGGCATAAGAGGAATGTTGAGTACAGGATGGCAGCATGTGAAATTATTATTTTAAATCAATGGCTCAGAAGCCCAAGTAATCTGGACCCATAAGTCATTCTTTGTTATGAAGATCTTTAATGGTAGGCAGAAACTTGTAACTGTTTATACATGCTCCCAGAAGGAACTAGCTACTTCACCGCAGCTGATGGTCTGTGGTGACTACCACCTCTTATGAGTGAACAGTTGGATCTGGGGTCTTCTTGGGGGTGGCTAGCTAGAAGTAACCTGAGGAGCCTGAATATCCACAATTCCATGTGACTTGATGAGGTGCATCCCAGAGTCCTGAAAGAATTCTCAAGCCACTCTCCATGATATTTGGAAAGTCATGGCAGTCAGCCAAAATCCCTGGTGACTGGAAGAAGGCAAACATCACACCCATTTCCAAAAAGGGTAGAAAGGAGGATGCCAGTAACTACTGACCTGTTAGTCTCACCTCTGTGCCTGGGAAGATTATGGAGCACATTCTACTAGAAGCTATGGCACATGGAGGACAGAGATGTGATTCAAGAGAGCCAGCATGGATTCATGATGGACAAGTCCTGCCTGACCAACATAGTGGCTTTCTACAATAGAGCATCTGCATCAGTGGACAGGAGAAGACTAGTTAACATCATCCATCTGGACTTCTCCAAGGCCTTTGACACAATCCCCCACAAAATTGTTCTAAGTTGGAGAAATATGGATTTGATGGGTGGACTGTTCAGTAGATAAGAAACTGGCTGGATGGTCACATCCAGAGGATTGTGGTCAATGTTCAGATGGAGAAGAGTGATGAGTAGTGTCCCTTTGGGATCTGTGCTGGGACCTGTGCTATTTAATATCTCCATAGATTATATAGACAGTGCAGCCAAGCGCATCCTCAGGAAGTTTGCAGACAACACCAAGCTGATTGGTGTGGTTGTCAAGCTAGCAGAATAGGATGTCATCCAGAGGGACCTGGACAGACTGAAGAGGTGAGCCTGTGCAAACCTGAAGATCAGTAAGGACAAGTACAGGGTGCTGCTCTGGGCTAGACTAATCCTCATTACCAGTACAAACTGGTAGATGATGTGGTAGAGAACAGCCCTGTGGAAAAGGACTTGGGGGTACTGATAGATGAGAAGTTTTTCACCATGAGGTTGATGAGACAATGGAACAGAGAGGTGTTAGAGGCCCCATCCCTGGAGACTTTAAAGGCTGAGCATCTGAGCAGCCTGATCTAGTGCAGGTTGTCCCTGCTCCCTACAGACTAGATGACCTTAGAAGGGTCCTTTCATTTCTATGATTCTATGATTACTAAGAGCTGCATTAAATGCCAGCAGCAGCACTGGGGTGGATCNAAGGTGGAGAAAGTTGGAGTTGTTCAGCCTGAGAAGAAGAGGCTTTGGGGAGACCTTATAGTATCTGAAGGGGGGCTACAGGAAAGCTGAGGAGGGACTGTTTGCAAGGGCATGAAGCAATAGGACGAGGGGCAACAGTTTTAAACTAGATCAGGGCAGGTTTAGATTAGACATTAGGTAGAAGTTTTTCACCATGAGGTTGATGAGACAATGGAACAGAGAGGTGTTAGAGGCCCCATCCCTGGAGACTTTAAAGGCTGAGCATCTGAGCAGCCTGATCTAGTGCAGGTTGTCCCTGCTCCCTACAGACTAGATGACCTTAGAAGGGTCCTTTCATTTCTATGATTCTATGATTACTAAGAGCTGCATTAAATGCCAGCAGCAGCACTGGGGTGGATCAGAAGAGGAGCTGGCTGGCTCCTGGTATAAGCACAACAGGCAGTAGACTACTTGAGAAGAGCAAAATAGATCAGGCTCCTGCGTTACTTCACGTCTCTCAGGACAGCTTGTGGAGTTACTGAAACCAAGTGAAGGCAGGTCTAGTATGTGAGTTGGCAACTACTACAATGAGCCATCACCCTTCCACGGGATAGACCTCTGCTTTCCTGCAGTGCATTTCTCACAGATCCCCTTGAAAGAGGGATCTGTGGCTTTCTGAGGTCCACGTTATGAAGCTGCCACCCATTTTTCCCAGTAGCCTCCCTGTTCCCAGTGAAAATACAACCTACCACTGTTTTGCAAGACATGTACACTCTCAAAGGTGACCTGAAGTCAGGTCCAAGCAAAGCTTTGTCAAGGCATCTGAGAAGGATCCTGCTGAGACCATTACCAAAATAAAATCACCATGTGAATGACACCAAGGCACCACCGACAACTCTGAGAAAAGAAAATTAGAAGGTTCTCTATCAAAAGCATGCCACAGGCCTGGTGTCAGTCGAGAACAAGTCTCTGTGTGTAGGAGGGTATAGCCACTGCACCAGTATCTATGCTGGCAATGCTGCTGTTGGGAGGGAGGATTGTCCCCTTGGCACCATTCATATCCCAGCATTTGTAAACTCATGCTGAGTTGTGGGAAGATTCATAGCATCATGATGGGCACAAAGTACCACAGAGATGATTCTGGAAATAGCAAGTCCTTTATGACACTTCTGTTCTTTTTCCTTCTTTGAACAAACACATTAAGACACAGCAAATTCCTTTTTTTCACCATTCAGCAGATCAAAGCAGTTTTCATACCAAATACTGCTACAGGTAAACATCTGCATCTACTAAAACCTATAGCAATGGAATCTCAGTAGGGGCATGGGGACAGGATAGCTCTTCCTAACACCTACCCACAGCCTCTAATGACAAATGGAGTTGACACACACAAAACAGAAGAAGAATTTAAACTTTTTTTTAAATTGCTGACAAATAAAACCTTGATTCAGTTCCTGTATTTTTTATGCCATTAGACAACATACTGTCACTGTAGAATCTGAGGAAGATATTCCTGCAAATTCCCTATTTCCCGTCAGTTAGTACAAGCTCACAAAAGGGGAACAAGTCCAATTCAGAGTCATCCCATCATCAGACTATAGGAAGTTTGACAGGAGGGGGAAGAAAAAACGTTGACACCACCAGTTACCCCTTAATCCCTTAGCTTCTTTGACTCTATGTAGCAGATTTTGTTTATTTCTGAATGATCAAACCAAATCATTCAGTCAATTCTGAGAAGTCCTTCCATGTTATGTTCATCCATACTTTTGCCAAGCTTGCCACCAGTCCATAGGCAGCAACCGCTGAGCTGAAATTGCATTTGTAGAGCAGTAAGCATTTAATGAGATTAAAAAATATAAATAATAATTTTAAAATACAGAAAAATACAGCCTGCTTTAAAATCCAAAGGGATTTTAAGAGAGCAACAGACAAAGGAGACTTTACAAAGTAAGTTTCTAGAAAACCTGTTCATGTCAAAATTCTCACAGCCAGGAAGAGGTAAGAATACAGCTCTGAATCACAGCATGAGACAGGAGGGGCTGCACATCCTTGACACACACAAGACAAAACAAGACACACACTTTTGACAAGATCAAGAGACTGGAAAGAGTCTAGATTAATATTGATGTAACTCATTCCTTCTTTCACCTCTCCCACCCCATCCCTCAGGACTGTATTCAAGATAGGCTCTTGCTAGGTTATCCTAACTCTGCACTACTCAGTGCACTCCACCCTCACCCCCCCAGCCTCACCCATCGCTCACCTCTGCTCTCTGGCCCCCAACATCCAAGGGAGCTCAAGGTGGAGCCTCTTGCATACCTCGAGTCTCACTCCAGCAACAGTCTTGACAATATCTAATGCTTGTTTAACTTTTGGGATTGCCCAAAGAGCTATATTTAGGAGAAAAATCTAAAAAGTTGCCCCTTTGACTTGTACTCTCAGGAAGTTCCTGGCTCCTGTAAGTCTCCCTGTACCAAAGCTAACTGTTAAGCTCTTGTTATTGCAGCCCATTTCAGTAACAGCAGTTGTCCAGTAAGCATTACATTCAAACTACACAAACCTTCTGGAATTCACATTAACATATAAAGGACATTTTTCTCTATCAAATACGTTCAGTTCATAATTTTCTGCTGTTATTCACATACCTGAAATAGGGGTAATTGGCAGCCAAATATAAGTTTCACAACTTCTGAAAGGTAACTGTGGTATCAAATATATCAGACATGTTCCTGGAAGCACATTTATACACACTGTTAGTATTCATTTCTTGCTTATTCTTAAAAAAAAAAGAATTGAAAATAGAATACCTGCTGGTATTCACCCTCTACCTAATTTCAATTATTGCAAGCACGTAATAGAAAAACAAATACTGGTAGTTTCAAATATCACTAGCCTTTGCCACTATATTCCAACTCTTGTTTAAAAGTATGCTATGTGCAATAATCTATTTGGATGGAAAAACTGTTGACTTTATGTTCTGATTTCATTTTTGTGTGAGAAGATAGAGATACAAGACTTCACAGACTCCCAAATAGAAGAGTTTTGGAATGCTGCAGCAAAATTATCATCTCAGTTACATTCATATGCAGAGGAAAAGAGCAGCAGATTATAAGAGATATTCAGGAGAGTACACTACAGTTATGGGATGAGCTTTTGTAATCAAAGACACCAGTTTGAATTTATGAAGATTATTATTTCACCGCTTATCCCAGAACTGATGTAAATGAGAAAAAAAAAATAGAGAGTTGTGAAAATCCCTGTCCCAGCTAATTTAAAGTTGAGGTTTCAGGCAGGAATGTCAGATATAGTATTTGGATATACATTAAAGATAATATTGATGTTTCAAAATATTCTTATTTTCAATTACTTTTTGTTGAAGTACTTTGTGGAGAATACACTTGAACAGCAAAAATGCAGTAACACAACTTCTTAGTACTCAACTCCTTCCAGCAGACTGCCTCTTTAACTGGGTTGCACCATTTGGAAACACCAGTGAGCTGGAGCATAATGGGATCCAGCTGCTGTCACTTCTCATAACTTTAAAGCCAAAGAAAGAGAGTACAGTCTGGAAGAGCTGAGTTTTAGGTGCTTAATACCTTCTCAAACACACCAAAAGATTTAAATGCACAAAATACACATCCAAATTTTTTCTTCATTCCATTCTATGTTCTCAAAAGCTGTCTGTGGCTAAGCCATTGTACTGTTGGCTGCACCATGAATTCAGCCAAAGGGTATGCTTTCCTTCCCTCTTCTCAAATAATTCTTCAGGCATTTTAAAACAGGGATCAGTAACTCCAGCATTACAGACTTTGTGATGCTCAAGGTATTCTCACTTGCCTGGATAAAGGCGTAGTCGTTGCAGTGCCCACAAGGGGAGGGTCCACAGATGTGTATCATCTTGTGTTTGAGCTCACCACAGCTTCAAGAGTGCAAGCCTGGAGCCCTATATACTGTGGGATACTAGAATGTGCCTGTTCTGGTGCATAAAATCATCTGAGCAGATTATACACCTCTTAACTTTATACTGATTAATTAGCTTTAGAAATATGAAGCAGGGCATGTACATCCAAAATCCTGCCTCTGTGGTCTCTGACACAAGTCTTTTCCCTTGGGAAGTGATTTCAGGAGGGGCTGCAGAAAGCAGAGCCTCCTGGTACTCGTTTTGTGCAAATCTCCAGCAGAACATAAGCCCACCCTCCAGCACTGAGCTGTGAGACCAACAGCAGCTGTCCAGGGACACCCTGGAACAAAGAGAGCTGTGTCTGGCTGCAGGAGAGGGATGTGAGCAGAGGAAGGAGAAGACATTGGCTCATTAGCTAACAAACTAACAATAAATGAGCACAGAGGACAGGCTGGTGGCCCAAGATGAGGCAGCACACTCAGCATGTGGTTTGAACCAAAGGGCTCTGCAGATAAAAACATACAGAAATGGGAGCTGATGCCTTGAAAATTATCATGGCTGCTTCCAAATCCAACACTGTGGCTCACCAGCCTGGCTTTTTTTTATATTTCTTCAATGTGAAGCCTGATTGGAGATGTTTTTGATCCATTCATATATTCTCCCATCTAGCAGTTATTTTTGCCTGTGGTGTAGCTGTTTAAGAAGACATGTTAAATAAGTGCAGCCTTAAATGACTATTTTTAACTTTCTAGTAGCACAGGTGACTTCCGTTCTCTGACTGCCATGAAACATTGTCTTTGACCAAGTGTTTAATAATAATCTGCTTTATCTCGATGTCACTGTTTGTGGTGTGAGCAAGTTCTTCATCCTGACATTAGCAGGTGACAGGGCAGCTACCAAAGGATGTCTTCGAGATTTGTTGAAGCCATTACCTTGAAATGGCTTAAACTCTCTATATCAGCCAGAAATCATCATTCAGGGGCAGCTAAAAATATGTGTTTCTAACTGTAGACTGTTTATATATTCCCTAAACCAGCAAAACTGATTTTTATAAGCAGCAGTAGGAGGGGTCAGCTCCAGATGCACTCTGGGAGATTACAGGGTGAAGGTATGCAGCACCTCTCCAAATAAAACTGTGGTTCAAACTACATCTGCAGTGAGACAGGCAGTCTATCAAAAAATGCCTGGGCCTTAAGCCTAAAAAGACAAGATGGGCAGTGAAATCCCTTAGGCTTTTTAAACTATTTTGAAAAATTACAGATTAAACAGAGGAAAGAATTTTAAGCAGGCTTTTAAATTATTTATTAAAACAGTATAAACCTTCTGGATATAATCATCATTGAAAGTCATGCCTGCAAGCAACTCAAAAGGCAATGGGGGAGAGAATTACTGTGGGGTTTTCAATAGAAAGTGTAAAAGAAAAAAAAAGGAAAAATACACTCCTACTAAATGTCAAAAAAAAAGTAATGGCAAATATTGTAAACTTTTATTTGGTGATAAATCTCCCACTGAGAATGGCAGGAGATGGACCTGGAGTATCTCAACTCCTTGTTCACAAGGTCTCTGCTGATGACCCAGCAAAACATGTCCTTCAAGGGCTCAGCATTTAGACAGCTGCAAAACCCTGCTTTCTTCTGTGTCCCACCTCCACAGCACTGCTGCCGCTACCCTTTGCTGCAGGTTGCCATCTCATGGTTCACAGGCTGGTCACAGCCTGCTGCATAACTCTCCTGAGGAAAGGACTGCAGGAGACACCGACTGGCAGCCACAAGCACTAATTTCATGAGGAGTGCAGTTAAGATAGGAAAAGGATATCTGCAATGAGCTGGCTCCCTATAGACATGTCTTTTTACAAAGACAGGCAGGAGAGACAAATCTTTGTTGGGCACAGGTAGCCACCAAAGCAACATATTTAAAGAATTGTTTGGGGAAAATGCCTTCACAAGCAATGTTTTTAGCAATGCTTTCAGCTTCAAGCATTATTTCCTGCTTCTGAGCAACTGGTAAATGGGTATCATTGTTCTCCCTCAGCACTACGTACTTCCAGAGCCTGAAGTTTTCACCCTCACCTGTGAATTCTGAATCCCATTCTTCTTTCCCAGCATCCATTAGTGAATAATATTTGCATCACCACTGTGTGCTAAGAAATAAACATAGCTACACTGGTGTCATAGTCTAAAGCATCTAAATTGTTCACTAGACATAGAATCATAGAATCNAGAAGCTGGTCTTTATCATCAAGACCTTCTAACAAAGACAATCAATATTGATCGGTCAACAAAGTAATTTTCTCTCTTCTGGGTCACCAGGACTCAGTTACCTGAAAAGAGCACATATCATGACAGCAATCATACACTTACACAGCCTTGGCTCAAACAGGACTGTCACTGGAAATGGCATCTTTCTCAATGCTGTATTATTATATACAGCAGAATAAGAGGCACGTAATTCAGGACACTGTGAATATTCTTAGTCAGTTAAATAAATAATTCTAAGGTATCACCCAAAATATTTAATTTGCTACAGTTGCACATTCCTCCTTGTCAGCACATACTGTCCCAATAACAGCCTCCAAGTGCATTTCACTGTTGATATGATAAAATTTTCCCTAATCAAGAAACATCTTGTTTTCTTCAAGGTATCTCCCATCCTATCTAAGAAGTCTTCAGGCCACTTTTCATTTGATTCCCATAAAAGCCAGCTGATTAGATCAGAGCATGCAAAAGCTGTTTGCCTGCTTTCTATGAATTTAAAAAATAAATAAACTGATGAAAGCTGGATAGTGGGTAAAAGCTCAATACACTGGCAGCCCAGAAGGCTAACTGTATACTGGATTACATCAAAATAAGTATGGCCAGTAGGACAAGAGAAGTGATTCTGCCTCTCTACCCACTCTGGTGAGACTTCCCATGAAGTGATGCATCCAGCTCTGGGGCCTCTAACATAAGAAAGAGATAGACCTGCTGGAGCAGGTCCAGAGGAAGCAAACTAACATAATCAGAGGAATGGAACTTCTCTCCTATGAGGACAGGTTGAGACAGTTGAGAGTTGTTCAAACTGAAGAGAAGAAGGCTCAGAAGGGACCTTATTGTGGCCTTACCACACTTAAAGGGGGGTTGTAAGACTTGAACAAACTTCTTAGTAGGGCCTGTTGCAACAGGTCAAGGGACAATGGCTTTAAACTAAAGATTTTAAAATTCTATGAAATTCTATGAAAGTTTAATAATTTTTAAGAGCAATACTAACACAACACCTCATCGCCCTATAAGGCGTATAAAGCATCTACTTTATGTTGCAAGGCAGGACTCTCAGCCAATGGCAGGCTTCATGTCCTGTATTGTTCCTTATCCTAATGCTTTGGAAGGTTAAANATTTAAAAAATAAATAAACTGATGAAAGCTGGATAGTGGGAAAAAGCTCAATACACTGGCAGCCCAGAAGGCTAACTGTATGCTGGATTACATCAAAATAAGTATGGCCAGTAGGACAAGAGAAGTGATTCTGCCTCTCTACCCACTCTGGTGAGACTTCCCATGAAGTGATGCATCCAGCTCTGGGGCCTCTAACATAAGAAAGAGATAGACCTGCTGGAAGACCAGAGGAAGCAAACTAAAATAATCAGAGGAATGGAACTTCTCTCCTATGAGGACAGGTTGAGACAGTTGAGAGTTGTTCAAACTGAAGAGAAGAAGGCTCAGAAGGGACCTTATTGTGGCCTTACCACACTTAAAGGGGGTTTGTAAGACTTGAACAAACTTCTTAGTAGGGCCTGTTGCAACAGGTCAAGGGACAATGGCTTTAAACTAAAGATTTTAAAATTCTATGAAATTCTATGAAAGTTTAATAATTTTTAAGAGCAATACTAACACAACACCTCATCGCCCTATAAGGCGTATAAAGCATCTACTTTATGTTGCAAGGCAGGACTCTCAGCCAATGGCAGGCTTCATGTCCTGTATTGTTCCTTATCCTAATGCTTTGGAAGGTTAAATCACTTCCTTCCAGAATCCATCTTCTGATGCTGTCCTCTTGTGTTGGCTTCCTGAGCTACGTTGCCTTTTGGATAAGAAAACACATTCAGTGTTTCCAGGGTTGGTGGGTCTGAGAGGAAATCATGCTCCTTCACCCTTGGAAGCACTGCCTGCTGGCTCAGCAGCAGGAACCAGTTTTGGCAGTCCTGGTGACAGCCCTGTGAAGCTCTCAGAAGGACTCCTCTTCCTTAATTAGGAAAACAGTGTTGTTCTGGCTCAATATCAAACATCACCTTCTGCATTTCATAAAATGCTGAATTTGCACCAGAACATGATGAGAACTGTTCGTTGGTTGTTGGATAAGTTTTTTTACCAGAAGAGCTGCAAGTAATGAAGCCTGGCAAGACACTGATGAACAGTCAGAATGTTTATTAGTTACTACCTACTATAATTGTAGTAATTATTAATTACCTACCATTCTGCTGTGCCAGAGAATTTTCTTTTTCTGACAGTCTCTTCCCCTTTGAGCTTATTAATGGCTCCTGCCAACAAACCTCTCCTGTTTTGTTCCTGCTACATGAGATACCCTTCATATCACGTAGTCTTGTAAAATTTTTTAATAAATCTCATAATTGCTTTGGAGAAAGGCTTCAGACCATATAAAAAGCTTTCCAAAAATATGTTTCAATTTCTAAATTCACAGTGACAAGACACACAGTTGCAAAATCCTTTCTGATCCTAAGCCAGGGGCTTCCTCAGTTGCCTGTCCCCAGCACAGGGGGCAAATTTCAATCTTGTGTTATGTGTTTGCATCCCTGCACATCATGGGCACCAAGCTATGGACTTTGTGAGAAAACAAGGCAAGCAGAGCAAGGGAGTCTCTTAGTCCTAGTGTTGCGCTTCCAGTAAGGTACATAGTCCTTGTGCAGGCAAGATCAGGCACCCCATCACATCAGTAGACAGGTCTGCAGGACACTGCCCCACTGCCTCCCCTGTACAGTTCTCTACTTTCAGGCAGACAGATTTCAGTACTCTGAAAGATGGAGAAACTTGTGCAGGACCTTGGAAAATTTCCTTCACTCCAACAAGCTCTATCTAGACAATGTATACGCATATTTTGCATATACACACTTGTGGCATTAACTATCGAGATAAATCCAATAACAAAAGCAATAAAGCCAGCTTTATAAAACACTCCTATGCAGCACACTCAATCACACACTTTCCAAGCACAATTTCAAACAAAAAAATCCCTGTCATGGGATGAAGTCATGCTAGGATGTGATATTTTTCCTATTTGCACCCACTCATAATCAAAAGCGTTGGCTCAACTAACAATAATAATGGCAGTAATAAGCATTACTTCCTAACCACTAAGTTTGCTTATGCTTTCCTAAACAAAAACAGAGACGTTTGCAAATAAGACATGATTTTGCAACTGCATGTTTAAAGTGAAATTTTACATTAATCTAACAAATACACATGGAATATTGTCCCACTCTTGGTAGATGTATTGTCCTGCAATAGAAACAGTAGAAAAAGAAGAGTACATAGAAATGAGGTCATGAAAGGAGCACATCTGTATTTTGCAGCTCATTGACAGTTCTGCTCAGGATACTGTCTGACATAAATGCAAAGGGCTGCCTTAATGCAGTTGTCTCAGGAGGAGCCATTCTCCATCCAGTCACTACTTCAGTTGAGCTTCTCCATCTTCAGCAGGTGCATTTTGAACATCTCAGCCTTACTCAACACACAACTGATTGGGCAAAACAATGCACTCTGCCCTCCCCACCCATAGCTTCTCATCTGTGAACTAAAGAGCCTATTTTAAGGTAGTGGGCTTTTCTTTTTCAGTATTTTGATGGAAAAGAGCACCCAAAGGCCTTCTTACAGACACATACAATGAGCCTACCTAGCACTCCAGGCCAACCTCATTTCCAGGTAATCAGGTTCTGGCCACACAGATTCACTTGAGTGGCTTAATTCCCAATCTGAGTATAGTCCTTCTGCTGTTAAAATATGTTAAAGTGGAGAAATACAACCCATATTACTATTTCTTGTACTGTGTGTAGAGTAATCACCACTTTTAAAATGCATACCAGTGTTTTGGGTTTTTTCCCATGGTGCATTTTTTATTATTTTTAAGATATGATTGGCAGTGACATTCTTCAAAACTTATGAACCCAGGGACAGCTATTATTTAAGCAACTTACTGTTTTCTACTGCAGCACAACCAAGAGTCATGTTTTCACAATGTGCATATTTGCCTCTCTGAAGTCGGGAGGGGCTCATCTATTCAGCTCATTCGAGGGAGACAAATTAGTACATCTCAGGTCAGGTTCAAGGAGCCTGGAGCAGCACCATTATTCCCAGCCACGTGGCAGGAAAATCTTTTATCTAGTTTTAGTATTAAGTGTAAGAGGCTGCTTGGCTTTAACCAGCCTATTTAGTTGAGCCACAAAGTTTCTTTATGCAAAGTCTAAAGACTTTGCATCACATTAAACACTTTGGCAGACACTTCAGCTCCTTTGCTCTGTAACAGCTCTCTTTTCTTCAGGACACAATAGCAGAGCTCCATCAAACTTAATTTACTAAATAGATACATAAAGGCACTTCTCCCCTTTCAACCAGCCTTTTTATTTAGGCTCACAAAACCTTGAAACAGTGGCACAGTTTGTCACAAGCAACCATCCCCAGCTGAGGCTTTATTTACTAGAGTGATGGGCTGTCCCTATGTCCCCCACAGGCAGATTTGCTGCTGGCAAGTCCATGGGGGGACCACAATGTCTCTGGTCCCTCTGGCTAAATCCTGTAGACACCACCATACAGATTCCAACGGCCTCATTAGGACTTTATGCCAGCATAACGTTTGCAGAGAAAGTCCAGAGAAGGAAAAAGTAAACTTACTCTATGAGTATATTTATCATGGTACTGATTCCCTTTTTAATTCTTGTAACGAGGCAGCAGCAGATCTCTGTTGTGGGTGGAATCAGGAGATTTGGACAGTACCACTCAGTACCATGAGGAAAAAGCAGGCCCCAGGGGGGAAAAAAATTAACTAATTCTCTCTTTGGTGGGAAAGTCATCATTCTTCCGGAATACTAATTTTATGTGGTTCCCAAATGTCAGAGTTTGTTTCAGTTTTGTTTTCCCTGAACACTAATGTGGAGTGGAAAACAAAAAATGTTGGAGGCTGCTCTCAGTTTCCCCTGTGGGGACTGAAAACAGAACTACAAAAAATAGTACCAGTGCCCTGAGAAGAGGAGACAGGAAGGACAGGGCAATGTGCTCAGCAGCATCCTGTGTGTGGGGCCATTCCTCCCACAGTCCCACAGTATACCCCATGTACTGGCAGTCCCTGCAATGCCAGGTCTGCCATGGCCAGTGCAGGGAGGTAGCTCACAGGAATACGGCATCTGTTTTCAGTTAGATCTCTGAAATTCATAAACTGCCATCTAGCATAACACCGCAGGCTTTAAAAGTATCGTGGGGTAGCATGAGGAGAGGAGGAGGTTGTGAAGAAAAAGTAGCCTCATGTTTATTGAAATGTATTTCAAACACCCAGATATGCTTTTCAATCCCCAGGTTTGTTGTTGCTTTTTCTCATACTCATGTTGAGTTTTCATGTCAGTGCACAAGTTGAAGGCACAGGCAGGAAACAAGGAGCTCCCAGAAGACATGCTGGGGCCTTGGAGTTTCCTCACTGCCCAGCCCTGCCACTGAGATAAAGGTGACCATAGCCAGCTCCCTCTCTGTCTCCAGCATGTCTCATACACCAGCCATAGGCCATCACCTTCAGACTACTAGGGAAAAGCATGATAAGGAAAAGTCAAGGAGGCTGAACATTACTATCCCAGTAAAATATGGCTTGATATATAATACCACAAGTTACCACTCTGCCAGCATGCTCAAGCATGACAGGGAATTCTGGTCCCTGGTGCCAAGTGGTAACCACACCTTGGCTTGAAGCATCACCTGCAGCCCTGGGCAGCCCCACCAGCACTGCATTTGGAGTGCCAATGGCCATAGTTATTTCACATGGAGACAAAAAAATGGCAAAGTTCAGCTACTGCTAATCACTTCAGGCAGTGCTAATAGCAGGCAAGGCAGTGTCTTTAGAGGAGCAAGTGGCTCACAAGGTGACACTCACATGTGGCTCTGGGCAGCAGCTCAGAGAGATGACATATGGGGCTAGACACTGCTTCAAAACTTGTGGGCTTTCATTGCATGACAAGGTGCCCAGCCCCAAAGGAGAAATGTCCCCTCCTCCCTGGGCACAGTACAGGCATTTAGGGTACTGAAGTCACAGAAACTCTGTTTCAGGGAAAATGGTAAACCATGAGCTTTATTTAAAAAAGCCTCCAACCATTGCAAGACAAGAAGGCATTGCTCTGAAACCTCCCCTGCAGCCAAACCTCCAACCCACAAAAGGAAGGGGAGTGGGGGTCCACGCACATCAGCCCTTCACAGATAGAAGGATTCACTTGGGGCTTGTGTTGCAAAGGAGGCAGCTCAGGCTCCTACCACAGTCCCTCATGATATGATGCCAAAAGCCTCCCAGGCCCCACAGATGCTGCCAGCACCTCTGGGGACATGTTCATCCTCCCGTGACGAGCTGCCAGCCAAGATGCTGCCTTTGTGGCTAGGGAATGTATCAACTGCTCCCTGAACCAGCATCCAAAATTTAGTGTTGCACACTCCTATCACGCTGCCACAGCCCCCACATGCTCAGTTATGCCATATGTTGCCATGCTATGCTGTGCTGAACATGGTTGTCTGTTCCAGATGCCTCTCCTAGGACACAACTGCATCAAGCAGCTCAGGTTTGACTCTCATAGTCAGGCACTTGCATCTCAATTAAAATGCAGGTGGAGGACAGAGCCTTGCTCTAACCTTTCACATAACAGCCCAACAGAGCACTGCTCTCCTCAGATAGTGGCAAACTTCTGCCTGAGGCCATGTCTTTCAGCTTTAACCGTTTTTCCTCAGAGATAATTGTTGACTGAGGAGATACACACTGTTCCTCCCATCGCTGCTCTTCAGTTCACAAAATCATAATCATCTAGGTTGGAAGTGACCTTTCAGATGATCAAGTCCACCCACCAGCCCAACTTTAACAAGTTTCATACCTGGACAGAGACTTGAACCCTTAACCCTCAGATTGAGAGTTTGATGCTCTCCTAACCAAAATACACACCCAATTATGCGTGGGATTTTTAAAGGTAGTAGTCTTCTTGTCCACCCAGTCTTGCAGGTGAATTGAAGGATAATGCTTTCCCTCCTCAATCCTGCCCCCACAGTGTGGTTTATATCCTGGTAAATTGGGGTTCACAGGAAGAAATTAGCATGAGGATTCTCTCAGAGAGAGAGGACACCAAATCCCTGACTTACTCCCTCCAAGCAAGTCTCCAGACATGGAGCTACTGGATGAGAATGATGGCAACCAGCCATTTTAATATAAGGTTAAACTCTTAACACAAATATTCGATTCCCTTCCTGGTAGAGGAAAGAACCTGAGATGTTGGCTCCCACAGCTAGGGAGATATGTTTCAGGATGTGATGCTGAACCATGCACGATATTGGCTGGGAGAAGTACCTTGCAGTGAGCCACTCAGCCAGAACAGCATCCCCAGCCCATGTTCTGCTGCTACCAAACTTAAAGCGTCTCTAGAACACTGCCAGTAAAGACTGGAGTGTCTCTAAACCCACACATATTGTGGTAGTTTTCAATGAATCAAACTCTTCAAATAGGATCTACTGTTTTTGTGTCCATGGATATCTAGAAGTTACAGACTCAACCCCAGAAAGGGAAGAGCTGCATTAGCAGCCATGCTTTAGCTCACAAGCCTTTCTGAGGAGTGATTTCTTCCCCAGCACATTACCACACTAAGGCAGTCCCAGCATGAAGCCTGCTCACATCCTGGGGAGCAGCATCTCCCCAACAGCTCACATCTCCCTGGTGGCATTGTGCCCACCCCTCATGATCTCTCCTGTAGCTCTGCAGTTTTGTGCAATGCTATGTCCTCTCCTTGTCCTCCAGTGCTCTTCACACCACAAAGAAACATGATTCACAGCCTGCTGCAGAGGAACATATCAGAGCATATGTGAGGATGCAGTAACCAGTGTTTCCTCCTTTTTGTTTCAGATTATCCCACAAAAATGTGGGTGAATCCAGTGTTTGTAACATGGCAGTGCTGTGATCAACAGGGATCAGGCATAGGCTGAGGCAAAACAGTGTTTCCATCTGGAGAAGCAGAACCTCGCTGTTACCCTTGCTACTCCATGCAGCTATCATCTCACAGCAGAGTTAGTCCATTCCCTGTCCAAACAAGGAGAATTTCACTGCATGACAGCACAAGCCACAAACACAAAACTCTTGCTATAATAGGTATCTCTTTCTCATGTAGTGTGTCTGCAAAGCTCTGTCTTACTCTGTAGTTGCTGGAGGCAACCAGAACAGGACAGGGAACCCTACAACAGTGAAAACAGGTCAAAACATCAAGAAGCAGATGAATGGCTACCACCTACCACTGCATAGGTTCCCATTTTCATTAGATTGTCATGCTTTTTAATGTCATGTAAACCTGAGTTAACTGAGGCTGCTGATTTTACTCTGCTGTCTGCTGCAAGGGTACAAGCCAAGAAAGCAACCTTCCTGGAGAAGAGCATCAGGGTTGTCATGCTAGCAAGCAAGATTCTGAACCACAAAACTGCTTAGTTCCTCTTTCATTTCTCCAGAAGGTCTCCAGTGAAGGTCATAGCTGTCAGTGGAATCAGCCATTTGACTGATGAAACCAGTTTGATCCAGCTACTGGGCAGCAGCATTTAAGCCTTCTGTGTTAGATATCCTAGTTATCTATGTTTTGCAAGCATCAAAAGCATTTCTACTTTAGCCATGAGGGTTTGATGAAAGATGCATCCAGCTGATGCACAGCTGGAGCACCCCTATCTCTGCCAGTTCAAATGGCATGTCTTGTTCTCAGCCTTGGTCACTCTGCACTGCTCACCTCCATCACTTTGCACGTGGCTGACTCAAATGGGGTTAATTATCCCTGGGAGCCAGCACATGCTGCCAGTCTGTTACATACAAAGGTGAAGGCAGCAAAGCTTTGCCAAGTGGCACACACCTGTGTGAAAGCTCCACCATAATGGAGCCATACTGATATGAGTATCCCAGAGCAGCTGCTGCAGCATCTGGCTTAGGAGAACTACACTGCTCTAATTATGCTGACACAGTGCAACAAACTTGTCTATGCACCAAGGGCTTAACAAGAAAAGGTGCTTACAAGGATTAGGAATTTATTCCTGTTGTTAAAGTCAGGCTAACTCTGCCCTTGACTTCAGGAACTTGAGAGGTCACACCAGGAAAAGGACAGGCTGAGAGGGTTTGGACTGTGACTCTCTACATAAAATCAGTGGTGCTCACGTGGGTAGCACTGCTGTGTAAGTCAGTGGTTTGTTAAACATGAAAATAGGTCTTCTTAAATTTAAAGGTATCATAAGAGGATAGACTGCCTTCCAGTATGCTTTAAATAATTCTAAAAAGTTAATGTGCTTTAAAAGATGCACAGAATTTGTAGATTTGTAAGTACCTGTTGAAAGTGCCTAAAAGTCATATCTGAATACATCAGATATATTAAGATAAATACATCTGCATCAAACATATCAAGGGAATACAAAGATTTCCACTCTTGCTGCTGCTGCTATTATATTTGCAGTTGGGAACTGTTTTGATTTTAGCAGCTACTAGCCTTCCAGAGGAGCTGATTCAGGAAGAGAACTCCACTACCCACTTATGGGGCAAAACTTGTTCAAAGAACTGACTGAAAGGGCAACCAGCAAGTATAGTCAGTGACAGACAGAGAAGAATTGCCTGACCGTCTTTTTTACTCTGATGAGGGAAAACAGATCTGTCATCAGCTATTTTTAATAGCCATGGGGGACTCACTACAGATCTTTTACATGCTTCCACTCACTAATATTAAATATCCCCTGTATTAAATTCTGGGGCAAGGTAAACTTATGCAATTTGTGAAGACAAGCATCATATGTAGACAAATTCTACAAGTAGGAGTTGGTTATTTAACCAAAGCCAGAAGTCCCAATTAATGTTTCATGTAAAACTAGGAGGCAGCTGGTTTGGTCACCACAACAAAGTTGCAATGGAAGGAGCAAGCAGAGACACACAGTCAATCAGAGCACCTTTTATCCAGAAACAGCACACACTGTTCCTAAGAGAGGCCTGTGCAGGAACCAACTTTGGCAGCTGCTGTGTCAAGTATCAAAGAAGGAATTGTGCATTACATGTAACCTAATCAGAGGCTGAAGTAAACTACATAATGTATCAGAACTCACATATGTTGCTGTTAATCTACCTGAAGGACCAAAATCACCACGCAAAATCACCACCTAGGCATCAGCCTTGTATCCCTGTTCTCTTCAGTAAAGGGTTTTCGATCCCAGAGTCACACAGCTGTGACTGCAGTGAGGAAATGCCAGTCAGTTGAACTGATGCACTATCCAACAGCCCTCAGCTGTCTATAACATCCTGAGGACTAAGAGGACATGCAGAGTTGAGATGCCTGGGCTAAGTTCTCCCTTTCTTCCTTTTCAGCTAACCAGCAGTGCAAACAGAGGAAAGTTCCTTTTCCTTACCAACTGGGAATTTCATTGTTGCACCAGTCTGCAGAGATGTGCACTGGTGCCAGGTGGAAGTCAAAGGGATGGAAGAAAATCTGGCCACTCCTTAACAGCTTATAATCACTGTCTGCATTGTCCAGACAGTAAAGACAGTACACAGCACTGTCCTTACACACTGAATGCTGTGTAGAAAGCTGTTGAGTTATAACCAGCACTCCAAATATCTGTCACCAAAAAGACCTTGCCTATGGCAAAGAACTTGTGCATAAAAATGTGCATGGACTTGCAGGAGGTGCAATTAGATTACATCTTCAACACACACAAATATTAGTCAATGAGTTTTTTAAGAGATAAAAAAGTCCATGAAGTTGCTTTCATTGCCTAGAATTTCAGGTGTGTTTCCTGTATTAGAGAAGAAGGAATTGCCCTCATCCTTTTAGCTTATTGGCTATATTTTGTCTAGATAGCTCACCAAAAGGGATTATTTACACTAATCCTGCAGTAGAACATTTAAATTATTCTGCATGGAAAAGAAGATGAGCATCTGTACTCTGAGGAGAACAGACATGCAACCTTAAAAAGCAGAAGTCATGATAACTTAGCAAACAGCAAGGCAAGATTGAACCCTCAGTTGTCTGGAAAGGTGTCTGCATCTCCTCACTCGGTTATAGGGGACAGCCAAGGATCACACTGCTTGCTCTTCTGTCTATTCAATTTACACTAGACAAAAAAGTGTCTAAACTGATTAGGCCTGTCTCTCTGCTCTCAAGAGGGCTTCATTCTCATTCCAAACTGTGCAAAGAGGCACAACTGCAGGAGGAACCTTCCTGGAAGAGCACACCTGAAGTTCCAAGTGTCACCAAAACATCCTGATTGCACTGATTGTTAGCACTCAGGATCTAATTCAAATCAGTCCGGGAAAAAATAAAAAGGTGCAATTCTGTCTCAGCAGAAGAGGCAGTGTCTGAATTGCTGGCCAGGTAGAGTCTGTGAGAAGTGGAGGGGAAGAGCATCCTGGAGAGGGCTGTGAGGAAGGTCTAGGTTTTTGAGATCCTTGGGTGTGTGCTCCCCTGGGTTGCCAGCGGGTGGACTTACTCCCTGGGGTGACACTATCAAGAATACAGTCAGCTGGCACTAAAGTGTTAGTGTGGTAACAAATTTTTAAACAGTGATTAGGCAAAATGATTTTTTTCTCTCCTTTTTTGACCAAAAATGAGATAGTGGTTTTACAGCTTTCATAGCTGCCTTGCTTTCTTCCCCCAGCAACAGTTCATCTTCAGAAAAATCCACAGAATAAACATTCAGTACTTTCAACCACAGAAAGTACTCAGTTAAGAGAATAAGAGCAAAAATTTCCAAGTTTTTCCTTAATACAGCCTTTGTCCCTCTCCCACCAAAAACTGACATTACTGGCTCAGATTTGAAAAGCTTATGAAAATCACTCAGGCTGTGGAAATAAACACATCCTGAGATTTGTATCACTGCCTGCAGGAGGCCAACATGGATGAATGAACTTGACAGGGTGCAAGGACACAGCCAGACCCTGAGTATGATCCAGCCTGGCTCTACTTGCCACTTCCCCAGGTCATCTTGGTGGCAGCTTGCATGATGAGCTCCCAACCTCTTCCACAATATCCAGGAGTTCCCTGAAGGGTTCTTTCAGGCACAGGGGTCAGATTGTGATTTAATTCAGCTATATATAGAGATCCTTTCAAAAATGGTCCTTGTGCTGCTGTGATGCTTTTTTCTGGCTGAGGAGCCAGATTGTCTATGCAGCTCCACTTTGGTCCTCTCCTCTAACCTGCAGAGAAAGGGAAAAACTAGATTTTTTTCAGAGGAATAGCCTTTAACATTAAAATAAAACCCCAAAACAGCACAAAAGCAAGAATATGTAGGCCTACCAGCCTCCAGACTGAAATAATATTAATGACTTGCTTAAATATTCTTCACATCATAGTTTTGTTCCTCTAACTTAGCACCAGCAAAATGAGACAACTAATGATTAATAGGAGGCTCTGGCTTGCAAATCTATCATTTCCCCATGCGATGGCTCTCTCCAAACTTCATCGTATGAGAAAAGTGTTAAGCTTTTAATGACTTATTGATGTTACACTCCAATGGATACATTAACTAAGGTGTCTTCCCCTCACTCAGCACAAAACAGTCAGTGAAATAATATCTGAGATATTGGTCACTTATGAAAAATATAATTCTGTAACTCCATTTTTATCCTCACGTGAGAACACCCCATGTGCCAGAAGCTGATTTCTTGAAATCTCCTGTTCCTGCTCCACCAGCACTATTTATTACTTTGGCATCTCCACAAAGTTTTCTCAAAGAGCACGTGTCCAGCACTGGCAGTACCAAGAAAGAGCAAAGGGCAAAGTGAAAGGATAAGGCAGGTGTAGGTCAGTTCCTGCAGAGAGCTCTTCCACTCCAGCCACTTCACAGCTAGGCGTCTTCATCTGCTGTTTCAACAAATGGATTCTGAGCAACTGATCTTTTGGTCTCAGAGCATAGCACTGGGCTTTAGGACAGCTATTAAGGGAGAACTTGTACCAGGGAGAGCTAGCCTTGTCTAAGCTGGAGAAGATGAGTGAGGGCCATGAGGGACTGCAGCCACATCTCCTGGCATGGCAGGATATATTGCACTAGTTAGCCCTCATGAGAGAACCAATTACCCTCTAAATCTGCACCAGTTCACAATATCCTTCCAAAAATCCACATCATGGCAGGAGACCTAGGCTCCAAAAGCTCCAGCCCTGGCTGGGACACAAACTGTGTGAGCAGTAGAAGGCAAAGCAGTTCACTGTATCTCATAGAAGAGCCCTGTAGAGAGAGTATTTTCTTGGGGTCTCTTGTTATGAAACAGGTTGGCAGTAACTGTGTCTGACTTCCCTGAATCCATCCTGTCAGCTGGCCTCACTCCTCCTTGTGCAAGATGTTGGATATCAGAGGCAGCCATACCCTCAACAACCAGTTGGGAGCATGAATTACATTCACAGGGCAATGGCAGAAGGGGAGTTATGGGAAAAGCCAATTGGCATAAGTATAAACACAACACTGAGAAAAAGCTTTTCCCGAGGGTCATAGATACATATTGCAATGGTTTGGGACATGTAATTTCCTTTCAACATAATATTTAATTGTATCGCATTAACATTCCTGTGCTGTAGTAAAATGTGCCATTGTAGCATGTTTTGACATGAGCTCTAGATTTTGGCTGAGCCGGTTTTCACTGCTAGTGCCATGGTGTGGCTACTTGCAGTAACTACATACATTTCTCTCTTAAAAAGAGAAAATCAGAACCTTTTGTTTCAAAAAAAAAAAGCCTCTGAAATGCAGGCTGCAGCCTGGACCGAGGAAATCCACCTTCCCGATGGTGTGAGGAAGCTGAAACTTTTCCCTCCCTACCTCTCCTGTGTATGAGATTAAAACATTAACATCTGAGCCTTCGGAGATGGTGGTGACAGGAAGTAGGAGGGAGCCCAGGGTGATGATGCCAGACTTAGGAAATCTTTTTGATGAGCTACACAGCTGTTGCATTATTGCTGATTTTTTTAATTTGCTTTGTTTTTTCTTTTTTTTTTTTTGCTTGTTGTAATGATTTTTTAAGAAAGGCATTTATGTAAAAACAAAAGAAATGAGTACTCTAACCAGAATCACCAAGGCAGCACTCTACCTATAGAGTCACCCAGCTTCACAGGGCAGACCCAGGAGTCTTGGGGTAGTTCTAGGTTCTTCTGTAGAAAAGCAGCAGCAGTAGCAGCAAGAAGGGCACACCTTTTAAGCACGGGATGGAAGAAAGATCAACTGGAGCAGGGACTGCAGGCACATCCTCCCGTTTGCTACTCTTGACTTTAGAGCCATCTCTCTGTTCCTTGTCAACCATCCTCACAATCTTATTTCTTTAGCTCAAACGGTACATTGCCTGCCTGGCCAACTATCCTAAAAGACCCCATGTCTCGAAGTGCTTTCCTCCAGCTTTTCAAGGCTTTGCTCTCTCCATCCACTATTCTTTGCAATGCACCACACTGAAATGGAGCAAAAGTGGCAATAGCACTTCCCGTCCACACTCCTTACACTCAGCCCTGAAAACCTGGTAATTCCTGGGGAGATCAGCTTGTGGCCCACCACAAGGAAGGAGTAACTGAGATACATGCACCTACATGACTTAGTTTGTCCACTTGTGGCTTATCTATGGTCAGAAATTTGACAACATACTATCCACACAGAACATGGAGGAACAAGTAGAAGAGCTCACTTCCAGAATCTGGGCAGTGTCCAAGTTGAGGCAAGGACAAATGCCACTGATCTTTAAAGTATTCCAAGAACTAAAATCCCTCAGCTCCCTTCTGCTCACTGGAGAAACAGCTTAAAACCTGTTCTCTTTCCAGTCTTCCCCCAGGGGAAAATAGCATTAATCTCTATGCAAGTATATTTGTTCTGCATGTTCCTTATTTTATATTTTACAAACTGATGCCAACTTTTAGTCATTGAATCCAGACATTCATGTTAACAATGGGTGACTACATTTTCCATACGAATGCTCTCCCACAAGCACAACCGTTAGCTCAAAGTACACTTTTTACAAGTAATAATGCTGTAACATATAGTAAGATGAAATATTTAACTGGTGCATATGAAACTGGTTCTCTGGAACCATCTAAGCCACACCAGATTACACCATCAGAGGCCTTGGTCCACATCTGTTTCCCCACTCCTGGGCAGCCAGGATGCTGTCTTTGGGCCAATAGGATTTATGACCATTTGAAATAAAAGCAGCTTCATCATGCACATTGGTAAACTGCTTTGCTATTGCACTGCAGGCTGCTGAGTACTTTTCCACTCTTTTTCATTACTGCTATCAGAAATCATGGTTTAGTCGATAACTGCATTCCTCTGAGATGAGTTTGCCAGGGCAGTGAAGGAGATCTGTTCACACTGGGAGGCATTGTTTCCCAGGCTATTCCAAACAATACAGAAAACACTGTGTTCTCATTTGAGTACTATGAAGAAAGAGCTCAGTGGATGGGATTTTAAAGAACTAGCACATGCAATTCTATAAAATATATTATTTAAATAAAGGGAAATTGTCTATGTCATGCAGAACTAAATCATGATCTGCTCATGGACTACATCCAGCATCAGAAATACAGATGAGCTTTGGCTGGGCTTTTGAAACAGCAGAAAGAAATATTTCACTTCCAGCAGAAGAGGAGGGGAAAAAAAAGAAAGAAATTAAAATAAAAATGTGAAGCCATTTCGTTCCTGGTAGCAAAATGAAACGACAAATTCAGTAAAACTGAGCAGGATGAATATACAAGGGACAAGATCCCAAGATAACTCTTGCCTCAGAGATCTCACCCTTGAGTCAATGTAGAGTAAAAAGATGTTAATCCTTCCATACTTCACTGGATTAGTTTTGCCAACCAGGTCAGAGGTATTTCAGACACTAACTTGGTATTGATGCTTTAAATAGCAGTTGAGTGTATGTATCCCTATATAGAGCTTACTGTGAGGAGCAAAACAAATACGCTTTGGTTTTGAGGTGGCCCTGCAAACCAGCAATGCCCTGGTGAGAAGCGTAGCAGGCAGACTCACCTGTTTGCCATTCCACACCAGACAGCAAGAAGTTGGCAGACTCCCTATTGCCCAAATTAGAAATGAATGGATACATTTAAATGCTTTTTGCCCTCAATTATATCATTGCTCTGACAAGGGACTTAAGACTTTATATCTCTTTCCTACCATTCAGTGTCACTCAGAGCACATTTGCACCATTTGTTCTCACCTCCCCACTTACCTACTGAAACTAACAGTTTTTTTAGCTTTAAAGGCAGCTAGATCAGGCAAGAAAATGCAGAGCAGTAATTTTTCCAGTAAGAGTTCAGCACAGTCCGGCAATGAAACAAGCTTTTAATGAGACAGAGCAGAAAAAAAACACATGAAGCAAAGATAATTATTTTCCATAGTGGAATTTTGAATTGTTGCACCTCCATGACTTAAATCACAAACAGGAGGATTTAAAACCACAGCTACATTTCTGTCCTCTCATCCCCTTCACTTCTTCTCCCCTTACATGCTAGCAGCCACACAGAAGTCCATAGGAGGTGAAGGGACAGATTGTCTTCACTGGACTGGAGTGGCCTTTGCTGCCTGGCATAACTTGGCTTATCATGTTCCTGTTATTCTTGCAGGAATCTATATCCTAAAGAGCATTTCCAAACTGAGATTTCTGCATCACAGTCACTGCCAAGGAAAGTCTCCAGGCTGGATCACTGCCAAACTTAATGCTGCAGTTTTAAGGGGGCAATTTCAGTTCAGGGGGTTTTTGTATCATTTTGTTTTTAAATCTAGTATATTTTGCATTTTGCAGTTCTATGAATCCATATTCATATCACATTAAGAGGATGAATGAAAGGAAAGTAGCAGAGGAAATAAAGAATACTAGCAGTAAAATAGCAGTTCTGTTTTAACAGAGTTAAATTCCTCTTTCTGTGTTTATTCACAACAGAAGCAGATCTCAGAACAGACTGTAGCATTAATCAATCAGCATTAGAGCTTCTAGGGCCCAAACCACAAGTGGACACAGGCAGGAGGAAACACTGACCAGCAGTAACATCATTGTCTGTCTTTCTGAACTCAGAGTGCCGCTCAGGTTGCTAAAATGACCTCATTCATAAGTGAAAAGAGCAGCAGTGAAGGAGAACACATCTGAAGAGGAGAAAAATTTACTTGTAACAGTTATCTAGAGTAAGGAGTATCACAAGTTCTCAAACAGAGGTTATCTCTTTAAACTCATCAAAACTTCAGTGAGCCTTTTGTTGGGTTCTGTGCGAGAAATAAGCAGAAATACTCAATAAATTCCTACAACACATCAGCCTAGGTTTTATGTAAAGTCTTGTGTGTATTCTTTAAAAGAAACAGAAGAGTAGAAGAGTGAACAGAAGAGCCTAAGAAAAGGCTCTATATTTTTGCTGGGAGGCTCACTCAAGGTGGAAAGACATGAAATATGTTGGAAGACATTCAGAAAGATGCTAGATTGATCAAAGAGTTCATCTAGGATAAGAAACTATAGGATCTAAGTAATTACTGCTTGGAGAAGAAAAGGCTGTTGGAGAGGAGATAGAAAAGGAAAAAAAGAAAAAAAATACAGAAGACCATTCTTGGATTGTGAGCCTGGAAGGGAATCTGGTGCAGCACTTGCAATCCATTCACATTACACTGCTGGGTAAAAATATTACTTCTGATGAAATACAGCTGCTAATTGACTCTCCTCAAATCCACTGCAGAGTCCTTCCAGCTCTGTTGCTGCTGATGGCAGCAAGGCTGATCTTTACAGCCTTGGCCTCTCGTCCCACTGCACCACATTGTGTCCCTAACTACTATTACATAGGACAGCTTTTAGGAGATGAGCTCTCATGAATCCAGACACAATGTCACAGGCTTTTTTCCTACACCCATCTGCTCCACCTGGCTGACACAGGCTGATGCTCAGGGAACAGAACATACCGTGCATCACAGTTGTGCCAGCCCAAAACATGGCATCCTGACCCCAGCTCTAAAGAAGCTGACATGTGCCTAAGGAAGAAGCATATTTTATCCCATTTTAGCTGCTTGTCAAGCAACCATGAGTCAGATCTCTAACATACCAACAGGTATTAGATGGCAGCCAGAGCCTGCAAGAGTCTGGGATTTCTGCTTGTTATCAGAGTTGAGCCAAGTAGGGCTGAGTGGCTGCCAATAATGAAAGTCCCTGTCCTACCTCTTACACTGGCTCAGTTACCTGCACATATGGCAAAAAGGGAGAGCTAAACTTTAAGAAAACTTGAAATGGCTTAGATTTTGTTGTTGTGGTTTCACTCATTTTCTTAGTATTCAGCTCCCTGAAGATGTCCAAATGAGTGAAGGAAGAAGGGGGAGCACATATTCTCAATGCAGCCTTGTAAGCAGTTTTCTGTTGATTGGTTACTTAACCCAGCAAAAAGAAGGGTTACCAATATAGATGGCCATGTAAGCACTAATGCCAGTACAGGGGAGACAGAAAAATGCAGGTGGTAGCAGGGAACAGAAGCACGGTCTTTGGAGAAAAATAGCACTTACACCAGATCATGAGAATGTGGTCACATAGAGATCCCTAAGGTGACCTTGGTCAGCAGTTTGGAAGGTGACAAAATCCAGGCATCTTCAGAAAAGGAGAAAGCAAACCAAAAAACATGTTTACTACTGCTTACAATGGGGAACTATTCCCTACAGTCCTTCCCTCAGGAAACCAGGAGCAGTCAGCACTGCCAACAGTGCACCTCTTCACGTGTCAGTGGCCACTGAAATGGCAGGGGTGAACTAAGATGAGGAAGCACAGGCTGAGTTAGGAGCCCACAGTCAAGCTTAAGACAACAGCTATGCATGCAGTCTCCAAAGGGGCCAGGTGATCTCAAACTCATCAGTCAACTCACTTGCCAGGGAGGGGGGCACACAAGCTTCCACAGTCATAGAATCATAAAATGGTTTGGGTTGAAAGGGACCTTAAAGATCATGTAGTCTTATCCCCCTTGCTATGCGTAAGGACACCTCCCACTAGACCAAGCTGCTCAAAGCTCTATCCAATTCAGCCTTGAGTACTTCCAGGGAAGGGGCTTCCACAGATTCTCTGGGCAAAAAGTTCCACTGCCTCACAATCTTCACATTCAAGAATTTCTTTCAAGTATCTGATCTAAATCTACCCTCTTTCAGTTTAAACCATTATCCTTCATCCTATAACTTAATACCTGCTAGAGTCCTTCCCCATCGTCTCCCTCTAAGTACTGAAAGGCTACCGTAAGGTCACCTTGAACTCTTCTCTTCCAGGCTGAACAACCACAACTGTCTCAATCTGTCTTCATAGGAGAGGCGATCCACTTTCATGGCCTGCCTCTGTACTTGCTCTAAGAGTTCCAGATTCTTCTTATGTCAAGAGTCCCAGGGATGGACATGGTACTCCAGGGGAGTTCTCACCAGAGCATAGTAAAGAGGCAGAATGGACCTGAACCTGATGGAAACACTTCTTTTGATACAGCCCAGGATATAGTTGACTTTCTGGACTGTCACATTGCCAGCCATGTCCATTACCCAAGACTTTTTTCTTCTCAATACATTTTCAACCCAATCTGTACAGGTGCTTGGTAGTGCCCCAACCCACAGGCAGGATCTTCCACTTGGCTTGCTGAACTCTGTTAGGTTTGCATGGGCCTGCCTCTTAGGCCTGCCAGCATCCCTCTGGATGTCGTGTTGATCATATGACACAGCGTGGTGTCACCAGCAAACTTGAGCAACTCCACCATCCATGGCAAAGATGTTGATCCCAGCTCTGACTCCTGAGGAATGCTACTCATCCCTTAACTCTACTCTTTGCAGCATGCAAGAGCAGCATAAAATCACTGCAGCTCATTCTCATACAATCTCGCAATGGCCTTGGTAGACCTATGCTGCAGTAGATAAAAAGCTTGAAATTTTTTTCTATTGAAGGTCATAGCAAAAACTAATCTTAATTAACATAATAAGTTGATAAGGAACTCTATTTGGAGAATCGAAATCCTTTAATTTCCTCTTTGCTCCACTAACAGATTCAGTTGGTACTTTGCAGTCATGCTGGTGGCTCGACAGTGATGAAGTGTTCATCCCAAGCCGACATACAGTTTTGAATAATAAAAATATTCTGAGAATCATTGCACAATCTAGATTTAATTGCAATGAAAACATAGATCCTGTTTTCTTTCTTAATCTATACTAAAACTGTCACTGAGACTAAGGAAGTCTAGCAACTAATTAATTTAAACCACAGGGGGGGAAAAATACTTTAAACAGAATTCATATTTTGAAGGCCAAATTATATGATATCTCTTAAATGCAAACATGTTTTTAAAAAAATAAAATTCTGTTTTGTTTTATGTCCAGCCAAATTAATTTGGCCTAAGTTTTGGGCCTGGAGAGCTTACAGGAGTCTGAACCAAGAAGCCGGAGCACCTCACCAAGAGAGATGCAGCTGAATCACCCAGGCAGGTCTTGACAGCACCAGCCAAAGAGAGGAGGGAGGGGTAAGGGCATCCTTTATTAGCAACCTTGGAGGATGCTAACCTCATTAACCATCAGCAGTGAACCACAGATTCACATTCCCTGCGCATCCACACAGGTTCTTACAACTCACACAGAGCTGGGAGCTGAACTGTCATGAAACACATGCTGGCCAGTTACAGCAGTGAGAGAGAAGAAAACTCTAGATGCTGCCTCCATCTAACAGACATGGCTTCCTCTCCAAAGATAAGTTCTCATAACTTGTGAGGAAAAAGACCCTGTATGGGCAAGGTAGGCATTAATTTTTGCTAGAAATCTTCCCCTTAATCTTGGCTGATGCACACCAGGCCACAGACACATGCAGGGACTTTGTGCCCAGGAAGAAGGGAAAAGGTTGTTTTCATGAATTAAATCCCACATCCCAGATTGATCTTGTCAGTAATACGTTGAATTGCTCTAGTGAGTCAGTGTGATTTTAGAAACAACTTTTTTAAAGTGTAAATGTTTGTTATTGAAAGAGAAGAGTTAAATATTTTCAACCACCTGTAATGATTTGTTAATTCTCCAGGAACTTCCCCCTAATTCCTAGACTGAAAATAAAAAACAGACCCAAAAGATATCTTCTGTTCCAGTAGAGTATGTCAAGCACTTGCTTTCCTACCAACATTAACCCCAGACCAGGAGGGTGTTTTTTGATGTCAAGGAAGTATCATACGTAGAGAAGAAGAAAGGCATTCTGAGCTCACCAAACTATCACACTACTTGTTGTTTAAATGGTAGAAAGTACCAAAATTATGTGTCTCGAGTCAAATGCAATCTATTTGTATTAAATTAGAGTCCTCTCACTCACAAACTTTTAACTTGACCAAAAGCACACTTTGGTCTCCAGTTTTTCCATGTATCTTGCATCACCATGCCTCTGGATACTCATACTGAAACCACTCATCTTTGGGGTGATATATTTTTTTTAATGATACTTTTAATATATATACCGCAACATATGGATTTTGAATGGCCAAGCCTGCCCTGGTACCTCCAGAGAAAATAGAGATGGAGAGAAATTAAAAAGCCCTTGCTTTTTCTTCTTTCCACAAGTAACCACAGCACATGAATACAGATGGGCCTTGGCAACTATCGTTCATTATTAACAAATTAACAGCTTCATAACTCCCCTTTTTCTTTAGTTCTGTGTGCACAGACATGCATGCATGCCTTGGTGACTTGGTCTTTTTTCATCTTGACAAAATCCTTCCTCCCACACAGCTGAGTTTTCAGCAGCACAACAGGGGGTCAACCCGGAAAGCTTTGCTTGGCCTATCAAACCAATTTATTTAACTTGTTTCTAGTTCCATCCTGATCTTTGTGAGGAAATGCACAACAGCCATGGAAAACAACATCCTTTTCTTTCTGCAATACCTCTGGGCCACTATTGTCAAGAAAAAACATTCCAAACATGTTGGCATTTACAAGCAACAGTCCATGCACCAGTCTGGGCATTCAGAGAGCACAGCTGCTGCCTGGAGTGATCTCCATCTCAGGATGGACTTGCTACCCAACACACCAAAGCTTTTGTCCCCATTGCAAAAGTGACAGAGAGCGTCCCAACAAGGGTGGGAGACAAGGCCAGGGTCAGGCACACTGTCCCAGCTCTTCCTGCCCCTTCCTGAGCTGGCGCTGCTTCAGACGCTGCCTGTGGCCATTGTGCAGCCCAGAGGGGGCCCCGGTGAGACTACCCGTGCAAGGCCATTTGAGGAAAGGGATTGTTTTATTTATGAGATGGGAGATAAAAATAAAGATCCCATGTTGTTTTTCACTTGGGGTGAGGAGGAGGAAGAGAGTTGTCTTATTTTCAGTAGTTAAAGCATGTTTACTGCACATTGCTTTCAAAAGTATAAAGGAAAATATGGCAGCTGGGTGACAGTGGCCCTTAAAATTCAGGCAGAGCCCTTCCACCTCTCCTGGAGGTGGAAGATCCACATCTAAAACTGCTCTAAATGCAGCAGACAGTGTAGGAGCTCCCACATCTCATAACATGCGGCAACCGCAGAGCTGCTGGAAGAAGGCAGGGGAGGCCCCACATCCTCCATCTTGTGGAACTGTGAATCTTCCTTTCTGTGGCGTCTTCTGCAAGTCAATGAGGTTCTTTGTTCCAGGGGAACGATGAAATGTTTGCTTGACCCAAAATGAACTTCAAGGTTTTAAATTCACCAATAAACCATGACAAAAAATGTTTTTTTGAGTTAATGCTTCCACTTTATTTTCATATTTATGTTGTTGACAGCCAAACAAAAAGTAAGAAATCACACAATGAAGTTCTGTCTTCCATTTGCTTTTTGCATGAATGAGATTACATATTTCTAGTTACAGGTCCTGGGAAACTTTTTCAGATTTTATTTTTAAATTACATAGAAATGCTTGTGAGAGGAGCTAAAATTTTACAGAGCATGACTAAGTTTTACCCAGCGAATCTGTCCCTTGGAGAAGGGTTAATACTTTCTATTTTATTTATCTGCTGCATATAGCTGGACAGATTCCATAATCCATTACAGTTCAAAAGTGATATATTTCATCCTGTAATAATAGTTACCAGTTAATTATTCCAATCAAACCAGTTTCTTTGAAGACAAGCATATATCAGAAATCATGATGCAGGGCCTATTTCCTCAAGCATCAGTGTAATGTTATTTTCAATGTCCATAAAGAAAGAAAACCATTTCAAAATGCAAACTTGTAAATACAATGGAAAATGAATTCCATTCAGATGATGAAATTAGCCCCCAGTATAAATAATCTGTGGTGTATATTGTAATATGATAATGTGAAAGTCCAAAAGAACTCATTCCCAGACCACATGAGAAAATCTACTGAGTCAACAACTGAAGCAGACAATAACAGCATGAGTTAAAGGAGCAGAGCTTTAAAGCAGGTTAGTTCAAACTGTAAAGCATTTAAAATGTCACTGACAAGATTAAATATGACCATTCACACTCAGGCACTACGTGAATTCACTCGGAAAAGATTTGATATGTAAGATCTGCATGTGAAGCGACAACTCATTCAACATGCTAAGTCAAATTGCCACACATGGAAGACTGTTTCTGCTTCTGTTATGCATTATCACCACCAGTTTTTAAATCATTTAAAGGGAAAATTATTTCCTCAATCCATTTGCTTAAAATTTGTCTAAATTACATTAACCAAACTTATTTGAAGCCCATTTTCTTGTGTGAAGATTCTCTGTACCTACAGAACAGATGTAAAGAACTGAAATTTTAAAAGGTCATTATTATAGCAATAAACATGCTGTTTCAACTGTTGTCTCAGATCAAAAATTGGCATTTCAGTGGGATACATGTAACTTAACTACGTATGTAGAAAGAGTGCAAGAGCCATATGGCAATAATTACCAGAAGTGCATAGTTCACGTTTTCTTGACAAGAGCCACATGGCTTTTTTTAATCTATTGAATCACATATATGATGTAACAGTATATCAATGCAAATCAAACAAATGCAAAACAGCTTTCCAGCTGAGACTCTAGATGCACAGAAGTCAGGCAGCTCCAACTTCTGGGTCCCATTCCCAGCTCAGCCTTTGGTGCTAATATTTTCCCTTTCTAGCCACCATGTTAAAAATGCATGGTTTAAATCACCAAAGAAAGGAAAGAAACCACCACCACATTTATTACAAATTCCAACACCACAGCAAAACTGAACACAGGAAAAAAGATCTCTCTTCAGAAGCTGTCCATAGTGATCACTTCAAGAAGGAATTACTACTTCATAGTGAATACAGGGGTTTACCTCTTCCACAGTAACACCTTCACAGCACAGTTTGGTTTATTAACCTGCCTCTTGGCCCCCTTGGTCACAACTGCAGGCTACAGCAAGAAGAGAAAATGAAATTCAGCAAAAACCTCAACTACTAAGTAAGGGTGTATGGCACTACATGGAAAAAGCAGCAAAGACAAAAAGGCTGTGGATCAGTCCTGCTAATAAATTCCCAGGTGCTCTGTGCTTAATATTAAGTATGCTAATGCTTTATAAGCTTTTTATTTCAACATTCCTGGTTTCTTTTTGAGACATGCAATTTCTAAGGGCTGTAAGAAAAGCATTGCTACCTTATGACACAACATATTCATCTGATCAGAGTTCATAACATTAGATCAAAACCACTTAAGAGAAGACTTTGATGGGTTAACCATGCATCACAAGTCAGGCTTGACCTCTGAGAAGAGTGCTCAGATCCATAACCTTCCCAAGGTGGTTACAAAGCCCTGTTCTGCTCTTTCTCCAGCAACGATCCCACCAATCAAATAAAAACACCTGCTTTGAGGACCTTTTGCTGCTTCTGGCATACTTTGGGGTTTTTTTTTCCTTTAGGGATCATCCTTTCAGATGAAAGCTGGATCCTTGGGCAGACCAACCGCTCCCTGATCTACGCCCATCCTGCAACTCAGAACACCAGGTTTGTCCCATCTTGAGAACTCTGAGAACCAGAAGGCTTTGCACTATCCTGTGCAACAGGAACCCACTTCTCCAGGCACCACCTTGGCCTTGTCACCCCTGCCTCTATCAGCTTCCTCCCTTTGTAAGCCATATGCCACTGTACATTGTCCACTGAGAAGAGCTAAGCCTGCCTACAGTGCTGAGTGCCTTGACATAACTACCCAGCCACCAGTGAGGGTGGCCCTTGTTGCAGTGCTCAGGTTGAAAGGGAAAAGGAACTGAGTGAGATGTCTAACCTGACACAGGCTGTTGCTCTGGGCTACAGCTCACTTTGTAAGGAAAGAAACTACCAAAAAACACCTCCATAGCACAGTGCTGTTCATATCCCATGGTATACAGTGCACAAAGCACTTGATGGCATGCAAGCAGGGACACTGTGTGGCTTGCACCAGCCAGCAATGGTTGTCCCATTAGCTTGCCATCTTGGCAGTGGTCATTCAAAATGTAATTGCAGACTACATCTGCCTGACTCAAGCCTGTACCACCAGTTCTGCTGCATTGCACAGAACCTATTTTAATAATCCAAATTAATCCTGATTAATAGGGGAAGCTGCGGCAACATTATGATAAGTAAAAGGTCATCTTCACATCTGAGGTTTTGATTTTGAAGAATTCACATATCTTAATTTCATAACTATACATTAAGAGCAAATCAACAAAGGGATTAAGTTAATCTAGCTTCTTCTTAATTAAAAAAAAAGGTTTCGGTCATAGTTCTATCAAATCACTTGATTTTATAAATCACATAAATTTAACATTATAAATACAGAAAAATTAAGAAATTCTTTCTCATTCCATTAAGTCTATAAAGTTTAGATTTTACAGGAAAATTAGCTAATTTTAAATTATTGTTAGGGTCAGCATATCTATTTACAGTGTCCAATTACATGACCATATCATTTTGCACAGCCTTCTTTATATTGGCAAGCTATAAAAGAACTTCTTCGAATGGAACCATTGTTCTGCTGCACACTCTAAGAATAGCATGGACTATATGTAAGACCATAGCTCCAGGGCTGTGGAGAGGATCTGCCTTGATAAATTCAGAAGTTTCCTATTGCATCAAAGTTCCTTCCTCCTTTCTCTTCCCAGTCTTCCTTGTACCAGACTGTATTTGGGCCAAGAAGCCCCCAGCTCTCACATAGATTAGGTACTGATCTTCTGTCTTTACTTTTCCTAGCACAGGCAACTACATTTTATTGTTTCTTTATTTGAAAGGCTGATCTTTTTCTTCCAGTTATACCTATGCTAGCCTGTCACACAACAAAAGAGCTAAGTGTTATTTGTAAGTCAGCACTGTCACTTTCTTCCTAAGACATGCCAATAGAAAGATTCCCCATCCCCCTACCCAGATCTGTACCCCTCCTCTGTAACCATGTGATGGTTTATGCGCAACAGAACAGGAGTACATCAATCCCAAATCAGTCACTGTAAAAGCATTGTGTAGTCTACTAGAAAACTCAATTTAGGATACCTTGTACAGAAGTAAAAATACAGTAATAAACAGTATATCAGTCTTTAAATTAGCAACGAAGTTTTGTTTTGCTTTTTGCTGGTGAGAGGAGAAATTTTTTTTAAAGTAGCTTCTTATTTTTCTGGCTTGCTTAAGAAACTGCAAGAACATCAGGGCTTGTGATGTTTGGTAATACATTTGATAATATGGAGGGTGAGCAATAAAAAATAACACATGAACTGTCAGAAAAATATCCTAGGTTTAAACCTAGGATTTGGGCAATTTTAAACAGTCAAGAAATAAAATGATGGTTCAGTATAAAATTGAACTCCTCAGAAAAAATTACACAGATGCAGTGTGATGACAGTTTATGATCGCTTTTGTCTATTTTAACAAGCTGACACCACCATTTTGAGTAAATACTTGCGCCACCTCTCCATGTCTCTGTTAGGCAGACACTGCAGGGAGCAGTAGGATGGAGGTCCTCCCAGTTCAATGAAGTTTCACTGAAATGCGAAAATCCTGAAAGACAGGATTATTTTCACTGAGGGAATGTAATGTTCAGGGGAGGCATGATTCCCTTGGATCATATCACTTGGCAGAATTCCCTGAAGGAGGGGCAAGAGATAAAGAAAGTTTACATAGTAAGCAAGAAGTTATGAAAGGAGCAGAAACTCATCTTTATTCCTGTCAGAGATTTTCAATATCCTCCCAAATCAGGGGCCCAGTGAAGAAAAAGGGAAAAGCATAGCTTATCCTGCTCAGACAAACTCCCACAGTGTCCCAAGGACACACTGACCTCCAGAACTGCTTTAGCAAGTCTGCCTTGCTTTCTGCCTGCGAAGGCCTATTGCTTAAACCCTGAGCAACTAGGGGATAAAAGCCACCTGCAAAGCTTGTAAGGGTTTGATAGTCCTTCTTAAATATCTACTTAAGAAAATTAAATGTATGAGGAAAGGCAGTGCAATTCCCAAGTATCACTGGAGGCAACATCTGATCAGTGCTTATCCCCAAAGTCCAGCAGTGTTTTGACAGACTACCAGGAAATGAAGCCAGAGAGTCACCAAGAGGCCAGATTTCATCACAGTCATTGATCGAAAATTGTACAGGCATACTCTTTCAGACCTGTAGATATTTTCTAAGCTATGCAGATTGTTTCCATGCAATTTTTTTCTAATCTAACTCACTCTGCATCCTAAACACGCAGACAGAGAATGTAGCAGTCTGGCATGAGCTGCTCACGAGACAGAAGCTGCTATTTATTCATGTTACATACTACCATCCACTCTCTTAGCAAGTGATTTTAGACTGTGACATGGACAAATACTTGTGGGACAGACTCTCACTTTATTTCTGTTTCAGAAATCCCATGCTCAGTGAAGAAACAGCTCCCAGAAAAACTGTGTGTAAGCTTATAGAGCTAGATTTTTAAAGTGTGTTTGTTTTGGCCTGTCTCTGATCCCTCTGGAGTTATTTTGGCCAGCACTCCCAGTTTCTGAGAATCTCACAGATAGTATTACAACACAGAGATTTCTTTAAGCACACAATTCACTTTGGGGATATTTCTGGCATCTTTAAAGCACTTGGCTTGTCTGAAACTGGAGGGACCATGAAAGATACAGAAAAATACAAGCAGTATAGCCATATTTCAATAAATCCCCACCAAGCTGTGCGAAATCTGTACCTTGGATCAAAGAGGATCTTCTGAGTAAGTAAGAAAACCAAACTTGCCTGATAGAGCAGAGACCATTTAAATGTAACACAAAATGCTTTCACTAATAGCTACAGACAGCACTAAGAAGAAATTAAGTCCCTGAGAAAGTGGAAAAGAAAAGGGAAAAGAGCACTCAGATACTATTTCAGCTGAGGTCTCTGAAGCAAGTGATGAAATGCCTAGCAAATACGGAGAAGTAAAACCTGGCCTTCAGAAGAGGTCACTGCAGTTTCAGAGTGCACTGAAGGAGTCGGGTTACTTCTCTGAGAAGTGTATTTTGGCTTTTCTATTAGCAACACCCCTGGATCATTTGGACTTTTCATTTACTTCTAAGATTTAACTGCAGTTACTCTATGAGACTGTATGCAAAATGTAACATGCAAACATGCTATCAGCAAAGCTCAAAGATAGGTGAGTAGCACCTGTTCCACTTGGGTTGAGAAGAAGGAAAAAATTATTTGCAAGGCAAATTATTTGCAAATCAAATCTGTTGAAGAGCCAAGCCAGGCACTAATCATTTCTCGGGAAAAATGCTTTGAGATGGTGACTACTTGCTGAATTTGGGGAAAGAAGAAGACAAGAAAATCTGTCCATTAAAATTAAGTGCAATGTGTGATTTAATTATGTGACTACAAAAGTATCACTGAACTGAAATGTATCAAGCAGCTTGGCACAACGAAAGGCAACAAGTAATAAACAGTGATGTGAGATTTGACTAAGGTAAGTGATAGATCCCATAATTCATTATCACCTCAAAAGCGAACTGCAAAACTGACTTCATTATTTACACCTGCGATATCACCCGTCTGTAAGTGCTCACTGTTTGTTGAGGGAAGTTACCAAGCACCATGGGTATGGCAGCACAAGCTGTCTTCTGGATACCTGTACACCTAAATGTCCTTGCTCTGCTCCTATGAGCACCCTATATAAATTCAGGCAAGGTAAATTTCTATTATTAATGCTTCTGGACAGTTTACAATAGCTGAAGTAAATCTTTACCATGGGCAACATGCATTTTCTTTCACAGTAAGAACCAGTTTTATACCCTCCAGAGAACAGAGATTTTTTTCGATAAAGCACTTTATGAAAATGTCTTAGCATTTTGTAGTGATAAATAAGAAATGGAAAAAAAAATCACAATCCTGAGAGCAAGAGTGAATTTAGCTAAAATAAGAGAAGAGAAAAAAATCAGTTTGAAGGATAAAGCTAAAAAAGAGTCACATATACATCATAAAAAACATATCCAGAAGAGCCCTGAGATTGAGGCAGTACATCCTTGTGCTTTAAGGACTGACTACACATCATTCCTGATAGATATTTTTCAAATTTGCTTTTTAAAACTTCTCCATCAATCTTCACCACTTTCAGGCAGTCACTTTACACACTTCACTATCCTTTCCCTGGAAAAATACTCCTTTTGGCTGCCCAGCTAACAAAGGAAAATTATTGCTAACACGCATCAACAGTGTAAGAAGCACAGGGTTACTGAAATCAGGTGAACATCCACCCACCAAAATAAAACAAGTTAAAATGTTTTTTAAAAAAAGGAAAGAAAACAAAAGGACAAAAAAGTCTTTTGTATACAAGGTAAACTGAGAAACTCTCCCTGCAGACATGGAGGAACAGCTTATCAGTACTTGGTGTACCACCAGAGTGTGGAGAGCTGATTGTTTTACACACACTGAAAGTTTCACATTAAAAAAACTAGCTAATAATTCCTTACAACATCTGTCCACAAGAATTGCATTTCTGCAGTTCCTACATACAACAGGACCAGTTCACAAATACTTTCCATGTTAGATCGCTAGTGAAACCAGAAGAGAAAATGGCTCCTAGTATTGTGCAAATCAGTAAACCCTGTCAGTCTACAGACATGTAAAGCCTCCAAGAAAGTAATCTTATAGATGCCAATGCCTGGGTCTTTGCTGCACCCATTAGCTCAATTGCTATAAAAAGGTAGCCTCACCATGTAAAATCTGTGCATCAAGAGCAAACATATTCCACTGACAGTATTCCTTCATCCTTTTGTCTAACAATCACTACTATTAAAACACCTAGCCACTGTCATGGATTTTTTTACTCTGAGAGCCCCTTACAGATTCTAGCAATGGTGGTGGAGGTTGTGTGTCCTGGTTTGAGGTAAAATAGGGTAAATTTTCTAGTTTGTAACTTCACTTTTCAGCTAGGCCTTTTCTGCCTGACTAAACTCTGAAATTAACTGCACATTGCTCAGACACTGTTCGCTCCCAGACTGATAAGACCAGGGAATGGTATGCAAGAAGCTCTTATTTTCATTATTCACTATGGTGATCAAGGTCAGAAAGTTTGTCAGCCACCCCACCGGGGGGACTGGAAACGGAAAGACATAGAGAAGTCCCACCTGTAAGGAGGAGCGGACAGGGCAGGTGACCCAAAATTGACCAACAGGAGTATTCCATCCCATCTGCCCCATGCTCAGTATAAAAGCTGAGGGATCGAAGGGTCAGGTCTCTTTTGCCCCTTCTCTTTTCCTGCTTCGCTCTTTCTTTGATGGACAACATCTAGGAAAGACTCTGCCTTTGACCCCGATCCGAGCACTCCTGAATCCAGATCCGGCATCCAGCTCCTGACTGAACTGGCCCCAGCCTGGGACTCTCCCTGCGTCTGCTGGGGACGTGATCATCATCCCGGGAGCTTGATATGGTTTTGTAAATATTGTATACCTTTTTATCTTTTCCTTTTAATTTTATCTATTATTTCATTATCTATTAAAGTAGTTTGGAATTCTTCTAAACTCACAAATCTCCTCATTCCTTCCTCTCCTCTCTTCTGAGAGAGGAGGGGGGGCCATCTGTCACTGGGGGGGGTCCTTTAGTCATTTTGGGCCCAAACAAGCACATTGAGATAAGGAAGAAACACAAGCCTTTTATCTATCATATGATGCTTTCTGGTTAAGTGATCACCTCTGATTGTTGAATCAGGGCCTTAATCATGTACTTGGCATCAAGCAAAGGAGCAAGCAATGTTAACAAGGTTATCCAGGATTGGGGGTGGAAGTCCCCAATGTTTAAAGCAAGAGTTAGACAGTATTACCACATGATCCCCTCACTCACACTCTTTGAAGTGTTATGAAAGCATTTTTAAAGCAGTATTTGCCACAGGGTAGTCACTCGTTATATCTGCCTTACCCCTCCTCTTTTCATCTGTGAGCACCTCATTACCAGTGGATAATACCAATGCTGTAATACCACTTTCCCTTGGGAACAAAATAATAATCATCTATGTCATTTGAGAAGGAACCTGCTTGGGCCTTTATGTGCAGGAATGCACAGCTATAAGGCATGCCTGACAAAAATGTTTGATTTTGTTCTGTTCTCCATCCAAGAAACACAGGTAGAATGTGTAATCATTTGTTTCTAGTATGGGGTTCTGAATACTCTTGTCTGCACAGAAAGCAAAAGCACCTGCACATTAAGATAAAAAATAAACTAAAGATGCTAATAAATGGAGCAACGGTGCTGCTGCTATTAGTATACTTCAATTTGTCTGTAGGCTATTATAAGTATTTCTTTCATTAAATTCATTATTTGGATCTATCCTGTACCTGGGAGAGAACTTATATGGACTCACATTGTGATAAGTTTTATCAGAAAAAAGACCTGCTCAGACCATCTCAGAAAATCAAAAAAAGTGTGAAAAAGAAGGAAGGACTACGTGTGCTAGAAAATGTGCCAAAGCCTTTGTACACAACATACTTCTCTGGATTTTAGGAGAATTTCTCAAAGGAGTATTTTAGATGTGTGCTTGGCAGATGACACTATTAGTGTGAAGGAGTATATTGCTAAGATCTACAGAGACAGATCTTCTGCTTTGTTTTGCCTGGAACAGAATTGTGCCTCAAACCCCCTGAAGAAGACCCTTTGTTCATCACACTTTTCAACTGAAGAAGATCTGAGTTAAATTCTCCCTCTGTCCCAAGTTATTATCAAAAGCTCCATCAAGAATATTTACACAGAAGAATAATGTCTTTGCAGGAGCCCAGATATAAGGCTTCTGGCAGGGCTCAGGCTTCACTGTGCATTCATTCCCCATCAGCAGAACAAAACATTACCCCACTCTGACTGCAATGGAGCACTTCTATTGCTCCACATCTGCTTTTTCTAGGAATGCAATTTCCTCTCCAGGTCTTGCAGTTGCTCAGGTTTTGTTTTGTTTTGCTCTTGACTTCACTGAACTTCAGAGAGAAATAAAGGAAACCTCCAAACACTAACATAACCTAAGCTTATATTCAAAATGGGGATGCTATTTCACAAGAAAACAGGACATTTCACACAGTTCTTTCCCCTGTTCTGTCTCCATTTCCCAAAACAGCTGTTTCCTCCAAAGGACAGTGTCCAATACATCCAAGCCATGCCTTCAGACAAGAGAGTAAAGGTTATCCCCCTGGGCCAAGGAGGATAATGGCTCAGTGGGGTAATAAGAACTGAAGATATTTTTAAACTTTATCATTGGGGGAGTTAAAACATTGTACTTAATGCCTGCTGTTGTCAGGAGAAACTGTAGTATCGTGGGGGAAGGCTAATGTCACACAATAATTATGTGCACTTTGATGTTTACTAAGAACAGCTACTCTTGTAAAATCATAATGCTGCATTCACAGACTTGAGCTTAGGTTCCATCAGCACTTTTGTCCTAGCATTTTGTGAGATTAGTCATCTCGCTAGTGAAACAATTGAATCACGCTTTTTAAACAGTTTTTACATACAGTTCTTTTAGCTTGCAAACGTATGGCTGATGTTATGCACAAGAGTTAAACCTATCCATAACGATGATCCTCTCTCTTGCATACAGGGGTGCCTGTGCACACACATTTCATCTTTTGACAGATAAATGTACTTTACTTTTATATAAAACTCCATGTCTACAAAAGAAGAAAAGTCCCTTTTACTTGAAAATTACAGCAAGTATCAGAAAATAATTTCTGGGCAAATTTGCAGAGAGTGGTTGATACCATGAGCATTTGAGAGAAAAAACAAAAAGGGAGATGCAGGAAGAAAAAGGCATCCTTTCCTAAATTCTCACCAATAAGAAGATGCACTTAGAGAACAGGGGAAAAAATAACTGTTTCTTCAGTTTGGTTCTCCTGGACCAGAAGTTACAATGAGTAGGTAACCTAATTGTGCTGGGTGCACGCTAACCTCTGCTGTCACCATACGTTGGTGTTTTCCAAGACTGAATATTCGTTACACAACATCCTGGAGAGGTGGCAACTGTTGTTATTATTCTTTTCTGTGTGAAGACTGAAGCAGAGTGAAAGAAAATACCTAATCTGAATGAATAAATAAATAAATAGGCACTTCAAGCAACTCAGGAGAAATTTGAGTAGGCAAGTACAAGCAAGTGATCCATAAGATCTCCACCCAGCTGCCTAAGCCATGGGGTGTCCAAGTTCTCATCAGTCAAATGAGGCTTGGGCTTTGGTGTATTTTCTGAGCACCTCCAAACTCTGCCTATAGAATGAGTACAGAACAGGACACCAAGCTCAACCATCTTCCCCATTCTTGCCAGGTACAAACCCAGCACTCTCACCTACTACATCCTGCCTCAAAATTTACTCCTGGGAAGAGAAAACCAGAGGTGAATTCTTAATTTGGAGCCGGTTCACAATATTCAGAGAAACCGTAAGGCCCAAGAAGAGGACAGCAATCCAGTACTGAGTCCCAGCTTCATGCTCCAATTAATACAAGTTGTATACATAATAAATTCAAGAAGTTGCATCTGAGATAAGCAGTGAGCTGCAATAGTGTTGAACTATTCTTCAAAGCCAAACTTTTTAACTACTTGCAGTACAGTCATACAGTCATAATACGTAGAAAAGGAGAGAAGAGCATGGTCAAGGGTACCTCTGATGAAGCAGATGCGATAAAACAGAAGGGTGGCCAACGCCTATCCAATTCCTAGTCTGAAGTTCACAGCTGTTGAGAAAATCATGCTCTACAAGGCAGCCAGAAATGCAAGGTAGTGAAGAATTTCAATTAATTTTACTGCTTTGTAGACAATGCTGACAAGGAAAAGCAAAAATTTTATAATCATTGCGGGAAAAACTTTTCATCCTTCTAATATAAGTACTAAAAGCTGACAGAAAGGGGATTTTGGTTTTCACACTTGCTCACTATTAATTAATGGCATCCTTACTGGTCACTTTAGGAGCAGGAAAGCAGGCATCAAATCTGATTACATATCCAGCCTGGAATTTAATTCCTCTGCAAGTCACAATAGACAGATGAATGGGGCAACACAAAGCAAATTAAATTTTCTGTCATACCTCACTCATCATGCTGGAAATTGTATTGTTTATAGCTGCCAGTTTGTAAGCACAACATTCAGGATAAATCTTCATTTTTTAAGAAAATCCCCTCCTAAAGGCCATCCTGCTACAACAGCTATACGGACAGATGAGTACTGTTCACATTCCTCCATGAGATAATACAAGAATGTCAAAAATTCAACCAAAACTGCTGAAGAAATTTCTCTCATCTACAAAACACATTAATTTGGGCAATGGGACTTTCCACCACTATAGAGTGCCATTTTCCAACTTTCACACTTTCAAGTTCTGGTCTCAGGTAACTATAAACACAGCACTTCCTTCTTTAAATTACATAGTTTTAGCCAGATTCTCTGTTATTCTCCTATTCTATTTCCCGGGCAGCAACTCTGAATAATAATAGTTGGGTTGGAAAAGCACTTCATTTTGACTTTTGAAAGACTTGTGATTCTTTCCCAACTGAATGAAGACCACAAGTGCAGTAGTTCTCTGACAATACAGTACTCTGCTTTAAAAAAAACACATACAACATTTTTCCCTTTGCCCTCATCTCTTCAGTTTTTACTCCAAAAGAATGTTCATATTATTATACAATGTGTTGATATTCTGTTTTAAATCATGAATGTTTGGGAACAAGGTGTCCCAGGAAGAATGACACTCCACAAGGCAACACTTAATTCCAATTTGTAACAGAGTTTCAATGCAAGCATTTCTTTGCTGTCTTTTTTTTTCCCCCTTTTTTGTGGTAATATAAAATTTTGGAAAAACAAAACAAGGATTTTGCCTTGCTTTGCCCTCTTTGCCTTTGTTTTGCCTAAACAAAACAGTAATTTCTTTAGATTAATAAAATCTTACAGAAGAGGCAAATCCTGCCCTTGCTGCTTGGACTTCAGTGGAAGTCAAATCTAGCATTTGAGGTACATCCTGTGCTCTGGGCACAAGAATGCAAAAACTGAAATGCACAATCCAAAACAATATTAAGGCCTGCCGATCCCACTTCACAGATGCATATCTACCAGCCTACTCAAGAATAATTAAATCTAAATTCTTAAATGGGGATCACAAGGCAGAGCAGACTCAAATATAATATGGGTCATTTCATCTCCAGTTTACTGTTTTACATATAGCCCAAGCATGGATGAAACAAAAAAACCCATTAGCAGTAGACATCTGCTGACAGAGAAATTAGCTGATTTCAATCCAGCTTTCTTTGGGCACAAAATTGGGATGAAGGAGAGGCAAGGAAGAGAAGTGGCAGAGGAAGCACCAGAAAATGCATACCTTCTAGCCTCTCTGACAGAAGTGTAGCACTGTAGCCCCACCAGAAGTTGACAGGCAAAACACTACAGGAATGACAGCAGCACTTTACTGGGAATTCCAGTCTCTAATGCTTTAAGTGTTTTTTTGCAAACAAAGCTATCTTTAGAGAAGGATTTGAAAGTTACATAATAAATATCTTTCCTATATTTGAAAGAAGCTAAAAATTATTCTGTTTAAGTGCATGTGTTGTTTCACAAGAAAACAGGCATTCAGACACTTCATCAGTATTGTAATCATATATCATGGCATTGATTTACATTTAAAGGGAGAAAGGAATGATTTTGGCCTCTAAATTTGTCTCTATAATAAATAGGCATGACATAGGTGAGAGGTAGATTTCATCTTTCATTGCTAGGCGAGAATGAAAGACGTGATGTGCTGGGGAAGGGAGATGTTCCTTGAGCAAGTCAAAATTAACAAGTGCTCCTTAAGAGACCCTTTTTCCTGGGACTGTAGATGAACACTTTCAGGCCTCCCTGAAAATCAAGCAATGTACTCACATGCTTGAGGATATGGCAGTATGCAACTGAAAGCACTAGAACTCACTGGCAGCTAGTATCATGACTCCCAAAAATGACTAAAGTCTATGGAGAAATGAGATGTTCCTTATTACAAGCTCTATTTTTCCTTTCTCCAACTGACAATTTTTTAAATGTTCATGAAAAGATGACAAGGTTGCTAGATTATCTTTAAATCTCAGAGATTAGGCAAATAAAAAAATCTATAGTTAATATACAAAGTATTTACGTTGTCCTTCCCCAGATACTAGCATTCAGGTAGATTAATCCAGACAGCACAGCTTTAAAGTCCAGGCAGTACCAAACTTAGGAACAGCAAAAGCAGCAAGGAGTTAGCATCAGCCAATAACAACTTGTTGTTTTCCTTTTAGGAATAATTACTTGGACAAAACATTCAGGCATTTTCTGAAATGTGAAAACATCTGCTAAAGAACCTCAGTATAAATTAAGTCATCCCTATATATATAGAGAATTTTTAAAAATTACTTCACAAATAAGCCAAATATTCTTTATTGGTTACAAATATTTAGTCAGTTCCATTCCAGTTGTTAAACAATGAAAGAGATCCAGAGCCTGTGGAGGAGAAGTTACAAATATGTTTTTGCTTCCTTAAAAAAATCCCATTAAAAAGAGGATGCAGAAACATCATAACTGAAAAGTTAAAGCTCATTGTTCAGTTTTGTTAAGAATTTGTTTTGATTAGATGCATACAAGTAAGTAACATGTAAACTAATTGGGATAATCAGAAGTCATGCATAAGAGATTTTTATTGCTATATTCTTCATACCTCCAGTTTAATGAACTGTTGGTCATGTTCCACAGAGGTGCAGAGATTCTTCAGGGACACAGAACAGGATACCAACATTTCTTATTAAACAATGCCATCAAGTTCTGGAGAATGTTTTAAAGCAATAAAAACCACCATTATTTTTATACCTGGAACAAGTTACGAGAACAAACTATTCTGTTTCCATTCCAGGCCAAGGGAAAGCATTAGACATAATACATTTAGTGGTGGGTAATGTTACATTTTGTTACAAGATAAATCAAGTTTAAAACCACTGTTTAGACAATAGCTCTGTTGTCTTAGTATCAATCAGGCTTTTTCCTTCTGAAAAAGATCTTATTCCATTTTCTATCTTCCTTCACAATGATAGTAAACATTCAAATCTCAGTTCAGAGTACTCCTCTTAGAAATTTTATGAACTATAAACAATGCACTGTCTGGATCAAAAGGAATTAGTTCTTCTGCTCCTTATTTTCTGTTTGCTAAATTGCATTTAGCGCTGCAAGTTTTTAAAGTGTGAAATAGGAAACAGCGAAACACAGGGACTGATGGGAAGACTGATTGCTCAGTTCAAGTTCAATTTTCTTTTTTTTTCTCTAATTGTCCTTGCCTGAAATGTCACTATTTTCACCTGGTTTAGGCTGTTCTGTCAGCATCTGACCTAGTAGAGAAAGAACAGAATCGAGGACCATAAGGAGACCAGGCTCACTTCCTGCTTCACAGGAAAGCACTTGAGAAGCCGTTTCTGGATTTTAACTTTTTTCTGCCTTCTGATCAGCACCTTTTTCACAAACTGTTAGTACTTTTGGTACATAACTGCACAAACTATTGGTAGATTCTCTTGCTTGAAGTTATCTATCTGCAGAGTAGAGACACAAGCTGGATTAGATAGGCCAGGATGTGCCCACCCCTGAAAATTGCCCTGAAGGAGCAATTTGGGGAGCAGTAAGAGTGGGTAAAGTGGCAGTGCCCTTCTCCTGCTCCTATCTCTTCTGCCTTCACAGAACCATAATCTCCCTTAATGTCAGCACCAGTATTTTTGTTGGATCAGATCTGGGAGAAGGAAAACCAAAAAGAGGAGCTGGGTGTACACCTGGAATCCCATGAAAACTTTTCGTGCAATCAGACTACGTGACAGGCAGAATGTGAAAGTGACATCACTACAATCAGCACAGAATGATTGAAAACAAGAGCCAAAACAAAGTGAGGGGGGAAATGCAGGACCATAGCTTTTGAAGACAACAGCCTTGATTCTTCCTTAAAACTCATCCTTGGGTGGAATAGAATGCACCTGGGATGTAACCACACATAGCAGAGAGCACACACTTGGCCAGGATACAGCAGTCATTTTGCCACATGTCTCCGTAAGTGGATTGCAGAGACTGCACCAGCTCCAGCTGCCAGACTGTCAGCCATCTGGGTGACATCTCAGGGTGGAGATGGTGGCCAGGCAATGGCTAGTGAGACACAGATGCTGCCCATGTTGCCCAGTATAAGTGAGTAATTGATCTGGGTAAAGTTTAAATTATTTATACCAACAAGTTTGGCTCACCAATACTATAATTTACAACTAGCTATGATGTCTCTGTTCACCAGTAACATCTCAGGGGCACTGGACTGGCACTGCTCCCAAATAACTCAACTCAGGTTTCATATTCCAATAAACCACTGCCCAGTGGTTTATTTTACAGATTCCCTGGCCTGGAGAGGCTGCTATCATGTTCCTTCACCTTGGTCACAGCCCTGGCTCCCCATCCCCTCTCAATAGGGCCTTTGTCAGCTGCCACATGGGGGCCAGTGGTGGCACCTGGGAGCAGCTCCTGGCTGCAGACCTGCTGCCAGTCTCCCTTGGGCCCTTCTCCAAGAGCCACTAGCCCTGATCTACTCTACACAGGGCCCTCAACTATAGCAAAAGCAAAAAACTGAGGCATCACAAAAGCAAAGCTCCAGCGCCTTTCTTGGCATATAGTGTATTTTTGCTGCTCATTCCCAGAAGGAAATTAATCCTCCAGAATAACAAAGCTCATTCCTTCAGGTTGGTCTAGCTGGAGCCCATCTGCCTACTTCTATTAAAAAATACACCATTTCAGTTAATATCACAAAACTACAAATCCAAGTTTACACTTGGAATCCCATGAAAAGGTTTAACACAATCATACTGCATGACAGGTGGAATGTGAAAGTGACGTTACTTAAGACCTTTCCCACTTGTATCTCAATTACAGGGCAGGTAAATGAGAATGGCAGCTCTGCCAACAGGTATTTCCAGAAGATTACATTTTCTAACCAGTAATTACTGTAACAAGGCCTAATCCTCCATTACCATGGACTCCAGGGCTGCATTCTGAGCTGCCCCAGGAGCAGGAGACAAAGCATGGGACTTTGCCAGGGTGGCACATACGTCTTGCTATTGCCACTCATTCAAAATGATCAGTCAGGTGCACAGCCACACAATTCAGTAATTACTGGTCACTAATGCAGGTCATGCATCAGGAAACAAATCTATGGAGGGGTCAAAGCAACATTTTAGTGTAATAGGGTTGAACCCATGGTGAATAGACAGAACAAGTAAATATTTATGTACCTGTACCTTTTTAAAGTTTGTATTCAGCTTGCTCTTCAAAGTGTGGGTTGAAAGAGTACTGCCTACTCTCTTATTTATTCCTTGTAAAGACTATTGCTAGCCCTTTGGGCCAGAGTCTTTAGCTAATATTCAGATTGTTTTTGTTGAGGAAACTGGAGATTGAATTGTGTATAAACAGGGTAGTAACCCTGTTTATTTACTGAAAATGGGCATTAAATTGTATTTCTCTTAATACAACCATCAAACAGTTAAAAGGAATTTCTTTACTCTTTATTCCAAGCCTTTTATTCACAAGCCAGCACCTCACCCAAAAAGCATGACCGTTTTTGTTTTGGTTTTATTTTTCCTCTCAGGGCCCCATTACTGCAGCTCATTTGACCATTCTTGGCCTCTGCCTGCTTTTGTGGTAACTCAGCTGCACTGCCTACATACAGTTTTATGCAGCCCCCTCCCAGACATATCCAATTCCTCACTTCTAGCCTCATCTGAAACCACTGCAGTTATATAGCTCATGTCGTAGATGATGTTCAGTGTCTTTTCTCATAGCCAACAGCCACTGCCATTTCAGGTTTCTTTAATATTCATTCTAAGGAAAAGTTGGCTTTTACAATCATCAGCTTTCAAGACACTTCAGGCAGCTTCCATCCCAATGCTGTACTTCTTCCCGTAGGGGCTCTGGGCACTTCAGGTCACTGCAGCAGACTGAGTGAGTGTCCCCACACACTGCACTTGGTAAGCCACAGAATCCCACATGGAAAACAAATGTTTCCACCATTTTCACACTGAAGCCCAATTCCCAGAGGTTTAAATGAGGCAGAGAAGAAGTGAAGGAAAAAGCTATGTGATTACTTTCTGCCAGGTATCACTCCTCAGACAGAAGTTCCTAGATGTGCATGCCCATGCTACATGGCAGTCACACAGGTAGTGACTTTGACACACAGGTAGTGACAGACAGTCTGACTCTTAATTTCTGCGCACTGTTTCATCTTTCTTTCTGCTCCAAGGGAGAAAGAGAAGCCACAGCACTTTCAGAGCATGTCCCTGCCACTGGGATACCATGGAGGGTGGGACTCTAGGGTGCTTTGGTCCCTTTGCTTCCCAAGGGCCTTGGAATGACTACACCAGTCAGCTACCAATGTTAGCATGGATTTCTTACTTTAAAACTGCTCCAAGGCAGTAAATATTATTTTATCAAGAAAATTACGGATAAGAAACCAAATTCCTTTCAGAACAACTAGACTATATTTCAAAGGGCTTTAATCAAACCCATATGGCACACAGTTTAGTTGTACACCTTTACTGCCAGTAAGAAAGACTGAGAAGTGAGTGTTAATGCTGGTTTGCTTGCATCCTGAAGAGAAAGCTTCATTCAACTTCAGTCCTCAGAAGTTGCACCAATAAATTTTGTTTCTTCCAAAGCCTGTACAAAACCCTCCTCTCAGCAGAATAGAAGTGACACATTTTTGTCCCCGGAAGAGAAAGGATAAATGAAAGGAAAACAGAGGATTGTCAGTTCACAGGAAGATCTCTTCTCTAGCTACTTCATTATTCCCAGGCAGTACCACCACTAAATGTGTTAAGGAAAACAGACACACAGTTCTGATGCAAAGACTCTCCACCTCATTGAAGTTATCCTAACTATGGAGAACTGTCAATTACTTCACAGTCTGAAGCTTTTCTAGCACTCGTTACTACAGTCTCTCAAGATACTGCTTTGTGGCATTTTCTTACCTGAACTTTCAAATGAATCACTGAATCTAGCTATCCATTATTTTCTAAAACACAGTGGCAATGAGCTCCACTCTCTCATCCTACACCACAAGAAAAAGTTGCTGCTTGACTATTCATCCTGAACTCAACTCCCTGGAAACTATGTAACTTCTGAATAAAGGAACAAGTAGTATTCCTGCTCACACACGCTCAACATGCCGTCTCTTTCAGGAAAATGCACAAAGTTAAAGATGTTCCTCATAGGCTTACTCACTACTGTGTTTGTTTCATTTTATACTGTGCTTTGCTCTTTGTCAGGCTGTAGCACATCTGTTCAGACTCCAAATAATTAGAGAGCAAAGTATACCTAACGAAGGCAGAATTTCAGGTATATTCCTGAGAAGCCATGAAACAAAGCAGAGAATCCTGATAGCTTCTGTCATTGTCTGGGCTTGATTTGGAAATTAAGTTAGTAATCTTTTGATCATATACATTGTAAAATATTATTGTACAGTCATAAGTACTATTTCCTGCCTTAAGAAAAATCACAGGCTATTTTCAGATGCTTTTCAGCACAATGGGCATGGCATCAAAAGGCAAGATCAATGAGTACAGAATAAAAAAAAACCCCATATCTTTCTCTTTGTTTTGATAGGTTAAATTACTTGACAAGCTTGAATGAGAATCCTGACACATCTAAAGCAAGATTTTAATACACAAGGAATGGCCAACACAGCACACAGGAATTTGTCCCTTTAACAGATGGATTATCAATTATCTGAAATATCCCAATTTTGCCAGAAAAGAATGGGCTAAATCCCCATCTCTGTTACTGACGGGCTCCAGTTAGCATGGGATGGAATTTGATGTGGTGAATTTAACAGGAAACAATAGACCAAGCAATCTCATTGCCTGTAAGAATTAGAAGCCATCTTTTCATAACTTGTGAGTTATGTAAGGAATATCTCAGAGACACACAGCTGTAAGAGCCACACACTCTGCAAAGTACACTTTAAATCAAAAAGCCAAATTATAATTGCCTTCAGAATTTGGGAAGTATAGAGATCTCAAATAATCACAATCCCCAGAGCATTTTAGTCAGTTTGGAAGTGGTTTAATACATTTTTTGGGAGAGATTATGGGTGGGGGCAGAAGGATCAGGAGAGGGAGGAGGCTTTTACACAGCCAAGTTTATCATTCTTTGTCAATGTGCACATGCTTGTCCTTAAATATCTAAGCACCTAGTTCCCCTGAAAGTCCCAAAGAGTATATGTAGGCAACATATATTGCTCCTATGCACAAGGCCAGATAGCCACCAGTGTTTTTAGGCGCAGAAACAAAGTCCTAGATGCACTCAGCATTACTGGACTATGTCTGCCTTTCCATCCATGAAAACATGTACACTTTGGTAGAGCAGGACAGCAGGAACTGCATACACACCCTTCTGTGTGTACACTGGCTAACAGAGACTTCAAAGTGTTGTTTCCTATTTTTAAACCAGCTCCTTTTAAATTTAATAAAATCTATGTATTTGAAAAAAAAAAATAATTAAAACATCTATCCAGCTGAGAGAGTAGATCTCATGGCCAGCAAGGACTGGGAACAGGAGATAGAAAAATTCTTAAGAGCCCTGCCCTCACCTTTGTCTTGCTTGTTAATTCTTCCCAGACAACACAGACACCAAGACTGTGGGGTTTTTTGGCCATTCTGTGGTCTGCTTCATGTTTACTCTATGTTCAGACCTAGCTTGTTCATGACAGGAAAATGATAGTAAAAAAAAATTGTAAAGAAGGCAGATTTTTGAGGAAGGATAAGAAGAATGCAAGGAGCAACCTGGAATGACCAGAAGGAAGCTGAAGAAAGTGGAAAGAGACACAACAGTGGGAAGATCTCTGCCCACAGACCTTGTGCCCCAACAGAGGCAGACATGTAGAGTAAGAATGTCACTGAGCATTCAGCAACCACAACAGCATTTCAAGAGCTACTCTGGATGATCTCTAGTATGACCTTGTGTCCCAGTAGGTGTCCTCCTGGAGAACATCGATATGAGCAGATTCACACAAATACTTCACACATATACTTCAAAACTTGCAGCTTGATTCAAAGCACAGCCATAGTGGGAAGGTTTGCTTTCAAGAGTGCTGCTGATCCAAACTAAAATGCTGAGTGGACACACCCTACATTTGTGTGGACATGACTCAAGGCAGGGTAAATGGGCAAAAAGAGTTCTGCTGGAATTTTCAACAAAGAAGCCCTTGAACACAATATGGATACAATCAATGAACTTGAGCAGACCACACCATCAACTCAGAAGAAAGAGTGATTTACTCTAATCAGACATACTACATAAACGAGACATGGGGAAGGCAGATTTCTGGAGTTTCCTACCAACCAGGAGCAAAAGAAAAGCCCTACCAGGCCAAGTGTCAATATTAGGTATGCAGCTCCTGCTCTCACTTCTCATAATCTCATAATCTCATACTCTCATAATCTCTAGATGTGAGTGAACCATTGAAGGTTATCATGGCTCCATATGTAGGTTTTTTGCTTTGGTCTAACAAATATGATAGCAACGCAAATACAACCCACACGAACGTGACAGTTTTCAGTGCAGGAAGTACATAAGCCTGTAGAACTGGGTCTTAGCACTGAGCAGAATTTCTGGATGGTTGTAAGATGTGGTGGATACAGGCTCTGATCCAACCTTTGAAAAATTATAGTTGTCATATTTCTCCAGAAATACTTATTCAGGCAGGAGAAAAATCACTGAACTGATTCTGTGCCTTGCCATTTAAACTATTGCAAGAGGTCACTTGAAATACTACCCAGAGAATTGGTCCATCTTCTTACACTGCTTCCTGTAGAGCTGGCACCAGGGTAAAACCAAGTTTTTCTGGGATGTCACACCCTTCTTTTTAAACACAGACTTTCTGACCCCTAATCCCAGGGACAGAAGTCTGCCATGGCCAAGTGCTGCTTTACTGTGACCCTTCCCTGCATGCCAGGGCCCATCTGAGCAACAGAAGAGCGCTGTCAGATTTCTGTAAGACAAAGAGCTACTGGAAATATCAGACTGCAGTGAGGGAGCTGCAAACTGAAGATAAGATTTCTGCTTCCTCCTTGCATTCACCCTAGTCAATGTGTCAAGCATGACAGGTGAATAACAAGGGCATAGGATGAGGGGTAATGGCTCTAAAGTAGTAGGGGGTAGCTTTAGATATCAGGGGTTTTTTTCACCCTGAGATGGTGAGGCACTCAAAGAAGTTGGGGATCTGTGGAAGTGTTCAAGATCAGGCTGGATGAGGCTTTGAGCAGTCAGGACTAGTGGGAGATGTCCCTGCCCATGGTGGTTGAAACTAGATGATCTTTAAGGTCCCTTCCATCCTAAACTATTCTACAGTTCTGTGAATATAGACTTTGGAGGCCATCAGTCATGGCCAGTATGAAAAGCAAAGCCCCAGCTCAGAAGCAGACCTGAGTCAAGGGCATGCAGGACATTGAGTGTCCACCAGACTCAATGAGTCAAGCACAAGCAAATACATGAGAGACCAAAATGGCAGCAACATTTGTCTGCAAGGCCACTTTTGAAGAGCAATGTAGGTATCCATGTAAAATCTAATTAACATGATTTAGCTTTAAGAATAAACTATGACACAATAACTCATTTTCTGAAACAGATCTAGCCTCTGTTCCTCTTTTCCATCTAATTCATCTGCTTTTACGCCTGTAGTTAACAATTATTACTTTTTATCAATGGGTATTTTTTTCCCATTGGTTTTCAAGCAACTTGTGAACTCCCTGTCATTATTAATGGAAAGGAAACATAAAGATTAAAGTTACAGATGGAAGTAAGAATTACACATAAAGCCAGACTATTTACTAGTGTAAATAATTTCTGCTCAGATATGAATCCTTCTAGAATTATTCAGTGGCTTCCAAGAAAATCCACTGCATCAATGCCAATAGGCAGAGATGCAGAAATTCAGCTTGTATTTGTGATTACAAGCTTCAAACAAAAATGGCGCAAGCTGCAACACGCAAACAGGTATGTCCAAATCAGAGTATTATATTAGCGTGCTCTTCCCACAGCCATGGCAAAGTGACAGTCAGTTCTCACCCTGCAGTATCAACCTGTGAAGCATCTAAGGTGTGGCTCTTCCAGAGTGAACATGAGTAAAGTAGTAACCATATACAGTGGCAGGATCATCCTTGGCTAGTAAATACAATTTTGTTCCAAAGCACATGATGTTTTCATCCCCCCCCAACCTTCAGGCTCATTCATCATTGTATTATTCAGGTTTCATGGTGTTATAACTTTGTTAACGCCAGGTCCATAGAAACTCCAATTGTCTGCTGACACTAAGAGAAAGCACACATTTTTGCAGAAACATAAAACCAAGTTTTGTTCTGTAGTTCCTTTCAAAACAAGCTGTTGTGTTGCATGACAGCACTGTAAATTAAGGGCCACTTGGCAGCACAGTTCTAGAAAAGTTAAATAAAATACATTACTTAAGGTCAAAACTTGCCTACATAAAAGCAGTTCTTTTTTTTCATCCTTTCATTCTACATTATTTAACTCCGAGTTTTTGACAGACCTGTATTTTTTGTACTGCTCTTTTGCAACCATTGTAACAGAGAAAGGAAGGGGAGGGAAGGTCAATTTCTTCCTTTCATAGAACATTTGTTTATGATTTTAATTGAGGACATTCTCCTACCACACTCAAGAAGGATACACTGCAAATTGATAAAAGGGATGTTCTTTTATAGTCTTGCATTTAGCCATTTCAGCTGAAAGCAACAAACAAATAGCTAAAACAGATGAATACAGTAGAACATAAATATGAGATCCTTGCCAAATCTTTCCCAGTTACCAAATGCTCTACCAAGTTTAAAGATCCCATTGCAATACCTTTGTACTTCATTTATAAGGCTTTGAGTAAGCCACTCCCTTTCCACATTTGTTTGAGTTTATGCCCATATTCCCATGATTATTGCAGAAGTAATGCAGGTGAAAGGTTGCTCTTGTTTCACAGCAACATTCATCTGAATTTTTTCCCTTTCCTGGTGGTGTATTTTTAAACCATCACTGAAATCTTAGAAGAATTCAAGCAAAATATTTGAAGTTCCGTTGAAGTTTTTTTTTCTTCAGAAAAAAGGCTCCATTCAAAAAGCATTTTTACCTCACAGTGCGTCTCAGAGATCTCATTCTAAGGCGCTTTTGTGAAGTTTCCAAAGGAGGTAAAACTTGCGCTTTTTTCATTTCTCCAGTGAACTGAAAACTCTTTGAATCAGAGTAAGGGGACCAACGGTTGGGATATCTTTTCACTGCATCAGTGTTATCTGTGCAGGACTGGATGAACTCCCAAAGTCCTGCCTGAACATATTCCAGTCAGAGTTGTGCAGGACTTAGGAGAAGTTCTCTGAATGCCGTCTCTCCTCTGCACCTTTGCTGGGAAAGCAGAACAGCATTCCCAGGGCATTACACAACTTTGCCGCAGGTAAAACATGAGATACTGAGTGGGAATGGTAATTAGAAAAAATTCGAAACTGAGTGACCTTCCCTCAGTGCTAACATGCCACATAGTGCTAGCTTTGTCCTGACTTGCGAGGCACTTCTGTATCTAGTCCAGGAATCACTTTACATTTCATGAATCTACATGCAACGTGAGTCAGATATAAACAGAGTTGCCCAACCCTTTAAAAAATTCCATTACACTTACTCTTCCTGCCAATTCAAGTGAAAGTTTTAGGCAGAGCAGGTGGCCCACAGTTTGCTAACTTTCTTCCTCTGGCATGAGAGACTGAGATGAGACAGTAGGTCACAGTGCGCATCACTACCTGCAGACAGCACGAGCCACATTTTCTCAGCTCAGCCTAGATAAAAGCTCTTTTCGGGCCTCTGACACTCCCTGGGCTCTCATTCACATGGTCCTTTCCATGTATATGTCTTACTGAACCTCACCAAGGATGCCTTTTTTGCCTTGCACACACGGTACAGGATTGACCAGACAGCTACAGTGCTCAGGATCTTCCCCTGGTGAATTACACTTCTCCAGCACATAACCATACTAAAGCTGTATGGCTGACAAAATAACAGGAATTCCCTGTAAAACTCAGGTCTATTTTCTTTCTTCTTTATTTTTCCCCTAAGTCTCATTAGATTTCCTGTCCATTCCAGAGCTCCACTGAAATTGAATGAAGTTATTTGATAGGCATCTCCTCTTCCACTACAAAAAAAAGAAGCTGTGGGAGGATCTACAGATACAGCCTTGCAGTTATCTCATAAGTTTACAGATAAAAAGTTGAGAGAAAAGGAAAATATTTTGTTTGTAAAATAATGGTGGGAAATGTGGTCCCACAGGGAACCACTGATTTCAAGTTACCAGTACTGAAAAAGTCTTTTATATTCATTTACCCTTTATTGTAAAGGAACTGGCATAAAGGGTAACCATGGGTTCTTCACCAAAGCTTGAGAGAAGGCTGATCAACACATACCAGAAACTTGAAATTAAAGCCAAGCAAGTTCAGTAATATAATATTACTTTTAAAAAAGAAAAATGGAAGGAAAGAAACTAAATAAGTTTAGAAAAATAGGCTCATGGGGTTATAAAAATATATCTTTGTCCTCCACCTAGTTCCTTTCTGATATGCTTGCTGGCTGATTATTGCCTTTCTCCTCCAATATAAAACAAAATAAAAAGTCTTTATCTCCAACCTCATTTGAGTGACTCACACCAAAAACATACCCTTTTACTTCCCTGAACTTCTGAGGCATTCAGAAGTGCAATCCTCAGAGCCCTGCGGGAAGTTTGGCATTTCATAATAGCCCAAGAGCCCCACCTGAGGTATGAAGAATGCTTTGAAACATGCCTGTGATTAATTAATTAACATATTGGCACCTAACTAGCTTTTTAATTCTCCACCTAATGTTCTACTTTAGAGCTGCCTGTGCCTGCCACAGAGACTGTGTGGATTGATGCCATTACCTTGTAAAGAATAATGCATTTTACATCTAAGTAAACATAACAATGTAACATAGATACAGCAACTTGAATTAAGGATTAATTGCAATGGTTCGTAGTACTTAGAGAGAAGGCAGTTTACAAAGGGAGGAAGCAATTACTTTTGAAGGGGGTTCTTTGCTTCAACATTTCTGAGCACTTGCATCATTCTTACTTCTGACAACAAAGTCAAAACTAGCACATTGGAGAAGAGCCCTGCAGATGAGAGTCTCAGCTCTGTCCTTCCATCTGCCCTCCTCTCTCCCCACTTCAGGCTGGAGAGCACCATGCTCAGAACTCCCTGGGTAGGTAGATGCCCTAACTTCCAGGTAGGGTGAAGTACCCAGTGAACAAGAAGGGCAGAGAGCAGAGAAATGAATAACTAACCCAATATCCCCAGGCTCCATGCTTCCTCATGGATGACATGATTCAAACAATCATGAGATTTAGGACTTCCATACCTGTTGAAGAACTGAACTGGGTCATTTAGTTTGTAGAAAAATTATATTTGCTCAGAAACCTCCCTTGAAGTTTTAACTAAATTATTTGGTTAACCAAGGTATTTTGGAATATTTCTGGCTGTTTAGGTAAGCAAACAACCCACACAACCATAATAACAAAGTACAACCAAAATACTTAAACACAAATCCTCTTTCTCCCCTTCCAGATACTGAAATAAATAATTTGTTTGTTGCATGTAAGAGTCTTAGGCAAGTACTAAATCAAAGGAAAGAGTTTTGCATTTAGCATTTAGTAAGGAGGTTCATGGCCATGCAGACTTCTTGTGGGAGCACATTTCGCTGCAGTTGTGACTCCAGGGAGAGCTGTCTCCCTTGCTCATGGCTTCCTTATCTCATTTAACAGCTTTATTATTGTAGGGGAAGTGACAGCAGAGGAGTGCTTCATCAAAGGTGGTGATGGCACAACTGCTAGTTGGGAACTCAAGTAAGATTTTTTGGTTGCTTTCCATCAGCTTGGGAGGGTAGGGTCCATCTGCAAGTAGAAGCTCTGACTGCTATCAGAGTCCATTGCCTCTGGCTTGTTGAAGAGGGACTCATTCAGGGTTGAGAGGAGTTGTCCCTTTTATCATCAAATCATAGAATCGCCTTGGTTGGAAGAGGCCTTTCAGATCATCTAGTCCAACCATTAACCTAAGTCTGACATGAATCATCCCTAAACTGAATTTCTAAGCACTATGTCTACCTGTCTCTTAAATACCTCCAGGAATGGTGCTTCAACCACTTCCCTGAGCAGCCTGTTTCAATGCTTAATAACCCTTTTGTTGTAAAAAATTTTCCTAATATCCAGTCTAAACCTTCCCCTAAGCTTTAGAATAAAATTGAGGCCATTTCCTGTTGTTCTGTTGCCTGCTGCTTGGGAGAACAGATTGATCCCCATTTCTCTATAATCTCCTGTCAGGTACTTGCAGAGTGACAAGGACTCCTCTCTGCCTTCTTTTCTCCTTCTTTCTCATTTGTGTACTGGTCTTTGTTTTTTGACTGGACAGCAAACCTCCTGAAAGGCCAGGAAGCACTGCAAAGTTTCATACCAAATTTGGAGGTGGTTTATGAATGTCCCACAGAGAAGTGGAAAGCTCATTTATATCTCATTTCCTAACTTAAAACAAGGAAGAAAGGAACCAGTAATGCAGTATTTCTTTTTGGAAATGGTGCAAACTCTAGATCTTGCTATTGTGCTCATCAAAGGAGTCTGCTGTTCAAGCGATGAGAGAGATGCGGGATAAAGATCAAAACTGGACTAGTGTTTACAAATAAAACAAATAAAAACAAGATTAGAAATTCTGGTAGAAAACAAGCAAGTAAAATTCAGATCAGAAAAAAAAATGCGTGTAGGAAATAATAGCTCCAAACAGTCTGAGAAAGAGCAGCCCTACTAGAAAGGACTGAGTTGATATTGAACGTCAAAATGTTTATAATCTTAGAAATTTATAATTCAGTACTGTTGGTACAGAACTAGGATATGCTGATCTTTCCTGTATGACTCTATACACAGATCTGTATACCTCAATACTGAAATGACAGCCACAAACTGGAAAGAATTCAGCAAAAAGCGACAAAGAAGAAAAACAAGAGCTACAGAGGCTAAGGGTAAAAGAACAGCAAGAACAGGTGAGGACAGCAAGGAATAAAACTGTTTAGATTGCTCTACTAAGAGGTAAGAATAGTGAAGTAAGAATATCCTACCCAGTGTATTACTAAAGAAATATAAACATCATGTAGTGAATAATCTCATTTGGAAATGGAAATTAGGAGCTGGATTTGTTTCAACTCTCATGTTCCTATTTTTTTCCACTTTTTTAATACTCTAGTCTAATTCTTTTCACTAAAGTAACATCACCACAGTGGTGTGAAGAATCACATGCAAAGATTTTGCTCTCTCCATGTAAATATATATACATCATAGCAAAGAAACTAGCAGAATTTTTTTGCTTCAGATTGAGCATCTGTCATTTCCACTTTTCTCACATTTCCTAACTGTGTATTCTAGGAGTTACTAGGTTTCCTCTCAGCAACAAAAGAATCGCAACCACAGACAACATCATCGGTGCTTAAGACTTAGGCGTGTCCCAGCATTTCATCATGGACCATGCAGACACCCTATAACATTTCAAGTGGACAAGTTTTGTTCATGATTACATGTCTGTTGCTGTGCTTGAAGGTACATTTGTAACCAGAGCCCCACTGACTTGACAAAATCACAATGCAAAGGCTAATCAAAAATAGCTGATGACAGCATTTGTTGTTCAGGGGAAGGAAATAGCCTTTGAAGGGCATTTCCACACGGATTTCATTATGGAACATTAAAATACATCTTTCTGAGCATCTGGAGGTTTCACATCCTGGACCTCTGTAAAGTGCAAACTCCACTCTTTCCCAAAGGGATGATGGATGAGAAAGAGATAACAAGTATAAATTCCAGAACTTGCTTTTCTCCTCCTCCCTTAAGCTCTTCACAGGTGATGGTAAAGCCTGAGTCAACAAGACTGAGCTAACTCAAACTCTCTACTATGATCATATTTCTTATTAGACTTGTATTCTCATTCCAGAGTACAAGCCACTCACCCCATTTTCAAGAATCACATGCATAAAACACTGCATTCATCATTTAGGATTCACTGCTAATTCTGAAAAGACTAGAGGAAAAATCTGAAGGATATTAATAATCACATTTAACATGAAATCTATAATATTCAAACCATGCTAATCACAAGCTGTATATACTGATTATATATTTGTACAGAAATCCAGTCATGAATAATCACTGAAACACAAATTCACACTGTATGCTACCAATTTCCTGCTTGGAAAAAAATTACTTCCTTATCTAAAGACCAATTTTGTTTTTTGTTGAGCATTTGGATAACAAAAGCAGTAAGAAATTCACTGTCAATAATTCTTCTTTCATATTGCTTCCTTTGACAAAATTTAATCCAATACTATTACACTACCTATTTATCATGGTTTAAATACTGCGTAAGATTGGTTTTATGAACAAATTTACAATTGTCAGCAGAGAAAATTTACTTTTGCAACTAAAAGGAATTTAGGAACTAAATCAGAACTGCAAACTGCAGTATCCCACAGCTATAAGCTGTGCAGTTACTTGTTTGTATATGAAAACAGCATTATAAATTAGTCCAAAATTGAAATTAAGATTATTGATTTAAAAGAAAATGTGTCCCAAGAAAGTCAAAGACTCAAGGACTCACTTATTATTTTTAACCTCTCAGGTTCTTTCATTAGTTTTTTTGTGGGTGACAACACAGAAAACCTGGTACATTGTTTCCATCATTTAGTGGCTGTCAGTGATGTGCGCTGGTGGTCTCTGCTGGAGAGCTGGCCACAAAAAGAAACTGCCTCTGCAACTGACAGAGATCTGTGCACTTTTTCAGGATGGTGGAAGCCATCTACAAAGTGACTCTGGTCACCACTGGGGCCTGTACACTTATCAGTTACCTTCCTGCAGACTATGTCCAGGCTTGGCTTATGCCATGGCAAAACCTCAAGGGTGGCTGAATTCACTGGAGGCAATGGCAAGGCTTGCACTAATTTCATACCTTATGACTGTGTCACCTTATGACCGTGGCTTCAGGAACTAGAATTATCAACCTGTTGTTTCCCATCACATCACCAGCAACTAAAAAGGGAAGCGGGAGACTGAAAAACAAACTGTCATGTGGAACAACAAAACGGGCAGGCAATGATCCTCTGTGCATATGTTCTCTGTGGAACTGACACTATCTACCTGGGCTTGTGCAAAGCATTCAACACTGTCCCATATGACATCCTGGTCACAAAACTGGAAAACAATGGGTTTGAGAAACCCAGTCTAGTGGGAGGTGTCCCTGCCTATGGCAGAGGGGTTGGAACTAGATAATCTTTAAGGTCCCTTCCAACCCTAACTATTCTAGGATTCTCCTCCACATTTCCATCCCTTTGGTGTCACTGAGATACACAGCACTTTGCAGCTGAGAATAAAGTATATATTTTATATTTTATCCATATAAAAAGTCTGATAGCACTGACCTGATGAGTTGTCCATGTCTTATCAGCAGAAGCATTGATCAGTTACTGAAGGGTGTTAACCCCATAGCAAGGAATCACAGCTAGCTATTACTCTACACACCAAGTCAGGTAATACATTGCACAAATCTGGATTCTGTTCCATGCAATAATCTGACCTTAGTAAAAGAAGAGCACATCAGGAATTAACTTACTGCACATATAAACGTCTGCTTGCATTCCTCTTTCACAGACATGTGTTTGGCGCCTGGGGTATTAACTTTCAGACTTTGTTTCTTTTTACTGCAAATACGTCTGTAGTACTGTTGCCTGCAAATGAGGTGCAGTAGAAAAACAAGCTGTGTTGTCTCTTCCATTTCCTAGTTCTCTCCAATTAGAATGTAGTTCATTCATAAGATGATAACCGATCTTAACAATTTCTCACATGAAACACCATAATCCAATGAGGGTTCATTTTCAATTTTGATCAGAGCTGTAAGCCACTTAAGTTCCTATTTGTAAGTAACGGGGAAAATTTCAATTCTCCAGTTGCAATAAAATAAACAGCATTGTAATTAAACACCTCTGAAAAACAAGACAAAAATAATAAAAGCTGAGACACAAAACTAAAGGCAAAAAGTTGTTTAAAACCATAGAGTTGCTTCCAAAAATATTACATCTTTATCTGGTTCAGGGCTATATTATATGCTACTTTGATTAGCCTTCCTGCATAAATAAAAAACAAATTTTATTGTGCAGACTCATCAGTAGGATGTTGCACACAAACCATCCAAAAGATAGTTTTTACCATAATGGAAATAAATCAATCAGACCAATTAATTGTAAAATTCATGTTCTGAAAACTCTCAGTTCTATAGAATAGAATTTGGCTAATGTATGAATATATCATTAAATTAAATCCATTAATAAAAGAATCGTATATAGGTGAGGCTATGTTTTGGTTACGTCTTTGTGTTCCAATGCGTTTACCCTTATTTTGCAAGAGTAACCATGCAGGTTTCTATTCTGACACCACCAGGTTATAATGCTCAAGACAGACATCATGAATTATATAGCCTGATATATGCCTATTCATTTTTTTATACTTGTAGAACAGTAGCTAACAACAAGCATTAGTATCTATGTATAATGCAGGTTATATTTATGTGCACAACATATATAGTATTCATTCAATATTAAGCAAAAGATAATTTCAGTAGCAGAATGTAGTGGCTTAAATATAACCAAATAAAGTTGGACATATCATTAATGTGAATACACTCATAGAAAAGAGGATCTAGCAGGAGAATACCTGGGGCAGAAGTCATTTCACCATCTTTTTACATGACAGCAACCACATCTTCACATATGGGCAGCTGCTCAGCACAGGAAAGCTGAGATTAAAAGCTCCTGTGCATGAATACCTGCGGACAATGATGTTAACACTAGTCACTCAAAGGGGGATAAAGAGGCAATGGGTCAAAAAAAGGAAGTGATTTTTGTTAGCAGCATTATCCTCATGTATTCACTAGCACCAGAGCTTTAAAGCCTTTGAGAGCAGAATTCCCTATTCAGTATGCATGCACAAAAAAAGGCTCACACAGACCATAACAAACAAGCACTTCCAGCAGTGAAGAGGGTACAGTATTTCCCCTTCTGAGATGGGTATTACAGGAAATTATGTGTATTTGGGAAAACACTTACTTTTCCTGACATGAAACACAGGTTTTTATTATTATCTGTTTTCATTCATTGTTTGAAGCTACTTCTAGGTAGCTCTGGATTTCTGAGTTAAGATATCCCATGGGGAATCAATTCTAGAAGGAATTTCATTATAATATTTCAAAAACTGAAAGTATTTCCTTAGCATTTTCACTACTCCATGTGGGCTTATCACCTATCAGTAGGCATTGATGAATGGGTTGCTATGAACCAGAGTAGCACTTATTATTCTGGTGATAGAAAGCTGTATTGATCTAGATGTTATGAGATTAATTTAGTAACATTTTTATTTTATTTTTCAACATCAGTTCTACTATACAAAATACCTGAGCAGACCAGGGTGGTGTTGTTTTGCTGGAAATGGTACATGGTTCCAGAAAAATCTTTCCTCATTTTTAAAGAAAACATCATCCCAAGACTCTTAGTTACAACCCACTATGTTTGAAAGCAGAAACAGGCAAAATTAGAGGCAAGCTTTCATATTTCTTCCTTCTTAGCTTAACCCAGGGATAAATTATCCCCTTCTTTTCCATCTTGCTATGAATTTAGCCCCGATTACTTTTCATACACAGAGGGGGAGCTCCCATATGAGATTATACCCCTTGAACTTTCCCCTCATCATCATCCTTTGACACCTTGCAACTCTCAGCATTTGATCCCAGTTGGGCAGAGAAGTGACACATCAGTGAAGGGCCATGATATCCTTCCATATGTACCAAAGCCTTCTTGGAGAAATTAGCAACTTTACATTCATGTATGGCATTTGATTACACAGCTCTAGTGATGAGTTCCGACTAAAGAGTTTCCTTTGATAGCTACCAACATGCAACCTCGGTGGGTGAGAGGACTAGTACCCAGGCACATCCAGCCTGAGCACCCTCCCAGCCAGCAAAGTGAATTGATTCAGACTGGGATAGCTCTGAATCCTAACACTGAACCAATACATCTCCTCTTCTGAAAAAGATGAAGGTGAAATCTTCTCTCTCACTTTCTTGCTTTTACCCACACTTACCGTAATCAGCTTGTAGTTAAGTTACAGATACTTGTCCAGAAATCTCTCTTGCATTACTAGATAACATGAGCTGAATTCACCAGTAATTGCTCTGTGACCCATGTCCTGTGATAACTAACAGTGCTGCTGTGCATGTTTCCTAGCACAGTGTGGCACGTGAGCACGTTAAACCTAGAGGAGCAAGCACTGGAGGAAGGATTGTAGCAGCAACTATTTCACCTGGAGGAGGAAGAGACAAAGTCCTGTTTCACAATAGCTTACCAGTTACAGAAGATGATGAAAACCTGCCTTCTAGAACCCAAGTGAGTGCAAACCCTCTTCTACTGGCAGAGGCAGCATGAAGTAGGAAACCTGAGGCCACACTGCTGTATAGCTGTCCTTGAACCAGACACACTGCACATGGAATGAGTCTCCAGTTGAGGGGCCACATCCTTGTGTGAAGGACACATTGCTTAGCAGGCAGTGCAAGTTCTGAAACATGGAATCCATTACTCTGTTAAGAAATTGAGCTGGGAGCCTAGACATCATACAGAGTGGGGAACAAGCTAAAAGTCCCTGTTGAGTGGGGAGCTACCTAGAGATAGCCAATAGGAAATACTTTTTTTTTTTCTGGACAATCCTCTCTGGGGTTTACACACACTGAGTACATCCAGGGGGTCTAGACACAGGTAGAATCATAGAATTGCCCATGTTGGAAGGGACTTATCAAATCATCAAGTCCAACCATCAACGTAACACTGACAAAAACCATCCCTAAGCAATGTCCTAGAGCACCACATCTACTCATCTTTAAATACCTGCAGGGATGGTAATTCCACCATGATGATCATAAATGGCAAGTGAGCCAATTGGGAACAAGGCATAGGTGCAGAAATAAACTTTCATCATCATGCTCAACTGCCTATAGTCTTGTAGCTTTAAAAGATACACAGGCTTTATAACCTCTCACTTTACCTAACTTCTACCTGGACTGCCCACAAAGTGTCAACGGGGTGCTTCTGATCTTGCTCTTCATACAAACATGTCTTGAGAAGAGAATCGATTAGATAAACAGAAAAAATCTGATGAAAACTAAATTAAAGTAGGTGGAAGTAACTCCATTGTATATGCTACTCTGGGAATATAGAAAACTCATGCAGTCTGATTTTTAAAGTCCTCTGAGGGCTTGCAAAATGAATCTGGTCTCTTTTCACTCAGCCATTTAAACTCATGGTTTGTTTTATTTCATATAAGGATGATTCAATTTTTTTAATACCACAAAAAATGTTTTTCAAGCTAGAGACAATCATGTGCAATGTATTAAGGACAGAACAGCCTCCAAGTCCAAGGGTTGGCACAGTCTCCGTCCTAAAGAGACATACTTGCTAAAAATTGGTATTTTTTTAATTTCCCTTTTTTCTGCTGCTTTCCCAGGGTGTCTCTTTCTTTTTCATATAGACAGCTATCCACTTCTTTTCTCACCCTGCTTTTCATAATATACATTTCTGCCTTCTCCCTTTTTCATAGTTACCCTTATAGAGATAAGAAAGATGTGCTCTCCGTAATGCTAGAGTCAACATCAAAAAATTCAATAATATTTCAGCAGGTTTGAAATCTGTCAGAATGTTTTAGCCCACATATAATAAGAACATGATGTCCATGGATTATTTCCAGCACTCTCTTCTAAGTTTATCACTTCTGACTCAGAAGCACTGCCTTTTGAATAGCACCAGACCAAACCTGCAGAAAGTATTCACTCAAATTGAAATTTGAATTTGTTTGTGTGTCTTCTATACCAATATACAGAATGATGACATACCAGACCAAAGTAAGAAGTTCATTTTAACTAAATGCATTAAAAAATCAACAGGTGGCAAGGAACCTGAGATCAAAGAGAATTTCTAGAAATTATCAAGGAAAGCTGAAAAAATTTGAGCTAGGAAAGCTGTAAATGGTCATTGGGGAATTTTAAAGAAAAAAATCTAACTTATACAAGCAATTACCAGTAAATACTCAGCACTAACATTGGGCATAATCTTTATCAGAAACACAGTTCATAGTTCATAGTTTTTTCAGCTACTGCAAAGCAACGGCCCAGGTTCCATGGCTACCAACCAGCAACTGTCATTAGGAGGAAATTTAAAACGAAACTCAGCTTCTATTATTATTGTGGCTCATCATCATGCATAACATCTGTAGTGGCATACATTCAAATCTTACCTACCTTTACTTATCCTTCTGCAAAAACATCTAAAACACTAGTATTTAACCAGCTTCTCTCTTTGAATACACATAATTCAAACAGCATATTCCAAGCAGCCTCTGCTTTCTGCTGCTTAAGAGTTGCAGGCAACCATAATGAAAAAGAAATGTAGATATGAGCTCACTGTACCTAAACTGAAAAATTATATTTTCTCTCACAGAAAAGAGTTAGTTTATAAAACAGAGCTTCTGAAATAGCTCCCAGAATAAACTAAACAACCTCCTCAGTCTAGTTCCTTTGTCAGGCCTTTTTCAGGTGACTTAAAGGTGCAGATACAAGCCAGTACGAAGAAATTAAAAGCTGATTCTTGAAGGGGAAAAAACGAACAATAAACAACATGCTATGAGAGGCACAAGTTTCACCAGTCATATTTTTAATGCAAAGAGTAAACTGAAGATGCATTCCCATGACAACTAACCTTCCTGTTCCTGAGCCTAGTTTGTGCACAGGATGCATTTGATTGGTTCTTTTTTGTGTTACAAAATACAGCATAGTTCACAGGACAGAATATCTCAATTTTCCATGTTTTGAAAGACTGCAGCCACTTCTCCAGACTGTAAAATAAAATGCTTCTCTTGAGTTCCTGTGCAGAGCCTCATGCCTAGCTGACCAGAAGAAGGTCAGAAGGGCTGCAGTCTTAGTTGCTCTGTGCTGTCTTAAATATCAAAGGAAAAACAAAAAAATAAAACAGGAGTTATGCACTGATTTTGTGCATACTTTATTTCACATGTTGTACACATTTAGAAACATTTCTTGCATCATAGCTACTGCCAGAAAGTGAGTAAGTAGATTTTGGATCTGAATTTACCTTTTCTTTCCATTTTTAAGAAAAAGTCTGTCATCTTACTGTCCTCTGAAGTACAGTGATAAACACCCTATTAGTGACAGAAGCATTAGCATTAGCATTTGCTTATAACTGTGTTGTCTGGAAGCCCCTGACAGAAATCAGTGTTCCAGCTGTCCAGATGCTGCACTTAGAACTTAACAAAAAAGGTCAGTATTAACAGAAGTTATTAGAATTAGCTGTAATAAGAATTACTGCTCAAAGAAAAATTTTGGAGAAACTTGAATCCATGTTCTAACAATCTGCTCTGGTCTCTTCTATGGTAATTGCTTAGTCTGCATTCTTGAAACCCTTAGCTGCTAACTCTGACTGGCTTTAAACTGGAGTGCCTTTTCCTGTCAAAATCCCAAGACAGAATCAACAGAAACAATGGAGAAGAAGGGGATGTTATTGTACTTCACAAAGTATTAGCTGAATGCAGAATGAGGAGAGAGGCTGCACTGAAATGTAAGAAAACTTCAGTTTTGTATATTGCAGGCAGTAAAGTACCTATTTTCTCTAGAACCAGACGAGGTTGTAAGTACAAACAAATAATAAAAATAATCTGAACAAAACTGGATGAACTAGAATTTAAGAAACCGTGATGGAGTAGTTAAACTTTGTCTCTTAAATAGCCAATGACCATCTTGCATTGGTGTGTTTGCACAATCTCAAGACACTCTGTTCTTGAGAAATGAACAGACTATTTCCTTTACAAAAATGACAGCCAGAACAGTTCTGTATTAATTCACAGGTGGTTCTCCTCTCTTACAAAATGCCATGAGTCCAGCCAGAAAACAATATAGTTTTGTTAACTAGTTACCCAACTTCATGGGCAAAGTAATAAAATTTGTGATACGCTGCTCTTGCTCAATAACCATGTTAGATGATATAGAAGCCATATCTTCCACCCTCCTTAAGTGAGTATGTGTAGGTTCTACAGCATTTCTGTGCTACAATTAATCTATACAAAAGACTTGAGGTGATAGCACAGATTTCACAAAATAAATTACAAAACTCTTGCACTGTCAATCCCTCTCTGCCCACACTTAACAGGGACATGTAGCAGCTTGCTGCTTTGCTGTAGGAGAATCTGCAACACATATGCAAAATAATGAAATAAAATAAATAGTGTTAAGGACCTGATCTTGCAAGTAGTTGAGTCACCACCAATGATTTCTATGGGAAAATTTTACCATGGGTTTGTGCTTAAAGTTAAGAAAGTACTTAAGAGCTCTGCTGAGTTAAAGACAGCAAACTCATCTTCTCTCAGCATTTGTGTTTATCCTCATTTGAAATTGTAAAGATGGTCTTGACACTTTCATCAACCAATTTAGCTGATGTATTCTACAAGTGAGTTAGAACAAAATGCTTTCCTTTTCACTTAGAAATGCATTTTTCACTGTGGGTCTAAAGACTTCAAACTCCTCCTCTGCCTAATCTGAAAAAAACTCATTGACACATTATTATAGCTCATAATAATTGAAGTGAGTACTTTGACTATGTGATTTACCACGTGCTTTATCTGATTGTATTTCATCTGCCTGACCTTTTAATCAAAAGGGGAAATAGATTTATCTGTGGTGAAAACATTACACAATTGCCAGCTCTGCCATACTTTCTAGAATTTATAAAATCTTTTTTTACCCAGGAATTGAGTCATCTTCTTAGCACATAGATGGCATCAACTTCACAATACCATGTTTTCCTTTTCTTGCCTCAACTTCCGTTCTGGCTTTAACTGAACAGTTTAAGCTTAGACTTTCCCAATTTCTTCCTGTGTTAAACCCATGCTGCTCAGAACTCTTCACTGACTTCTTAACCTCTTGCGTTTATGTACACTACATCTTGCTTAGTCATTATCAAAATTGGTAATCTTCTCTTGGAAACTTTTTCAAGGTCATTGAAGTATTTTGGACTGTTGCCTGTTAGTAATCTGCCTACAAAGAATACAGTAAATCAGTGCTTGGCCAGTTGAACCATAATTGCTGCTCCTATTATTGGTGTTCTCAAATGACTGGGTGTCTGTTGCTTCACAAATGCCGGAAGAAACAGTACAAAAGAACTCACTGTTGCCCAGATGATACAGGTTTCAAAACTCTTTAACCGAAATGACACATGACTTTCATCAATGAACTATGTTGTAATGGCTCTCACATTTTTGGCTGGGGTCAAAACATCTGGGTTTTAAGAAAATTTTTTTACAGAAGATAAAATATCAATGGTTTTGTTCTTAAGCTTATAAAAAGAAACTTTCAAATGCAATCATATTTAATACAATGTGTTCTCTGAATCTTACAGCAAAAGACAAAATTTGCTTCCTATTGTTTTGTCATGGCATAAAGCATAATATGTGTTTGTATTCTCAGACTATTTGTCATCAAAATTTTGAACAAAATATCTTACCTGTGCAAAGTTATCTACACAGTCTTCCACGTAATTTATAGAGTATTTTAACATATTTATCCTAAAATAATTTGAGAAAGTATTGTCTCAGGAATTGCTTCACTTGGAATTGCTTCACTTGCCACTGGCTTGTGAAGCAAAACCAGTTTAAGAATCCTGGGGTTCTCCTCACCACACCAGATTGCTTCCTCCCCAGCTATATTCACAGACCTGTTGAGAGGGCTTTAGGAGAAGGTGGATAGCTGAAAGGGTCTTGGTTGCACGTAACTCTGCTGATATATTGTGGTGAAGGGGTAGGAATGGGAGGTGAGCAGAAGTGCATGAGAGGGGGCAGAACTCCTTGAACAGATATCATCCATGCAGCACAGAGTGACATCCTGAGAAATATCCTCCTGTAGATATTTCTGGAGGGCTGAGGGGAAGCTATGGAAGGTGTGAAGGGAACTGCAGCAATGCCTAATGCCTTCAAAAAGAGGAAAAGGCTCCAAGTCTTTAGCAGCAGTTGTAACTTCCAAAGTCAAACACCAGCATTGAAGGGGTTAAAAATTCGTTGCCTCACCCCAAAGACTACAGACTACAACTGAAATATTGCTCCTTTTCTAGAGATTATTTGTCCCTTCAGACTTTGTACTGCTGCTTTTCACTGATGCTTCTGTCACACTGAAGGTGAGACTAGATTTAAAGAAAATCGGTAAGACAAAGTTCATTGGTTGTTGGAGACCCAGTGCCAGTGGTCACCCATGCAGACTTTTGCAAGCTGCTTATTCAGGCCTCACCTCCCACCCTGAGTGAGATGGCAGCACCTTCCCAACTGCTGGCGTCACTGCATGCGTAGTTTCCTCTAACCCAGTTCTGTCAAAATTGATCCATTTTTTTAAAAAAAAAAAAAAAAGAAAAAAATCCCTCACTTCACTATGAAGGATTTAAACTCACATCATTTTGACACCGTAATGTTAATGAGTAACCAGACATTCAATTCTGCTGGAGGTTGGTTGCAGGGATGGGGACAAAAATTTCCAATTGGAAATAAAGTGGCAGGCAGGTGACAGAAGCCTGGGTAAGTCAGTCCCTCATCTTGTTGTCAGCCAGCATACGTAGGCCAGTCTCCTGCTGACTAACAAGACAGACCTAACCCTCCAGTTACTCCCAACAGAAGCTTCCCAGACAGTCAACAGCATCTGTTACTCAAAAACAAGTAGACAAGACAACTCAAGAGTGCTGCAGTCCAGATAGTATCTGTATTTGAGGCTAAAAGTTTAAAAAGTTGTAACAAAAATCCTTCAAAAATTTAAAAATTAAAGCTTGTGGTTTTGTCTACACATAATTAATTTTAAAAAATTTGAAAAAGAAATTGTGAGTTTTCACTTTAAGTAACAATGCTCCCCAAAATGTAAAATACCAGCTTTGAAGGAGAGTTGCAAAATTATGGGGAGTGTTTCCAAACATTAATAAACCATGGAGAGACCGCTGTCTTATGTTCTTGTCCTGGATTTCTCAAGTTTCTTTTTGCAGCAAATACATTTCAGTTGTAGTCTTGTGTCATTGATTTGATAATCACATTTTCTGTCTTTTGGGCTAGTCTTGTACTGAACAAACATTGAGTTAAATCCAGGTCAGTTCATCCAAAATTTGGCTGTGCCAGAACTGGACCTTTTCAATGGCATATCACTTGTTAATTATTCTAAAGTCTGATATACTAAGAATGCAAGGTGTCACTCAGCCAAGCACAATATAAAGTGATATAAAGCAAAACATTGCTTTATATCAGGCTGTATTGTTGTTCAATGAGTAATACAGAAACAAGAATCAGCCTCTCTGAATCATTTATATCTTAAGGGAAAATTACCTGCCTGACACATCATTCTTCAATGTAATTTTTCCATGTCTTACTCCTTTCAAAGGAAATGCAGGACCATGCTTTAGAAACCACGTAATACTTAGCAGGTGAGGTATTTTGTAATTTTACGCATACTAAATAACCAAGTACTCCTAAAGAGGCCTTACAAAAATGTATGTTTGGTCTCAGGAACCCTGCCTTACCAGACCTAAAATAAAGGAGTAATGTATAAGTGTGCATTATTTTTGCAGCCAGTTCCAAGGTTGATTGGCAAACATGGTTAATGAAAACATTTTAAAATGCTTGTGGATCTCCACTTTTTGACAGGCTGAGCTAAATGACAGAAAGGATAAATGCCAATTCAGATCAAACTATTTATCTTCTTGTAACTGGCCTTGCAAGAGTGCAGTCATTGTCAGTGACAACAGCCAGTTCATCTTCATCATGAGTTTAGATAATGAAAGGTCTCAGAGGAAACTGTAATAAAAGAAAGTGCTTTCCACAATAAACTATATATCGCCAAATCAGTGTTCCTGCATAAACATAAGTTATTGGAAAAAACTGTAACAGAAATGTTAGTTGTAAACACATGGAATTTTAAAAAAAATTACAAAACCCAAGTATACTGGTGAAAATTCTCCATTTTCATGGAGAAGCACTGATGAAAATTCATACATTCATTCATACATTCATAAATTCATTCATTCATTCATACACAATTTCCCAGTGAAACATAGCATTTATAGCACGTAAGTTAGGGAAAAAAATAAATTATACATTCAAAAGTGAAAAATACCAAGGTCTTCCACAAAAAGGAAAGCACACACATCACAGCACACTCAGGGCACTACAGCAACTTTATCCCCTGAATATTTGTTCCCTTTTAACAACACTGATAGTTCTTGCTCATATTTTTCTTTTCTTCTCCCTCTATTTAAGAATGCCCTTTTTCTGTTTTTTAGAAAAACTAAGCTAAACTCAGTTTAATTTTTCATGAAACAGTTTAAATTACAAAAATATTAAAACAAACTTCAAGTATGATTTTGGATGGCTGATTCCTGCACCCACAAACACTGAGAGGGAGGGACCACAGCAAATAGAGCTCCTTTTGATTTTGGGGAAGGAGCACTGATGCTTGAGGCTTTTATCTTTTCAACTTAGGACCTCATAAGGAGCCCTTCAGAATAGTTGCAAAAGATGCTCAATACTCTCCAAGCATGGCCAGAGTGATAGAACTTCATCTCTGTCAAGGGCTGGCAAATGGGTAGAATAATTATTCACACCATACCTGTCCTGTGAGCTTCAGTAATGAAGAGTCACTGATTAGGACATTTCATTCCCATTACATTGTACAATACTTATCCTGGACTTGACACTTTTCAGTATTTTCAGTAGTGATTTCTGTCATGGAATCAATAGCACTCATATCAGCTTTGCAAAAGATGTGACGCTTGGGAAAGCTGTAAATCCTACACAGACAAAGAGTTAAATTCACAAGAATTAATTGAAGTAGAGAGCCAAAATAAGATGCATGTGGTCATTGAACAAATGGACAAATCCAAAGAACAGCACCAGGGAATAATCAAACAAACAAATACAAGATGGGGATGGCCAGGCAGCAGTTCCACAAACGGGATCAGAGGTCGCAGCGGGTCACAGACTGAATGTGCGTCAGTGATGCCACAAGATTGCAAGAAAAGTAAATATCATCCTGGAAAAGTGTCAATAGGAAGGTTTTGTTCAGACAAAGTATTCTCTTTGGACTGAGGCATCATTTCCAGGAATGCCAGGAATCAGACTGAGAGAAGGTAAAGGTCACCAAGTCTGAGAAATATTGAAGGGATCAGGCTCTTCATCATCTACAAGTGAGAAGACTGTGGGGAAATATGATAATGGTCTTCAGACCTGTAAAAGGTAGTTGTGGACTTAAATTGCAGCAATAGAAAAACAGACAAATCTCTACCAAGAATGGTTTAAGCATCCTTAGACATGCACTGAGAACAGAGGAACAAGGGCTCCTTTCTTAGTCTGTTTTCTATGACTTTTTAAATGTAATTTGCAATGAAATCTATTAATTATCCCATAGGTAAAAGACAATTCATCAGAGTCTTTTTTTCAGTGTATGTTTAACTTAATCTAGTATTCTCTACTTAAAAATTACTGTCTTTAAACCTAAAACTAGAAGTAAAAAATCAACATCTCTGACCCAAATGTGAGAAAAGGAGGAAAGCAGAAAAATAGCTCATTGGGGATGAATAGCAGTATTTTGCAAATAAAGAAAAAGCATAGTAACAAGATGATTGCTTGAAACATTCATGATGGTATCAACTCCTGACAGCTTTATCTGAATGCTGGGAACTTCTGTAAGAACATGCTTCATGACAAAATTAATCAACAAGCTTTAGTAAATTATCTATTTCTTGTGTAGACACAGCACATTTTTAATGAAGTATTCACTTCATTCTTCAAAGTAATATTTTTTTTTAATATTTTTCCCCACAGGAGAATTATAGGTAAAAAGTTAGAATGGATTAATTATTGTAACTATTTTACCACCACCCACAAAAGGAAGGAAACTGGCTCCTTAGGCTTCCAATTAACCAGAACGTGCTCTTTGGACTCCAGGGTGGGCTCAACGTTCCCTTTTTTGTTGTTTGTTGTTTTTACATTTTTTTAATCTAGATAAATTCTAACTGCCATTTTAATTGAATTATTCCTTTGCTTGGGAACATATTTCCTGGCATTGTCCAAGTTGTCAGAAGAAAAGAAGATAATGCTTGGTGTCAAATACTTCTGTATAGAAAGAGGCATGTCTCTGATGTCTCTGTCATTTCTTTCACTTACAAATCTGTGTGTGCAGAAAGGCATAATCTGGCTTTTCAAGCTCTTTAAAATTTAAAACAGAGAAAGGATTGCACAAATAGTGCACCATCTGGATGGTAATACTTGATGTTAGTCAATGCCTGAACCTCATTTATTGGATGTCTTACACCTACAAGAGTGCAACACCATCAGAGAAATTCCATGCTTTACAACTGTGAGATGATAAATTTTACAATAGCAATTTGCTAAATATGCAAGTGTAGCTGCTTTTGAAGCAGAGTGAGACAACAGGGCATTGAAACAAAAGTCTGAGACATACAATGAAGAATACTGGAAGGAAGGAGGGAAGAAAGGAAGGAAGGAAGGAAGGAAGGAAGGAAGGAAATTACTATCTCAGACTTGTACATGCCGCAGACAAAGGTGAACATAACAATAATTTGTTGAACAAGCCTCTGTGCAACTTCAAACATGTAAATAAATCCAAAATTTCACAGCAAGTATTAAAAATGTGGAATATCTTCCTAAGAATACACTATCATAAAGATCAGAAGCAGCACAGAAAGACCAAAGTTTAGTTATTTGATGTTTCATTTCAACTGAAAAAGGGAGATTTATAAAAATAGAAAGGCAAGAATATCGCTTTTTGTTCATTTTTATTTGTAGACCTGAAGTGGTGAAATACTATACTTCAGAATGGCATATGGCATTACAAAACCCTGTATCATCTCACCTGAGAAAGTTTTGAGGCTATTTTGCCTTTATATTTCAAATTAATGCAAATGAGAAGTAGAAGGAAATATTTTTAAGTCTGATACTTTCCCATATCTCTAACTTATATGGCATAAGAAGCACTTCTACAAAGAAAACTGAAAGTTTCATTAGCCTTCACTGTCTTGCAGGTTCACTAGTTTTAAAGAAGGTATTTCAAAATTTAAATAGAAATAAAAGTTTTAAATGTTTTATCCAGAACTGAGCATGAAAGACCACAAACTTGGGTCCTGAGTCCTAATATCTGTGTGGCTGTGAGAGATCTGCTGATCCACTGATTTCCAGGACTTAAATGCCCCACTGAATTAAGTTAAACCATTAAAAATAGAACAGATCACGCCATTCCAAGTCTTCTCTTCTTCCCTTCATATGCACCCCAGAACACAACATGGATCTCAACTCAAACCAGCTGCACGAAGTTACCACCACCAGATGTTTGTGATCACAAATCTAGAGAAAGACACTATGTCCAGAGTTGAGCTGACATGAGACATGCAAACTTTTATTTATACACTTCATGCAAAATAGCTAGTCTTGTTTAAAACTCTCCTGAACAGTTTCATTGACTTTACTCTAAAACAAATGAGGAAACCTCACACCCAGTCTGGCTGTGGGAGCAGTAACATCCCAGCATAGCACAGTCTTTCAGCAGCAGGTTTCTTATCGTGGCATTAATGTGTGTTTGGAACCTGAGATTTTGCTTGGCTCAGAAGGATTACAGCTTCAAAGACAGTGGCTAGGAAGAACTGACTGAAGAAAATCCAACTGCCTACCCACTCAGATTTACACTACCAATTATATTATCTGTTCAGCATTCCTATGTGCCTACCTTCTACATGATTATCCGAAGATAGATGAAAGGCTGAATTAGTCATACAGGTTCTGATAATGGGCTGAGCATTGGAACGCCATAGATTTCATGGGTACAGAACAACAAGAATATCAGTAACTTCTACCACTGGAATATTTTTTAAAACAATTATGTGGTCTTACACAGCAATGTTCATCTGCATATGGTAGCGCGTATGCATGTATTTGCGTGTACAGAAGCATGAAACCTCATAAGATAACTTTGTAAAGTACAACAATCCCACACATGCCTTAAAAAGACAAGTATTTACATAGTCCTGTTAACCTACAGAAGTAGAACTCTATTTATTTTTTTCATTCAATAACAGGGAATGCAAAACCTCAAGAGAAGCTGTGACAATAAATGCACTGGCATGTTTCCATAAACTAATGTAAGAACTTACTGTTCTTCAATACTTTTAGCCTGCAGACTTAGACCATTTAGGAAAGACCAGATATACTTCAAAATGCAAAGGCTGTTCCCTGAATGCTGGGTTTAGATGCCCACACAGAAACCTATTAACTAATGTGTACATTCAAAAATAGATCATCATAATCCAGTGCTGTCTCCATCATGCTTTACAAGCAGTTGGAACTTCAGACTTGAAATAAGTTTGTCTTTTTTTTTAAATGTAGCACTCACTAAGAAAGTATTTTGTTTACCCATGAAAGCTTATAGTGACTCTACACACAAAGACTCCCACACCTTCCTTTTAATAACTGCAGGATTTGGGGTCAAATTCCTACTGAAGGTCTTTGACTATACGCAACATAATGTTATGTAAACATAAAACCTCCACAGTGGTAAAAGGTGTCTTGAAGGGCTGTAACGCTTTGGAAGAACATTTAATTGTACTTCACGTACTGAAAGTCATCAAGATACAGATAAGAGTGTGAAGCTCTATTGCCTTTCTAGGAGTCATGGAGGTGAACATAGAAGCTGGCTGCGGTTTAACTAAGATGTTAGAGAGTATCAAGAAAAGAAACTTTTTTTTTTTTTTAAAACACCTAACAGTATCTTGTAAATGTAAAAACAGCAATAAAGCTTTGCATGCAAATGACAGAAGGAAAAACTAGCTGCCAGGATCCCAAAAGGAAGGAAAGCTGTGTTAGCCCTTAGCACTGACAGAATTAGTTGCATTCCTCTGGTACTCAGACATAGAACAGTTCTGTCAGTTTAAATCTTGTGTATGCCATGAGGGAGGATGAGTTAGGAGCCTACAGGAAGCCCAGGACCAGCAGGTAGGGCAATCTCACATACAGGTAGGATGAGGGTGCCAATCAGGTCATAGTCCACCAACAGTCCCAGATGCAACTATTGAATTCAGTCCATGAACTGTCCAGAGGGTGCAGCCAGGTTTTCCTGCAGGAGAGTGCCAGGAACAAGACTGCCTATAATGTGAGTTCAAGGTCTAGCCAGGAAACAGATCTGGAGACAAGGCTGCCTGTATTAGAGGTACGAGGTCCAGCCAGCAGGCAGTCAGTGAACCCAGACTGCAAGAGGCAGAGGTGGACACAGCTCCACCTACAACACCCACGCAATTCCACCTAACTCCCATGCAAGCATGAGAGGACCAGAACTGATCTTAAATGGGCATAGAAAGAATTGGAGTCCAGGGGAGACCCAGTCAGGGCAGCTTCAGCCTGTTAATACCTCCAGGGACCTGGGGGTGCAGGAGGCAAGGGCCCACCATTACCCATAGCACAGATCTCATGTAGAAAAGAGGGTAAGCAGAGGCACAGCCCAATTTGGGCTGTCCCAGATCTTAAGAGACATTGGGAATAAATGCAAAATGAATTGCCTAAGCAGCTCTTTGCTAATCACAGATAGCCTTATAGTTTCATTTTTTGTGAAGATGATGTATGACTATTCTGTAACAGTGACTGGCAACAAAACTATATGCATTCAAGCCAGAACCCAGCTTAAAGAGAACTGCAGAAAGGGTTCTCAATGGTAATTTAGTAAATAAAGTGATGAAGTGGTCTCTTGATTACATTCTTGCTTTGTCAGAAGTCCTCTTCATGAGCCCTCCTCTGCCACTAGCCTCATTTTTCTTTTAGAAAGTCTTACCGTGGGTTCATTTCAAAACTTGACATAACATCAGAAAATGCAGAGAAGCTTTTCTGTGTCATTAAGGTTTTACAAGACACCGATCTGATCTGTCAAGAGTCCTGGGAGGGGGAACCAGCAAGAAGCAAAGCACCTGAAAAACAACAGAACAAAAGGCATCTTGCAAGCACTTAGGATAATCAGAAGGTCAGGTGTGGAAAGGGAGAATAAATGATATAAATTAATAGTACGCTGATATAGTAATTACCTTTGTTCTGTAGCAAAATTATCATTTATATTATTATCTCTATAATTTTACTTCTCTGTGAAACTCTTCCATTTCAGGCTGTTTACTAGAAAATTATATAAAATTAGAGCATGACCCTAGGTTAAAAATAACGTAGGAATCAGAATAGAAAGCAACAAATTGTATTTAATAATAGCATTCACTAGTCATGAATAGCCCTAAAGTCCCATTGAAGCTATGTTTTTCTTTTTAAATAAGTTACCTACTTCAACATGAATTAGTGAATTTACCTAATGATATCTCACAAGACCATATTTTAAATTATCTTAATTTTCTGCTGAAGGGATTTCATTCTTCCCTGTAGCCTCCAACAACCAAGATCACCTGCTCATAAGTGTGTGCAAATGTGCTGTACAGAGAATAAAAAAGAGAGTTTGTGATCTATGTCTCTTAATTTGATGCGGTTGTGAGCCATGTAGATTGCTCCACTTTTGTGCTGATCAAGAATTAAACCACAAAATATCATTACATATTCTTTACATATTAGTTATTTATAGAACTGTCTGCAATTTTAGAAATTCTTCAGATTATTTGTATAATTTATAGTTACTTTTTCATGTCATACCACAAAGAAAGCTTCAGTTTTCTTACTATGGCATGACAAAAGCCCATATTAAATTCCAGTGCCATTACTTCACTAAAGTATACTCTACCAAAAGATACTGCAACACAAAATACATCACACCCAGTCCTGCTAAAGCTTTAGCATACGCGCAAGGCCACACACACAAAGACCTCATGACCCCATTCAGATTTGTAACTTTTCCACACAGTGAAATCTCAGTATTTTGGCAACTGAGGTACTCATAAGCAATAGAAAATCTAAACAGCCTCAGGTTCACACCGTAGTTCTCTTTCAACCCAAAGAAGGCCAACAAAAGCACAGTGTAATAAGCACTTCCACAGCATCAGCCAAATAAATGGACTCACTCTTTCCCTGCTGAATGCACTGACGAAGCTTTTTATGGAATACCAGAGGAGTACACTAAATCTCAGAAAGATATGTGTTTACATGACAAATGAAAGTAAATTCTTTAATGATCAAAGATAAATTTCAGTCTCAGTTCAAAGATTATACCTATACATATAGCAAAAAAAAATCAGCTAAACAAAATCTGAAGTACTGAGCTGTTTGTGAAATAATTATGCTTCTAGCAGCAACATAAAGTAACTGCTTGAAGGCTTTTAAAGTAAGTAATAGCTGCAGATATTTCTGTAAATGTAAATTGGATTGCTTGTCACAATCTGAATGTGTACTTAGACATCCAAGGAAAAGAGAATTTAAAACATCATGTGGTAAGGAGAAATAAATGTATTGGACATATTTATGGTACTATAATAAAACCTTCCTACATTTATGAAGAGGAAGGCAATGTTTGCAACTTCTTGAAATTTATTTTGGCCTCAAAAGCTATTCAAAATAGGTTATACACTGGTATCATAAAGTGTGGATTATCTAGGTTTAGACATAACCAGTCTAGTTAAGCACATATTTCTCTTTATTCAGGAAGCATTGCCAAGAGAGCATATCAGATCTCTCTCTTAGGTCTATTACTACTCACATACACAAGCAAAACTCCATCAGAATAACTGTACTGCTAAACTGCTAGTTCAGCACACTGACATGAACACCATTATATTATTTTCTTTAATAACGAATTGTTACAGCCCGTAAATAATTTAATGTGGATGGATTTTGGTTTGCATGAGATGGCTGCCTAAACACATTTCCACTCTCCCCCTTATAGCATTTTCAATGAAGTCAGCTACAATGCTGTGTCATGCTTTCATTTCCTAAGCAAGGGGTGTGACACTGCTTCCCTGACACACAGGAGAGAGAAATCTACCATTTCTTAGGAGAAATGAGGGTTGTCACTCATTTGCTGAAAGCATGACTCAGCAGCTTTTTCCTTTAAAGTGTTCTGCATGCAGGAGATAAACAGGAGGGGCGATGTACTTCCAAGCAACAAAATTCTCCGGTATGTATGTAAACAAAAATGTCCTACCCATCATTCTGAACTTATGTAATAATTTTTGTGCATACTCATTTCAAATTTTGTCATTGAATGTAAAGGAGACTGTATAAACTCTTGATTCAGCCATTCCTAATTTTTGCCAGGGATAGATCTATTTCTCTGACTAAATTAAAAATGTCCATTTTGTTCACTGAAAGCCTGTAGACACAAAGGTAGGAGAGAGGTTTTATTCATACAGGCAAAAAGTTCACAAATATTGCTCATATTTATTTAAAAATGAAAAAATCATATTTCCAAAATAATAAAAAATTAAATGGCTAAAAGTTTCTCACAGGTGGACATCAGCCAACTTAGAACAGTCAAACCACTCGACCTAAGAAGCTGGGGGGAAAAGTTCTTCTTCTGAACATGCACAAAGAATCATAGAATGTGTTGAGTTGGAAGGGACCTTCAAAGGTCATCTAGTCCAACCTCCTTGCTGTCAGTAGAGATGTCTTTAATTAGATCACATTGCTCAGAACCTACTCAAGCCTGACCCTGAATGTCTCCAGGGACAGGGCCTCCATTTTATTGAGCAATCTGTTCCAGTGCCTCAGCACCCTCATTATGAAGAACTTCTACCTAATGTCTAATCTAAATCTGCCCTTCACTAATTTAAACCCATCCCCCCTCATCCTATCACCTGTCTTTGCAAACAGTCCCTCTCTAGCTCTCCTGTAGGCCCCCTTTCAGGTACTGTGAGGCTGCAATGAGATCTCCCTGCATCTTTCTCTTCTCTGGGCTGAACAACACCAACTCTCTCAGCCTGTCCTCATAGGAGAGGTGCTCCAGGCCTCATCCTCTGAACTCTCTTCAACAGGACCGTGTCGGTCTTGTGCTGAGGGCTCCAGAGNTTTATTGAGCAATCTGTTCCAGTGCCTCAGCACCCTCATTATGAAGAACTTCTACCTAATGTCTAATCTAAATCTGCCCTTCACTAATTTAAAACCATACCCCCTCATCCTATCACCTGTCTTTGCAAACAGTCCCTCTCTAGCTCTCCTGTAGGCCCCCTTTCAGGTACTGTGAGGCTGCAATGAGATCTCCCTGCATCTTTCTCTTCTCTGGGCTGAACAACACCAACTCTCTCAGCCTGTCCTCATAGGAGAGGTGCTCCAGGCCTCATCCTCTGAACTCTCTTCAACAGGACCGTGTCGGTCTTGTGCTGAGGGCTCCAGAGCTGGATAGTGATGTCTCAACAGAACAGGAAAGAGAAGCAGAATCTCCTCTCCACCACTCTTCTGATACAGCCCAGGATATGACCGATCTTATGAAATGCAAAAGCATACATCAGAACAATGCCAAAAAAGGTAAAATTTCCTTAATGACACTTCATAGTAGACTCCAGGTTTTCTAACAAGTAAGAAGATACCTATAGCATCCGGAACAATCTGAATTCAATGTCGTACAGGAATCTAGGGGAACTGAAGATAGGAAAGACACCCTATTTATCAGGTTGACTAGAATTTCTTGGCTTCAAGAATGACAACTATGCACAATATAAAAAGGTATACAGAACCCAATTCTTACTGTGTAAAACCTGAATATCTTAAATGAACTGATCGGGAAGAAGTTGGGGGAAAAAAACGACAGACAATAAGTTTTTGTAAATGCCTAAGTAAACATTGCCACTGCTTATGATTAAAAAAAAAATTAAGCATGAGTTCAAAAGTGATTAAAAAATTTCATGCAGATGAGCACCACAAACTAATAAAGAAAAATATGTGGATAAAACATTTGGCTCAGTAAATTCCAAGAATCACACAACTACACTATTTTTGCTCCCTTCTCAACTTAGCTCTTGCATAGAAAACTGCCTACTTTCTGAAAGTTATACTACTTTTAAGGGAGCCACAAAAAAGCAAGTGAATTTTCCAAAATGTAAAGCATTCTTTAATTGACAAACAACATCCTTTAAGTTCACTTGACATAATAAGTTATGCTGATATACAGACTGCTGTAATTATGGCAGTAACATCTCTGGAATGTATACATCCAAATGTATATCTTGAATTGTACTCTCCACCACCTGGAGATGGTAGAAGAACAAAAAATTGTAGTTCTTATTCCCTTAAGGACCCAAAAACTATGTGGAATGGCTTATAGAAAATGACAGTTTCAGTTAATTAACAAATGCCATTCCCAAAGCACTTCTTCAATTGTATTATAGAAACAAACAAACAAAAAACCTTACAAACTTATGTTAATTTCACACAGGAAAAAATAACTGTGCTTGTTGAGTGGAAAAGATGAATCAAGACTAATAGAGAAACACTATTTTTAAATGCCCTAAAAATGTTAGAGTTAAAAATATAAAGTAGAAATTATTTTTACAGCAGCTGGCAATGTCCATTTAAGGCTGACATTTTCTTGTAGAAGAGAAGTACTGTATGTCTCACAGAGTACCCACTCCTTTGAGTTTATTACAGTATAACAGCATAATCTGATGACTTTAAAAGTCAGACTCACAATCTCTCCCTATTTTTGGCTTAAATCCAAGTTATAATTATAGTAAATGTACTAGTTTTTTAAAGGAATGCTGCTGCTTATGTTCTTCACATAGTGATTTTGTTGTTTTCATATTGCAAAACTGAAACTAGACTAGGGTAAACACAGAAGGAAAAAATTAAGGCTTAAACTGAGTTTAATATATAACTCACCATCACAAAGCCCAAGAGGCAGGATATGCAATCCTGCATTCCTTGTGCACTCGTAATACTTCTTGGCTTCAGTGGAAGTTTTGTTTGAGAAAGCATACAATCAGAACCTATAATTTCATTAATTGCATGCCACAGGCGGTCCATGTGAGTTAAGAATAATGAACCAAACTTGCTGGAAGGACAGTGGAAGCCTCAGCCCCACCTGCATCTTTGTGAACCGCTGTGTCCACGTAGCAAACGCATGAATCTTCATTTTTCCCACCTCCCCACACTTCCAGCTCTTTCTCATGGCAGACCACATCTGTTCTGTGGAGGAGATCGCTGTGCAGATGCTTCATTGGGACAGAGCAGCTCTCAGGTCTCTGTCCCTACTCTGCATTGCCATCCTTGCCCAGACTCCAAGCAGTACCAAGGTCTTCACCTCATGCCGATCTTTGTTCCATGTGGATTTTAACATTATTCATACCAGGCACAGGGAAAATTAATGTTATGTAGCTATTAGTACAGATTGCTTTGGCATACTGTATTACATATTTCACTAGATATCCTTTGAGCAATTTAGGAAGTATCATCTAAAAACCATGCACACAGACTTGACTTTTACAGTATTACTGTACACACAACTTTTCAGTGCATACCATGAGTATAAATGACCCTACCAGACATGTGCTACAGAGTGTTTTACATTATTCCACAAGGTTTGTTTCTATATGTAGGAAGAACTAGCACAACCAACCTCCCATTTTATAAAGGTCTTTTATTTGCTAAAACAGGAGCAGAGGAAAAAGCACAGACACCTGACAGCTAGTTCTTTGTCTAAACATAAGCTCAACTAATCCAATTTTAAAGATATTGGTCAAAGTCTGAGAACCAGTAGGTCTGTATAACTGAAGAACTAAATTTTCACAACACAACTGATGACTAACTTATAGTTTCTTTAACAACATCCTTACAGGAACATAAATTACTTATGTTTGTCTGGTTTTACTTTGTTTTGAAAGCATAAATCATCCTCTAAATGATTATAAGGTCTTCCAGCAACAGAAATCTGACTAAGAACAAGAGTCATCACCCACAGCTCTACACTAACGAAAATGCAGAAATCTGGTTCTCAGTATTAAAAAAACCTGGGTTATCTGATGAATACACAAAGTAGAAACAGAGTATCTAGATTAAATTGAAAGACAAAATAAGTTCATTCTTCACCATCCAAAAGCCCCAGACTTTGTACAGGAGCTTGCAGATGCACTCAAAAGAACATAATAAAAGGCAAACAAACAGAACATACAACGATAAGAGTAACTGAGGGATAAGGAGGATGGGAAGAAAGGGAAGGATATAAGAACACCAAAAAAAGGGAGAAAGAAAAGCAAGACAATGAAAAATTAATTGTTGAAAATAGGCTGGAACTGATGAATATTAACTTTTATTATTCTGATTACAAAGTACATTTCAAAATTGGATGAAACACAGTGTATGTATGTTTTGCCAAGGACATTCTTGGCAATTAGAAAGTCAGGAAAATTATAATTCAATCAGTGAGGCATTATTTAAAACCACTTGAAAAAGCAGATCATTTGAACCATCAAATGGGCATGGGCAAAGATTTTAAAGATTCGATATTTTGAAGCAGTGAAGATTGCACTCGCATGTTTCACAGTGAACTTACCAATAATGGGGCTATTAAATAAATAGCCATTTTTCTCCCTGAATGTACTTTACCCATTTTTCATCTCATAAATGAGCAACTAAGCTTCATCATCTTTTTCCACTGAAAATGAGGGCAGTTCTAGAAAAAAATTTTCAAGTGCTTGTATAGTAAAATTTTCATTTTGCTATTAAAATCTGGATTTAAAATTTTAAAAGCTGTACTGCTTATGGCAGCCAGATTACACCTATGAAATCAGCTTATTATGAAATCCAGCATGTGGAACACTGTTCCACTCATCAAATCTGTGTGCTTGCCTTGAAAAGGGTGCTATGATCCTTAAAAAGTTAGGTCTAGGTCACCGCTGTATTTGTGATACTGGCAAAGCCCACAATGAACAGGTCACCTTGACCTCTACTCTCTCGTATCTTCGCAGAATTGCTAACACTTGAAGAATGGGACAGGCTGAAAAATGAACAAGGTGTTCACTGTTCCCATTCAAAAAGGTGTATGACCCAGCTTGCCCCCGGGAACGTTTATTTACATATCAATGTGATTGCACTTTTAGGTGGAGCTGTGCAGGCTTAACCCTTCAAGCTGCCATACTAACTTTTGCTATTTGCTTGTTATTTTTTTCACTCTGAGAGTGCTGAGACAATGGAAGAGGTTATCTAGAGAAGCTGTGGATGCCCCATCCCTGGAAGAGTTCGAGTTCAATGCCAAGCTGGATAGGGCTAGTGGGAGGTGTCCCTGCCGATGGCAACGGGTTCGAACCAAATGATCTTTGAGGTCCCTTTCTGCCTAAATCATTCTATGATCCTATGTTGTCAGTTTGCCAATGGGAAGGAAAACGCCAGCTATGGGCACTCCGGATGCCACTTTAAAATACCTCACAGCCCTGAGCAACACTTCGCTCTGTTTGCAACCAGAGAAATCTCAGTTCCGAGCCAGCAGGAGATTGAGGCGGGAGTTCGCCCCATAAACGGCCCGAGCGGAGCGCCGGGGGAACGCTAAACACATATAGGGGTCGGCTGGTACCCGACCCCCGTCTCCTTCTCCCTCCGTAAGCGACACCTTTGGGGATTCGGAAGCAGACGACAACCAGGCTCAGCATCACTGCTCTGTCCCATCGCCGGTCGGGACAACCTCTCCCCACCCATGCCTCAGGCAACACCGGACCGTTGCGGAAGCAGGTGCGACGCCGCCGCCACGCTTCGCCCCGGGGCTGCGCGGAGATGCTCCGCATCGTAACGCACCCCTCCCCGCATCGCCGCCTCACGCGCCGGGATGCAGAGGGGGGAAGGGAGGGACAGTGTGTGACGTCACGTACCGGATGGGGGCGGGAGAGGGGGGAAGGAGGAGGGAGAACTGCAGTGATGGAAAATTTTCGGCTCCGCATCTCCTGCGCGTGCCCTGGCCAGTGTCCCGCCCCTTTCCCCCCCTCCTTTCTCAATCATCCCCGAGCAGCGGGGGCGATCCAGAACGTTCTAACGGGATCCCGCTTGCCCCCGCGGCAGAGATGCCACTCAACGAGGGCGATTCCATTCGGGAAAACATAGTGTGTGTGTGTGTGTGGGTGGGTGTCCCTCCTCGGCACAGCTCCAGGGCCACGTCCAGTGGCGGTGGGTCGCCGCCCCTCGAAGGTGCGAACCGCTCCTGTGGCCCCGGCCCTGGGACGGGTCTTAGGGCGGCCCGGCTTTCGCACCCGCCGCAATCTCTCGCTGCCTCAGAGGAGGCTAACACAGAGGGGGGACAAAACCTCTTCACACTGAGGCTGAGCGCCTTCATACCTCCCCCAGCCTCAAGAAGAGGTGGCAAAACGGTCCTTCATGGCCCTTGCCCGAACGGCAACTCAACTGCGTGGGTGAGAGGGGCTGTGGCAAGCCGTACCGCCCCGCTGTCCTCTTCCACGGGAGAAGGGGCAGCACAGCCCCTCAAAAGTGTCTGTAACGACTGCCCGTAGAAAAGGAAACGGGATTATCTTCCCCCCGCCGCCTCTTCCTTGTAGAGGGGTTATCCTGTTTGGTATCGCTAGAGGGAGACCATCATTCCCGGTCGCTTTCCCAAGAAAACGCTGGGGGACTTTTTTCGGATGCCCCGGGACTCGGGCTCGCACGTGAATCGTTGTAATTAAAAATAGCGAGTGACAGCAGCGGGCAGCCATGGGCCGATGGCGCCTGTTAGGCGCCGAGTTATGGGGAGGTGCCAGCGGCCGACTCCGAGTGGGAGTAGGGAGTAAGCCTCCCGGGACTGCTGGTTTGCGGTGCTGCATCCGGGCTGCAGATGCCGCACCGGGGCAGGCTGGAGGCACCTTTGGGGGAAGAGGGAGTGTTGAGTTGGGGGACGCTCTCTTGACAAGCACAACAGCGTCTCGACACTGCCGCCAAACTCGGGGCAGAGGCCCTAAACGCCATCTCCTCTGTCAAGTGCGCGGAGTCCCTCTCCCGACACCCCCCCCAACACGCAGCGGGCACACGCCGGTGCTAGGCTCCTACACACCCTCACTCATGTCGTGTGTCCCCCCCGCACGCCGGCGCGGTCAGTGGGGCAGGGCGGGC
>VZTY01029266.1:0-32408 GCA_013400935.1 Turnix velox
GTTTGTGGATATTAAAATGCAGTCATAAAAGGAGAATAAAAGGGCAGCCTTGTTTCAGAACGAGTCTCCCAGGCTTTCCCCTCTCCCAGCATGCTCAGCACCTGGTCGGCAGCACCAGCAGCTCCCCCTTCCCACAGCCCCCCTCATCTCACCCCAGGATTGGGGTGCTGCCAACGAGAACCAGAGCATCAGGGGGTGAAGCACAGCACCTCTAGATGGTAGCAAATTTGGGAAGCCCTTCTCTGTTCCCCAACCCCCCTAGCTTGGCAGCCCCCAGCACTGGGTTAAAATTACAGCTGGTGACTTCTGGAAAAAACTCACCCCTGTGCATCCCTTCCTCCACAACCCCATAGCCATGCCTTCCCCAGGCAAGGCTGCCCCTACCCACCTGGTTGGTGGCAGCCTCATGGCAGCAACAGTGATATTTCATCCCCAGAACAAACCAGACAGTGTTTCAGCAGGGGTTTAAAATTAGCCCCTGGTACTTAACACCCATGGTGCCCATGCAGAGCAAGAGGACCTGGTGGGATTCCCTGACACTTTATGCTCTCCTCCCATACCCAGGGATCTGCAAAACTCACCAGAATCCCTCTCCTTGGGACACCTTCCCAGATCCATCATCAACACCAGATGCTGCCTACACAAAGCACCTCCTCTGCCTCCATACTGCCATGCCCAGCTCCAAAAAGTCACACCAGGAGGTTGTGGGAAGAAGCAGCTGCAGGCATCAGTCCATCAAAGATGGTTCTGTTCTGGCCCTGCTCGCATAGCTGGAGAATCCCGTTGCACATCTGGCTGCACTGCTGACCTTCTCAAGGCATCAAAGAGGGGGACACTGGGCTGCAAGCCCTGAAGCCCACCTCAACCAACCCTTCCTCCATCCCCTCTGCCTTTTTCCCTGGCAGCATCCCAAAAGTGCAGGCTCACTGAGCATCCACCCCCGTCCAGCCCCCCGGCGTGCGGGGACCCCTGGCACACGCTGTCCCCCAGCCACAGCCCAAATGACTAAGGCCCCGGCAATCGAGCCGGGTGCCGCAGGGGTGAGCAGGAGCAGGGCCCGTCCCTTGGCCGTGCTCCCTCTCCATGGTGGTGAAATCACGTCTGGAGAAAGCACGGGTCGCTCCCCTCCACCACCTCCCCCACACTCCCAGCGAGGATGCTCGCTGGTCTGCCTCTCGCTCCCACTCGGCAAACCCCGCATCCCAATGGAGATGCCTCTGGCTCCAGACACCGCACCAGATCACCCTGGCCCTGAAAACATCTGCGGGATGTGAAAACGTGGCAGCAAACCCCAGGCACTCCTGCGGAGGAACCTCTAACATCTCGCTGACCCCTCTCATAGCTCTGCAGCCCTGACGGATGGAGCCTGCGGGAGGGCGATTCGGGGTGGACTGCTGCTGTATCGTGGCAGAGCAAACTGGCTCCTGGAAGGAGGTGGTGGAAAACCCTGCGTAGCGCTGGAGGGGACGGTGAGGGACAGGCCACTAGCACTTGGCTCTGACCTGGCAGGCGGCACGCGACGGCGGGTGACTAATGCAGCTCTTTAAATGCCTCCACCAGCACGGGAGCGTGGCTCCGGGTTAGGGTTTAATTAACTGCCTTCCTCCACCACCCGCCCTCTCCTCTAGCTTGAACCGCCGCCGGGACCCCAGGGATGGTGTCCGTCTGTCCATCCCGCCCCCCTACCCCCGCAAAGCCGGGGCCACTGGCAGCCAACGAGCGGGGCCACAGCAGGGAGCTGGCCCGGGAGCACGCCGAGGCTGCAGCTGGGGGCTATAAAAAGCACGGGCTGCGGCAGGCAGCGAGGCACCGCGAAGGGGAAAATAGAACGAAATCAGGTGGTGGATGAGTTCGGGCTCTCAGCGTTCTACAGCGTGGCTGCCCTTCAGCACTGCTGCTCTCCATCATCCCTTCCCAGCTCCTTGCCTGGTGAGGCTGGGGCAGAGCAGGGAGGTGAGATTTGGTATAGGATGGAGGAAGGCAGGGCTGGGACAGCAGGTGGTGGAGGGGAGTCTAGGCTAGGGGAATGATGCCTCCTGCCTGGCACAAATGCATGTCACCCAGCCCAGAGATGCTGCACCTGGGCACCCAGCCTCCTGGCTGCTTGTACCAGAGGATTAACTGTGCCCCAATTTAAAGCCCTTTGCTGGGAGGGGGTTTGGCACACTGAAAGTGAGAGAAGGAGCCCCAACATCACCACACCTCAGAAGGGACCTCGCCCTATGGGGACTGTGGTAGCACAAGCTGGGGACAGACAGTGTTTGGCAGCAGCTCCCCTACCCGGGGACACACCATGTTTGCACAAGCCTGAGACAGGGAAGATCAGATTAATTTTAAACCTGAATAAACAAGGAGGAGAAGGCAGTGCCAGAGCTCTCCCTTCCTAGTGGGGATGCCCAGCAGCAGCGCAAAGCACACGTGGCACGGCTATACCCATCTCAGGTACCACTAGGGCTCAGCTCTAGGAGAGCTGGGAAACACTCAAATCCGAAATCCCAAGCCTGGAGGCCTCTCTTTTCCACAAGGAGCTCCCAGCTGAGTCAGTGCTGGCAGCAAGGAGAGAAGCTCCCAGTCGCCATTACAAAATCCCTTCAGACTCCATGGGGAAGCATCTACCCCTAGGATCCCCCATCCCACTAGGAATGGCCATGGGGTCTTGCCTGTTCCCTGGCCATGGCACATGACTTGGTCTTGGAAAATAACTAGAAGAAACCAAAAAAACAAAAAAACACATTTGTTTGTAGGTCGAGAGGAAAATGTAAGAAAAAAAAGAAAAAAAGTTTATATTTTTCATGCCAAAAGGAAAATGAAAACCAAAATATTTTGTTCTAAATTATAGACTTTGTTTAGTTTTCAGTGGTTTTATTTTTTTTAAATGGTTTGAGTTAAATCGAGCTAAATTTGGCTACCTTGGGGTAGGGAATAAAATCTTTAAAAAAAAGATAAAAAATTAAAAAACAAAAATCAAAACATTTCATTTGGAAAATGTCAAGAGTGAAACACCATGACTTTTCCAGCCCTGGGAGAGCTGCAGCTGGGCGCTGAACTCAACCTCAGTTCACAACTTGCAACAGACTCTTCAAAACAACTAGAAAAAAAACAGTTGCTGTGACAATTGACAGTCAGGAGTGTTCTTGCTCTGGTGCCTGGCTCCTATAGTGTCCTCTGTGCTGGACACAGGGACCTGCTGGGGTATGGAGAGACCCTGCTGCAGCCGACAGCCACGCGTGTGAGCCCAAGCCTAGCCGAGCTGCTCTCCAAAACTCCTCTTTAAATGTCTTTTCTATTAGGTCAGCATTCCTGAGTCGCCCAGGGAAGGTGGTTATGGCCGGCAGGCAGCCCAGCACGCAGGCTCCTTGGTGCTGGCTCTCCATCAGCAAGAGGCCTGCCCACGCTAGTAAATCACTGAGAAAAAAGGGATCATTTCACCAAAAAATTAGGTGCAGGAGCCCTCTCTGTGCAGCGGCAAGGCGAGCTGGCAATGGGGAATTCACAGAGCTGGCCACAAATGCTGCCTCTGGCTCTGCTCCACTCTCCTCTGGTTGTGGTAGAGGGATAGTGGAGAGGCATCCACTGGCATCCCTGATGGAGAGGCAGCTGCCGTGGCATGGCCCCCTGTGTGCCTTGGAAGAGCCAAATGCTGCTGCAGGGTCCCCTTGCCCTTAGTAGATGGGGGAAATAAGTGAATAAATGCTCTCAGAGACCTTTCCAGTCACTGGAGGAAGAAAATCTTCCCCAAATGACCTTCTCATCATTAACCACCCTGATGGGGACAGGTCTAATACAGACATTGTCTAGAGAGACAGCAGGATAAGCTGCCTCAGCACCTATGTGATTCTTCTAGATGTATCACAGAATCATAGGACTGGAAGGGATCTTCAAAGGCCACCTAGTCCAACCCCCTGCAGTGAGAAGGGCCATCCTGCACTAGATCAAGCTGCTCAAAGCCTTGTCAAACCTGGCCTTGAATGTACCCCAGGGGTGGAAGCCAAGGTAACTTACCTTGCAGACCTTGCCTTGCTTATGTCCTTCATCCATCCCAGGCAGATCACGGACACCACTGCTGTTCCATTTGAGCCTTGGTATCTAAGCATCCTCTTTGTGGACCTCAGACCCTCATCCCCTGAGCTGAGTCCTCCAAGGCATACCCAAGGCAAACCACCCAACCTATTACTGCTGCCTCATCACCACTGGTTGGCAAGGAAGGATGGGCATGTGCAGCTGACCAAGAGAAAGAGGGATGAGGATGTGCAACAGATCATGAGTTCTGTTAAGAGGATGCTCTGAGAGACTGACCCTTCTGGAATTACAGGCATCCTGCTCCCTCTCTGCATTCCTTGCCTCTGGCACTCTGGAAAGGGAGGAACATGGCAAACAAGGAACCCGAGGCATCAAACTTTTTTTGGTTACTTGGATGCAAGGACTGCAGTCACAGCTGTAGCTGTGAGGGGAAACAGCTGGGCACGGGATAGGGGAGGCTGGGAAAAGGGAAGCTTCCCTGTGCACAGCCACACTCCAGCCATAAAACTGCAAAACTCAAAGCCAGGATGGGGTGGAGAAGCCTCAAGGGAGCTATGGAACATCCCCCCTGGTGCCTCACAGAAGCTAAAAAAAAATGAAAAAGCAGTCCAAGCAACGAGGAACCCCCCAGGGTTGCGTGTTGGCCCTTGCAAGATGCAGATGGAGCAATAAGCTGGTTGGGTCCATCAGCTCCTCCTCACCCCCGAGGCCTCAGGCAAAACTCATGGAAAGCAAAGGAGAGAGGCTCCTGCAGACCTCCCCAGAGGCTGGCCCTGGCCCTACAAGAAAGCCTGGGGAGATGCCAGCTGGCTGGCCCAGGCACCCTGCGTGACAGCAGCTTTTGCAAAGCCAAGCTGGGACACCATGGCCTAGCCACCCCCATCCCAGGAACCTTCACAGAGCTGCTGAAGCACAGCTGTTGGGAGCTCTGTTGCAACACTGCCACAGCACTGGGCTAGCCCATGATGGAGGAGACCCTGCGTGATGGTCCTCTTTTGTTTTTTCCTAGCTGCTTTTGTAGGAAGGCAAGGGCTGAACTGTGCTTCTCACAGTGTCATTGATGTCAAGACACTGATGCCCAGGCATTAAAGAGGGAATGCAGAATTCCCTGGCTCCAGCTGTGGGCTATCAGCTCAGCCAGGATGAAGCAGGCAGGCGTTTTGCTCTCAGAGGAAGGGGCTGGTGAAAGCACAGGAAGGCAAAGGAAATAGCTGCACAGGCATGAGCCCATGGAGACGTGCTCCAGGGATACCATGCCTGCCCTATGGCCTCCCATGTGCTCCTCTGTGCATCCACACCCCTCAGGGCTGGCAGCAGGATGTCAGGCAGCAGCCAAGAGCCCTGTTTGGGACTCTCCAAAGCATAATAGGACCAGGGACAGCTATTTGCTGCCAATGTTAGAAGACCCTCCTCAAGCTACTTGAGATATGATTCTCCCCTGAAGCATCCCCTTGGTGCATCTCCAGCACTGGATTTTCAGCATGGCTTGAAGTCCTTTGTTTTCACTTTAGGAGATGGGGTGAGCTAGAGGATGCCCACACAAACTTGTTTCCACCATCAGGATTTCATTAGGTGAAGGAGCCCTATATTTTTCCAGCCCTCCCTATAAGGCGATCTCACTGGGTCACTAGTAGTTTTTATTAGGTTGTTTCTATTTCAGTTGTTTCTGTGTTCAGACTAAAGAAGAACAGCCTCTTGGGAGCCCTGGGTTTATTTCCAAAACACTTGCAGCATCCTCCCTTCTCCTGGTGGATGTGGGATCTTACCTGTGGTCCCCTGGCCATCACCACCTTAATCAGTGAGTCCCACTCCCACTAGGTCTCACCCAAGGTTCCCCTAGTCCATCCACTGTCTCCTAAAACATCTTCAGGACTTGTGTACAAGTAGACCAGTGGAGGATGTCACCTTGTACCAGCAAGACCCTTCCAAAATCCCTTATTAGCTTTGTCAACAAGAACCAATCCCTGCTGGAGGAAACCCAGACTCCACTGGTCAGATGTGACCACCATGCATGGTGCCTCTAGGATGGAGGTGAGTCAGGTCCTGACAATCACTTGGGGCTTCTTGTCCCTCTTCTCCTGGACCTCCCCCACCTCAAACACCAGAGGAACTGCCAAGGTTTTTTTCCTATGTCCCAGACTCATGCCACTGGAGAAAAGAATGAGTTGCACCTTCCAGCCCAGCCCTCTGCCTACACTGGAGATCCCGGCACGTGCTTCAGGGACTGCGGGCGCCAAGATCATCCAAAAGAGCCTGAAGCTCCCCCAATCCCACCCCTGTGCCAGGGTGACTCAGAGACCTGGGAAGCAGCCAAACTTGGGAGATAATTCCTATTAACACACTGATCCCTGACACCACAAACCTGTATCTAATTTCCAGAAGAATTTTCCTTTTTCCATGGAAATGGTCCATGGGAATCTGGCTGTAGGAGAAGACAACTCAACCACAACTACAAGGCATCTGTACCCTTCCACACCTTAACAGGATGGGAGGAGAAGACCATCACCAGGAAATAGAGAGCTGCTAGTAGAGGCTGGGGTCTCAAGGTCACTTCAGCTCCGGCTGGACAGATCTGGTGATTTTCACACACACCAGGCTGTTGTAACCACAGGAACACTTAGAAAAACCAAAAGCTCTCTAAACATCCCAGCCAGTCACCCCAGACATCCCAGGGCTAATTCCTGATGCTGGCTTGGTACCAGCATCCCAAATGCTGGTTAGTCCCCTGCACATCACCACTAGGGAAGAGCTCCAGTCTCATCCCAGCTCTGTCCTTGGCTATACCTTTGGCAGGGCCAGAGCCACCATCTCCCAGACCTGATCAAGAAGAGGGGAAACAAGCTAGGAGAGGTAAAGAAATTTTTCAAAAGGAGAAAAGCAGAGCCGCAAGCCAGCACCTGCCCCTCCTGTGGGAAGCATCTTGCAAGGGGTTTTCCTTCAAAGCCAAACCTGTGGGAGAAGAGGAGGCAAGAATCCTTCAGCTTGTTTAATCTAACCAGGAAGCTAAAAATACAGCAGGGTAAACATCAGAGAGGAAGAAAGAGGTATTGAACTAGAAGCACAATGTTGGCACGAACTCATGGGGGTACAAGCTCTCCAGGAACGTGCTCAGTAGGAAACTGGAGGGAGGTTGAGCCTTGCATGAGCAGGAAGAACCTGAAGTCACCTTTGAAGAAGAGAGGAGTGGAAAGAGAGGGTCTGAACCCAGCGCTCTCCTCATTCATGGCAGGCAAGGGTTGCTATGGAGTTTTCCCACTCTGGATGCTCCAGAAGAGGAGGTGATCTGAAAGCCAGAGGATGCAGGTGTGAAGGTGCCTGGGTGCCCATCCAGCATGGATGGCTTCTGATAAACCCAGCAGCTACAAAAGGGAACCACTGCTGCTGCCATGACGAAGGTGGTGGGGAGACTCAGTACTCCATGAGTCATTCATTCATCCCTCCCCACAAACAGGGCCCACACTCAGCCAAGCATCCTCCCCCCTACTCCCTGCTGCTGGGATGGGGAAAAAGTGGCTTATCAGCTACAATCAAGTTTTCCCCTCCCTGCAAGGTTCCCAAAAGAATCAAGTTCATGGAGTGGGAGGCAGGGCAAAACTGAAGCAGCTCTTCTCCCAGGTTCCTGAAGCAGCTCCTGCCTCTTCAGCACTCATGAACCCCTCCCCACTGCCCTTCTGCACTCCACATCCCCTGTTCACCCACCACTGGTGACCAGACCAGCACACAATCTCTCAGACCCTGTCCCCTGACTCCAGTCCCACTTTGGCTGCCAATGTCAGTTCACAGCTCTTCAGAGAGGAGATATGGCCTCTTTCACATCTACTAAAAAAACAGCCAGATTGGTGGAGCAGTGGATGTAGGCATCACAGGACATGGTAGCCAAGTCCTGTCCTCATCCTTGCCCCAAGAGGGATCTCTGCCAGCTTGCAGCTCCCTGGAAAGGTCTCCTGCCCTGTGCCAGGCTGGGATGCCATGGGCTCTGTGCAGCCCCGTGTGTGACTGTGCTGTGACTTGACCTCCTGCAAACACAGCCAGAGAGCAAACACCCCACCTCCTCCTGCAAATGCTGCCAGACGTGGCTATAGCCTGAAAGGACTGGTCACCTCCTGGTACCCGAGGCACTTGGTCAGCCCCAGGTGACTTGGTACTACCAGTGCCAGTCGGTCCAACACCAGTTCAGCCACAGAAGTATGTCTATGAGTTGTTGCAGCACTTGGTTTCTCCCCATGGAGGACAGATACAATGAAAGAGAGATTTCCAAAGCCCCCCAGCCACTGTGGGGTCTGGGTTTGCTGGAGGGATGCCTGAACACAGCAAAGCTCTGTGGCCCCCTTTGACACCCTTCATAAGGGGGAGACAGCCAGCCTGTGAGGTGACAGCCTGGGGAGGGCTGGGGGGTTTGGCAAAGGGTGGAGAAGCAGTGATGGAGACAGCATCCTGGGGCAGGAGGATGGGGGCAAGGCAGGCAGCGAGCCCTGCCGCCACTGCCTGCGCATGGGAAAGCGCCTGCTGTAATTAGGAGCAGCTTTTCCCTTCTCCGGACCCCCCAGGAGCAAGAAGGGGGGCCCTTGTCAGGGAAGCGGTTCGCCTGGTGGTGGTCCAAGCCTTTCTCCAGAAAATTTCCCCCTCCTAAGACGGGGTGGGCTTAAAATGCTGGGGGAGGGGAGATTTTTTACCGGGAAGACCGAGAAAGGGGATCAGCAGCGGGGTACCCTTCTTCGTCTTGTCCAGAGATGCATGAGCGGGGGGAAGGGGGAAGTTGTGGAGTACAAGTCACTGAGGGGACATCCACACGTACTCAAAACTTCACAGCTTTCCACCGCTACGAGCAGCACCCGGTCAGCCCGCATCCCTGCTCCCCTCACCGCGGCGTCGGGTCGGCGGCGCCGTCTACCCTCGGGAGGATGGAGGAGGAGATGGGGGAAGGGGGGGGTCGGGGACACTACGCGACACAGAAAAAAAGACAGATAGAGGGGGTTTCCTACCTTCCTGCGTGGCAAAGGGTGGGTGCTATGTGTCCATGTCGCTCGGCGGAGCGGGGACGAGGATGGAGAGCGGGGTCCAGCGGCGGGAACGTCCGCTGCGGGGCTGAGGCTAGGGCCGGTAAAAAGAAGGACGGGCGGTGCGGAGAAGGAGAAGGAGCCGTCGGGGCGGCCGCCGACGCCGCTCCATTGGAGCAGGGTGCTGCCAATCTCACCGCCACCGCCCCGGGACGCTTCCTGTCTACCACCCGTGCGTCCCATCTCCCCCCGGCCGCAACCGGGGAGGATCACGTCCCCCTCCTGGTATTCTGTCCATCCCATCTCCTCCCAGCCCTAGGGCTCAATATCCCGCTGCTCTCAAGGACATCCCCGCGATTATAGGTACACCTTTTCATCGGGGGGTGACAGCCCTCCCCGGCACCCTCGCTGCGGTTTCTTTCAGGGATGGGAAGAAGAGTACGGGTTTTAAAGTGAAAGAGGGGAGACTTAGGTTAGATATTTGGAAGAAAATATTTTCTGTGAGGGTGTTCAGCCTGGAGAAGAGAACACTCTTGGATGACCTTACAGCAGCCTACCAATACCTGTAGGGGGCCTGCAAGAAAGCAGTGGGTTGTCTTTGTGAAGTTAGGGGACAAGGGGCAAAGGTTTTAAGCTAGAGCATTCCAGGCTTATATCAGACATATGGAAGAGGTTCTTCCCCATGAGGGTGGTGGGACACTGACACTGGTTGCCCAGAGAGGTGGTGGAAGCCCCATCCCTGGGAACATTCAAGGCTAGGGTTGATGAGGCTCTGAACAACCTGATCTTGAAAAAGATGTCCCTGCTCACTGCAGGGGGACTGGACTAGGTAACCTTTGAAGGTCCCTTCCAACTCAATACATTCTTTGATTTTGTGGTGAGACACTGGCCCAGGTAGCCCAGAGAAGCTGTGGATGCCTTCATCCCTGGAGGTGTTCAATTGGACTTTGGGCAATTTGGTTTGGTGGGAGGTGTCCCTCCCCATGGCCAGGGGGTTGGAACTGGGTGGTCTTTAAGGTCCCTTCCAACCAACACCATTCTATTACTCTATGATCTGTGAGCTACTGTCCTGGAGGAGTGGAAGGCAGGCAGATCCTGCCCATGCCTCAGTTTCTCTTGCTTCTGGGAGGGACATTTCTCTATTGTTTTTTGGGGTTATTTTATTTTATTTTATTTTAGCAGTTTCTTTGATGGGGAAGGCGTGGGATGAAATCTAGCCTTGAGGCTTGTATTCGTGAGCTTTGATCCTTCTGACAGCTTTTTTTGCAGCACTCGTCTGTTACCCTACCTGCTTTCCCTTGAAATTACAGAGTTGCAGAAGTTGGAAGGGACCTTTGGAGATCATTCAGTCCAGCTCCCCTGTCACAGCTGGTTCACCTACAACAGGCTGGACAGGAAAGTGTCCAGGTGGGTATGGAATATCTGCAGAGGAAGAGACTTACTCAGGAGCCTGTTTCAATTGGTTTGTTTTGCAACTTTATCCCAGTGAAAATTTTAGGATGGAAAAAACCTCAACATGCTGAAAATCTGCTACAGGAAACCAGCTGGTATGATCCACTGGGAACTTTCCCCTCCCACAGCACCTGGGGCTTAGTGTGGTCTGGGGTGTCACTTAGAGATACTGGAGACCCCAGGTGATGCCATTTGGGCTGGCGTTGCCTGGGAAAACCCAGCTTTTCCCTCTGTGTGGAGATAAGAGCCATGTCCCCTGAGTGCATGCAGCTCCCATGCAGCCATAATCCTGCAGCAACAGGCTATTCTGCTGCCTGGCAGGGATAAATGAGGTTGCAGCTCCCTTCTGCAACCCTACAATAGAAAACCCACCCTTGCTGGCATTCTGTCACACCTCTAATAACACACCCCTGCAACCCTGCAGGAATAAACTGGTGTTTTCCTTCATTCTGGCCCTTCCATGCAACCCTACAATAACAGATTTTGGGAGAGGCAGAGGCCACATGTGACAGTGCCTGACCCACACAGGCTCCTGGCCATGCTGTGGGTGCTGCTCTCGGCTGTGGTTGAAGCTTGGTGCCCTCATCACCCAAGGGTTAGCCCAGTGCAGACACATCTTTTTGTGGCCTGGGCTGCTGCCTCACTGGCCACATGTGGCCGGGTCCATCCTCATTGTGCTACCAAAGCTGAGGCAGTGCCAGAGCTGGGGATATCCTCCCTAAGCCAATGCATGTGGCCTCTCAGGTGCTTTGCAGGAGGGGTAGCCCACTTGCATCTGCCCCTCTCCAGCATCTCACATGGATCTGGGGAACCTGAGGGTGTATGAGGGGCTGGTCCGGAGCAGAGAGAACTGTTCTGCATCCACACTCTGCTTGGGCTGAGGGACAGCCTGCATTTTGCCAGATGGATCAGCCCCTCTGGAAGGAGGGAAGCCAGGCAGGCTGCAGCAAGGATTTGGCTAGGGATTCTTCCCCGGGAGCAGACCCCGAGTTTCCCCCCAGCGCTTCTTGGTGCTCTCCGGGCGCCGGGAGCCGGGCTGCTTGGCGCCAGGGCTGGCGGGGAGCCACGGGCTTTCTCCACCGCGGCAGCGCTGCAGAGAGAGCCGAGCTGCGGATCCGGGGAATCCCCTAGCTCCGCGGGGCCGGGGCCACCCATGAGGCTGAGATGGTGGGAGTAGAGCTTGATTTGGAGGGGTCTGGATGCAGAAGGTTAGAGGAGACAGACAGACCACCAGTGCAGTAGGACAAAGGATGTGAGGGGACTTCGGCTTGCTGTGGGCAAAGCTGAAATGTTGGGTGAAGAAGTGGCACGTTCGACAGTGTCAGTATTTCGCGGCCACTGGCTGAATACTTGGTGGGGTAGCAGGCACCCTGGAGTCCTCAGTGCAGGGCTCCTCTACACCTCCCAGTCACACGGCAAGCAAGACCAGCAGGTTCTTCAGCTCAGACCTGGCTCTTCCCCTGACCCATCTTTGGGCTCAGGTGAAGATGGTGACCTCCACTCACTTCCCAGCTCCTCCATTCTGCTGTGGCACCAGAGTTTACAAAAAGACATGCATTCCTGTGTGTCCTGATCTAGGTGTTCCTGCTACAGCAGGGGTATTGGACTGGATGATCTCTTGAGATCCCTTCCAATCTTGACATTCTGTGGTTCTGTGACATCTTGCAGACTGGCTGCAGCATCCTGTTCAGCAGCTGCTCCTCCTCTCAGTACCCCAGAAGGACCAAGTTTGGGGATAGCAGGGTCTTCCCTCTCCCTCTACTCTGAACAGAGGCCAAGCCAAAGCTGGATTGCCAGCTCTTGTCCATGCAAATCAAGACTTGAGTACTGGAGCAGATGGCTGGGGGTTACCCTATCACAAATCCACACAGGACCTGCTGAACTGGGGCCATGCAGTCTGTGCATTGCTCTCCCTCTCAGCCCGTGGCTTTGCCTGGCTGACTGCTGGTGTCTACTTCAATTTGCTCTGAGCTTCTTGCTGGAAAGAATAAGCTGCATCCACCAGGCTGAACTAACTGGTGGAGCGAATGGGTGGTGTGAGATCAGAAGCTGGAGAGATGGAATGGGATGAGGTGGGATGTATCATGCAGATGTGCAGGTGCAGTGTCATCCCTGGTGCCAAGGAGCAGGGATGCTGGTCCTCAGCTACTCTGGGTGCATTTTCACTTGCTGTATTTCTGCCTGGATGGTGCTAAGATGGATGGGAGAGATTTGAGAGGAGTGGAGAACAGTGCAGCTGGAGGCTGAGGTGTCCTCCAGTGGTTTCTGTGCAGAGGGTACTGCCACAGAGTGCATCCCCTCCAGCTGGTGGCTGGCTGGTGCTGTGGAGCTTCTCCTGCTTTGGTGCCTGTCCTAGCACATCATATCGGAGGATCATCCATGAATATGCAGCCTGTGCATGGATGGAGCTGAGATTGTCCCCAGGATGCACACATAACCCAGAGCTAGCCCTAAAGGCTGTCCCTGATATGATGGAGGCATGGGTGACTGTTCCAGAGGTGCATGTGCCCAGTGTATGCAGGACATTGCAAGGCAATGAGACTGTGCTGGCCATAATAGTCCTGTTTTCCCTGTGTGGGACCTGTCCTGTGAAGCCTTCTGCTCAGTGTCTTCTCTCATGCTGGCCTGGCACGTGTTTTGCCTGTGGCTGACATGCTGTGGGCATGGCCCCATTTGAAGTGCAGGCTTGTTGTGTGTTTACCCTGGCCAGCCTGAGGTGTACAGGAAACCAGAGAGCTCTGCTCCCTGGCTGTTGCTTTATTTATTATGGTCACAACTGGGGCTGCCCACGCTGTGAAAAGAAGGCAGCAAAACCCTTAAATGCTGCACCGTGGCTCTGACCCTGCCAGCCCTGCTCTGTTGTCCTGTGGCTGCAACAGGATGGTGGGATGGTTGGTGCCCTGTCACACCAGTCCTGTCTGAGAGTAGAGTGTGTTGTCCCTGGCATGTCCAGCCTCACCATGCCAGAAGAAATGGCTAATAGATGCCCAGCCCAATGCTGTACCACAGGCACCTGGATGTCCCAACCTGGTTGCATCTTCCCTGTCTCTTTGGCTCTGCTCTGCAAAACAGCAGTGAGCATCTCCATAGATCTCTGCAGCTGCATCTCTGTTCTAGGGCTTTCTCTTAATCTATACCTATTACCCTGGGAAAGAAGGCACAGGAGACACAGCCCATCTGCTGCAGGGCCTGGGGCTCACATGTTATCTAGGCACGTGGGATCCCAGTGGTTCATTTGCCATGGCCAGCAGTTCCACTCAACTTGGTCCAGCCCAGCTGCCATGGCAGGTCCTCATCCTGGAGAGGATGATTTCTTTAAATGTGGAGCTTAAGTATTGGAGGCTGCTGAAGACAAGAATCCCCACTCTCTGTGTGTTGGGGACAAGAACCCAGTGAGGTCTTGAGACACCGCACTAGGCTCCTCACAGCCGTGCACTGCATCCACCTGGGAGACAGCTTGGAGAGCCTCAACACCCTGCAAGACACAGGGTGAACTCATGGCTGAAGAAGTGAAGCAGAGAGAGGAGATTTTATACAGATGTCTATTTATAGGAGCTACCCTTCTGCCAGGTCTTGACGGGCAGCAGCAAGGGCTGGGCTGGCGTTCAGGGAGCTCAGCCCAAAACCACTGGCCAGCAACCTGGGGACATGGGACAAAACCTCTCCTTGGCTGGAGGGCTCCCGAGCCCCGCAGTCACGCGGCTTGGAGGGCTGCCTTGCTATTAAAAGGAGAAAAAGCTAGTGAGCTGATAAACAGGGGGAAGTGAGCCAGCTGCTGAAACCCAGGGAGATTTGGCCGCCCTCCTCCCTTGCCAGGCAGCTGGGTACTGGAGCTGACAGCATGGGACTAAGCAATTGGTCAGAAATCATCCACAGAGAGTTATATCTGTGGGGAGCATAGAGAGCTGCCTATAAGGACCGCTTTTAGACTTCAATATTATTTTTTGTAGTATTTTCTTGGGTCATTTTCAGGCTCCCTGTTTTCAACAAAGATGAGAAAGTCTGGGAAGAGATTCAGTGAAAGACCACGAAGATATTTTGAGTCTGACTTTCTGAAAACTTGAAATTTATAGTGTGAGATAGTGAGCAAAAAAAAAAACCACCCACCCAAACTCTGGAAAAGTGGAACATGAGAAGTTATTTCCAAAGGAAAAACAGGAATCTTTCCTTCCAGAAAGGCTAGCTGTAACATATGAGCACTACTGGATTCCACCTCTCTGGCTTCCCTGCTGTTGTGGAGGGTGGATTTGTCTCCTGGCTCTGGGCAGCATCTCCCCCATGTTGGCCGTCAGGAGCTCATTGCTGCCCACGGATCCTTCCACTGCCCAAGGAAACTCTGCTCAAGGACAAGGCTTGGCTGCTTCCCAAAGCCACTGGTGATTACAGGTTGGCTTTCTGTTGTTCAGATCCTGAGATATATCGCCCACGTACCTGCTTCTCAATCTCTTGGCAGAGTAATTCTCCAGCAAATCTCAGCAAAGCCAGTGACACAGCTACTCCTGCCTTCGGCTGGAGATCCTTCTACTGTGCTTTCTAATGGACCAGGTCCATTAGTGTCTTTGCCCTGGTTGTGGCTCGTTGTCTCCAGAGAGGCCTCTTTAGCCTTTTCATGGTTGTGTAAAATGAGAGGGGAGCATCCATGGGACATGCTACCAGTAGTGGATCAGGGCAGGGAAATGTCCCCTCTTATGCGCATGCTCCTGGGGGCTGCTTCCCCCCTTGCAGGGGGATATGGATATTTTATGCTGATGTGAAAAACCCCAGGAGCCCAGACCCATATCTGTGGACTCTGAAGCTGCGAGTTGGAGCAGAGCTGGGAAACAGAGGCTGGATGGGTATTCTCACAGTTTGGTTCTCAAAATCTTGCATTGAATCCTCTACACCAGAAGGCAGTGGAATTGCTGGAGGAAGTGGATTTACCCCTGGAGGATACGCATGGAGCCGGCTTGGAAAAGCAGCAGCCTCCAGGCTGAACCGAAGGGTGCCGAGAAAGGGCTTTGCGGCTGCGGGAGGGTGGAGTGGGGCAGTCCTAGCCGAGGCCCCGGCAGCAGGCAGGCAGCCACCCATTCATCCATACATCCGTCTCAGCTTCATTGTTCAGGCTGCGGCTGCCCTCTCCCGGCTGCAGACAGGACTGAGCTTCGCTTACCGACCGGCATCCACTTCCTCTGGGGTCCCTGGCTGGGTTGCAGCCCTGCTCCTTCTGTTCCCTATCCCTGCTTTACAGGGCCAGCAGCACCGAGTAACTCCAGCCTATCAAACTAGAGCATCCCTGGTAAATGTGTGATCCTTCTCTTCATCAGCTGAGAATGGAAGGCAGACACCATCAGGTTTCAAATACCCAAAAGGTGCTCTCACTTTGATGACAAAGAAATTTTGTGCTTGGGGTGTGGCAATGCCTGGTTCCACAGCAGATTACAGGGCCACCTCTCCTTCACGTTCCAGGTCTTCTTCTTTCCTGTTGCAGTGGGACAGAGATTTTTCCCTTAAGCAAAAAAAATACACTGAAAATCTGTGCTTTGGAAAAGAAAAAAATCTGGAAAAATCTATGGTGGGAAGAGCAGAGGTGCTGTGTATGGACTGTAGGAAGTGACAGATTTCATCCCAGGCAAGACAGGAACTTGTCCAGGTTCAGGGACAGAAAGGCATCACAGAGGATGTTCCTGTGAGACCAGGATTTCCTGAGCGGCCAAGTCATAGCCCATCCCCAGTCAGGACTCTGGCAGGGTTTTGAATTTTACAGGCACATCCTCCAAGGATGATGCTTTGAGCAACAACTCTCCAATCTGGAAAAAGGCAAAAGCATACAGTTTGGCCAGTGCTTCTGAGCTAGACCTGCTCTACAGTATTCCAAGCACAGTGGGGAATCTTAGAAAGAGAGAGCAGTATGATCAAGGGAATCAGCTTCTATAGGACATGGGGCTTGATTTAGGACACACCAGGGAAAATGAGGACCTGGCAATAAATAGCAAGCATACTTTACATAGGGGTAGGTGTAGATGGAGAACTGCACAGCTGTCCTGAAAGGGAAGGAACAACAGCCATCCCTGCACCAGAAGGGTATGTGGGGAGGAGTAGAGATTTGGATCAGTTGATGTTTCCCTGGGTGTGGTTGAATTCACTAACCCACAGTGAGAAAAGACATCTGTGGACCTTTGGGTGCCTTTTGGAGGGACATGGTTGACTGCATGGGGAGGAGGGAAGCAGGAGGGAAGATAGAGAGCAGAGGAGAGGGATTTGAGGGATTTATGCATTGTTTCCTGAAACTATTATCTCCACTAAGACCTTGGGATTCGCTCTGTGGGTGGGTAATAGCTCATTGCTGGATGCTGCTCTGAGCCTCTTTCTTTCTGTCAGGATGAGAAAGTGGTTTGAAAGAGGGGGAAATATCCTTAGGGGATGTCTCAGTCCCTCAGTGAGGGTCAATGTGAGCTGTCCCAGAGTACCTAGTGCAGCCTGTGGGCAGTGCAACCGAGGCAAGGGTCCCCGTCACCAGAGGGGGTGGCACATGTTAGTAAATCCACTGCCGTTTGGGGATATCCTGCAGGCTTTGTAATAATCCTGGTGAGTAGCTTGGACCTCTGTGTCCATTGGATGTACACGGAGTTGGTGTCTGCTGGGGAGGGTGGAGATGTGTTTCAAACCAGAACCTTCATGGGTGCTGCTGGGTGCTCTGGGAGCCACAGTGCTGACTGCAGCAGTGGCTCTAACCCCACTGTGGCGGACGGGGGTTGCCCTGAGCCAGAGATGAGCGGGAGGAGCCGGGTTAGAGGTCTGCACAGCTCTGCAGGATCCATCAGCATGCCCAACTCATGCTGATGCAGCGCAACCGTGCGAGGGCAGCACAGACCACTGCCAGTGCAGCAGCAGGAGCAGGAGTAGAAGCAGACTCGATCCCGCGCACCTCCTTGCTGAGAACTCACTGCGCAGGTCCCTCTGGGGACGCTTGCCCAGCTGTCCCCCTCCAGCAGGACACTGCTTTCTCTGTTTGAGTGGAGGTACTGCCTTATTTGCTGTTGGCTCAAGAAACTTTTTACCTACCTCTGCCATGGTGGATAAGATGCAGTGACAACCATGGTTGGGCACATACAGATCCAGCCGTTTATCATCTGCCTCAGGCTTTAGGAATCTCAGCCACATACTGGGAAAACTGGTCTGGAAGTGGAAAAAGACATGACAAAAGTTGAAAGAAAATAAACTTTCTGGGAGCTGCACTTTCGCTGTGCAACAACAGGTCAGCTCCCCACACCATGCTAGGGACAGGGATTGGAAATGTGTCTGTGACAGGAGTGTACCCGTGCTGGCAGCACCTTGTAGGGGTTGGGAGAGGGGTTGCCCAACCTGCTGCCCCACACAGCCTCACAGGGTCCAGAGAGGAGGATGCCTAGGGCAACAGGAGCCTCTCCAGTGTGACAGTATTACTTCTATAAGTAATGGGGCTGTGAAAGGTGGGAGGGAAGAAGGGGCGGAGGCTGTAAGCTCCCAGAGGGAGCAGCAGGCTTTTGGGAACAGCTGATGGTGTTTGGTTAGGGGATGGTTTGTGTGGGATCCTGATGTTCATCTGACTTGCATTCCTTGCTATGGGCACTGTTTGCTAGAGACATGAAGACACAGGGGAGTGTGTCCACAAGGGGACAAGGGGAGTTTCCAACATCTTCCAGCTCCAGACAGAGTCTGGAGGACTTTCCTTCAGGGAAATGACCCCTGATGGACACTTGGACTGAGTGAACTCTGCATTTCTGTAAGGACATCCAGGACTATGTGAGGGAGATACCTCTAAGGGCTATTCACCCACACAGCTTAGTCCAACCAAATACCAAATAGATTGTGGTGAGATGGCCAGAGAATACCAGAAAATTGCAAAGGCTCTAAATTTGGGCATTGATCAACTTTTTCCTTAACTAATTTACCTGGAAACATCTGAGGAAGACCCATCACTCCTACTGTAACAGCATGAAATGGCACAAGCAGGTTGTCCTATCCAAGAACAGAGAGTTGCTCCATCTTTAGACGGGCTGACATACAGGGAGAGCATCTGTCCGTCAGCTGCAGCTAACCTTGATACCTGCTTGGATTTTAAAGTTATGTAGAGCTGCAGTGTCTCCTCTCTGGATTTGACCTTCCTTCCTTTATGGTTCCTGGAAACATTCTCTCTCATCAGAAAAAGTGCTCTTGGGAATTTGAAGTACTTGGGGATATGGGTCTTTGTGAGTCTGAACACAGTGGCAAAGGGAATATCACCCCATCTCAGCATGGCGTGCAGATGGCGAATCACCCGCATCCCTGCTGAGATGTGCTGCAGTAATTATGAAGCAGCTCCCACCCCAGCTGTTGGACCAAATGCAAGTGCCTCCAGCTCATCACAGGAATGAGGCTTGGGGATGGGGCATATGGATTCTCTGGGAGCTTCTAGCTTCACAAAGAATCAGGGGTCCCAGAAAGTTGGGTCTGATGCTGCAGGTCACCCTTGTGGTGGTGCTCCCAGATGAGCTGGGAGCACAGCTATGGGCCTGTGTCTCCATTGGCATATGAAAGGGTTTATTGCTAGGTCCAATGTCTAATTCTCCTCCAGCAGTCCTTAACTTTTGTCAGCCTCCTGCTCCTCTGAACAATAAAGTAGCTTTCCATCCTGCAAATCCCCTTACTGAGGCAATGAAGGAAAAGACATTTACTACTGGTCCTGTTCTTAAGACACAGCCTTGTCCATGCTAAAAGCACTGAGGTGATTACAGAATTACAAAATGGTGAGGACTGGAGGGATTTTTGGAGAAGACCGAAGTCCCTAGGTCTCTCAGAGAGGTGTTTCATTTCCTTGACCACCTTTGTAGACCTCTGCTGGACTTTGTCATGTAGTGCCCTGTTTTTCTTGAACAAAGAATCTCGGAACTGGACACACTGGTCCAAACATGGCTTCATCATAGCAGAATAGAGGTGGAAGGTGACTTCTTCCTGCCTGCTAGTCATACTCTTGTAAGTACATCCCAGAAAACCATTTGCCATCTTTGCCAGCAGGGTCACAGTGCTAGATTGTGGCCAATTAGTTGTCTTCCAGGATTCCCAGCTCTCTCTTTGCAGAGCCATTCTCTGGCAGATCAGCAGACCTGAACTACTGTAAGGGGTTATTCCTCCCCAGGTATGGGTCCCTACACCTGAAGCTGTTGATCTTCATGAAGTTCCTCTCCACCCAGCTCTCCAACCTGTACAGGTCTCACTGTGCGGTAGCACAGCTTTCTGGTGTGTCAGCCCCTCCTCTTAGTTTTGTCTCATCAGAAACTTTCTGAGGGCACACTCTGCCCTTTCATACAGGTTGTTGATGAATATGTGGAGTGAGACTGGACTCCTGGGGAACACCACTAGCTACAGGCTTCCAACTGGACTCTGACCACAACACTCTGAGCTCTGACATTCAGCCAGTTCTCAATTTACCTCACTGTCCACTCATCTAACTGACAATTCCTAAGATTACTTATGAGGATGCTATGGGAGACTTCTTGCTGATGTAGACAACATTTGCTGCTCTCTCCCCATTCACCTATCTAGTAATTTCATAGTATAAGACTATTATATTGGTCAAGTATGATTTATGGCATGGTATGTAAGCACAAGCAAGTAGCTGGTCATCTCAATAATCCCATCAAAGCCAGAGCCACCATGTTCCCACTCAGCCATCTCATCTCCCAATGTATCCTCTTCATGTGGTTCATCTCCAGGACTTGCCAGGTACCATGCAAATTACCTCAAGCTGGGGCAAACAGCCTCTGCTGAGGGGGAGTCTTGTAACTCTGGCATGTCTGAGGCCAGTGGATATATGGCCTCCCCTTGTTTTCCCTTCCAGGCAATTTGCAGATCATGATGATGACACCCAAGATGGCTTGTTCTCAGCCATCTGATGCTTTCTCATCTGAATGTTCTCCCACACTGAGGGAGTGCTCAGCAAAACACACTTCTGGAGGAGGGTCCCCTGAGACTGCAGGAGTCCATGGGATTTATCTCTGCAACTTATAAAAGTTTTACTACAAATCTTCTGGCCCAAGCGAGCCAAAAGCTTGCTCCATAAATTACTACCAAGCTAGGGATTAGGAGCACTAAAACAGACGTACTTCACAGCTAAAAATAAGGCAAGGCACAAGCTTGAAGATTTGTTCTGCCTGGAAGTTTTATTGCACCCAAACTGTATGAGATAATGTGCAACAAAGAGACACTTAGCGGATCCATCTGCTTTTGGACACATTCGCCTGCGCAATCGCTCTGGAATGAGACAATGAAACCATGAAAGAAAGTGGAGTTAGATGGTGTTACCTAGGGCAGTAAAACTTCCTCCAGACAAAAAGAATGGTGACCCCATCCCCTCCTGGTGCCTCTCTTACTGCATCTCTGGGGATGCTGCATCCCTCATGCCCTGAGAACCTTGGGCTGTATTTGGAGATATTTATGAAGGAGTGAGTGAGCTCCACCAGTGCTGGGTGTTGCTCTTGATGGGTTTCTGCCATCCCAGGGGGATTTTGGGCACGGCCCTAGCCCAGGTTTGGTGTTTGAACCCAGTGCAGAAGGATGAGTGCAGAAGCTGCTAAGGTCCTAAGGTCCTATCAGGCATAGTTGGGTTTAGACATCTATTGCTCCCCTCAGTCCACAAACATGTCTCCACCAAGTTTGTTTGGAGTCCTGTATCTCACAGGTGTGAACAGGGTTTTATAAAGTGTTTCCCTTCTGCTAAGGACAGAATATATCTCCAGAGATGTCCATCTTCCTGCTTTCTGGATGACCAAGTGTAGGCCTGGCAGCCTTCATCCTGGAGGCATGGGAAAATATGTAAAGGTAAAATTTGACTGCATGCAAAACTGTTCACAGAAACAGGGAGTGGCTGAGGTTAGCAATGGCCTGTAGAGGTCACATTTACTCAAGAAGGGACACCTAAAGCTGGTTGACCAGGACCAAATATGTTTTAAGATGGTGACTCTACGAGCATCTTGGGCAACCTGCTTCCATTGCTAGTCATTCTGACACTTAAAACATTTCCTAGTGTTCATGTGTTCCAGTTTGTGCCCAATGCCTCTTGTCCTGTCACTTGTCACCACTGAAAAGAACCTGGCTCCATCTCCTTTGCACCCTCCCTTCAAGTGTTTGTATATATTGATAAGATCACCACTGAGCTTCTCAAGGGGCTAACAGTCCCAGTTCTCTCAGCCTTTCCTGATAGAAGAGAGGCTTCAGTCCTTTCCTCATACCTGAGGCCATTTGTTGGACTCTGTCCAGTACCACCATGTCTCTCCAGTACCAGAACTGGAGACAGCACTTTAAGTGTGGTCTCACCAGTGCTCAGAAGAGGGAAAGGATGTCTTTCCTTGACCTGCTGGCAATATGTCCTCCAGTGCAACCCAGGATACTTTCTTTGCACACTGCTGGCTCCTGTTCATCTTGGATCCTGGAGTCCACCAGGATCCTAATCTTGTTGTATGCCATGCTGCTTTCCTGTTGGGTGGCCCCCAGAATATATTGATGCAGGGGGTTTAACCTGGGTGTGTAGTTCAGATGAGAGAGCATCAGGCTCCTAATCTGAGGGTCAAGGGTTCAAGTCCCTGCCCAGATACAAGGTTTGTCAGAGTTAGGCTGATGTAATGGTTGGACTTGACCTGAAAGGTCCCTTCCACCTCAATTATTATGATTATGATCCCCAGGGACAAGACTATTTTCTTCTACTTGTTGAACTTCATAAAGTTCCTGTTGGCACATTTGTCCAGCAGGCCTATGTCCCTCAGGATGGCAGCACAACCCTCTAGAACTGGACGAGCAGAGATTGAGACTTGATATAAGAAAGAAATTCTTTATGATGAGGGTGGTGAAACACTGGAACAGGTTACCCAGAGAGGTTGTAGATGCTCCCTCACTGGAGGTGCTTAAGTCCAGGCAGAACAAGGCACTGAAAAACCTGATCTAGTTGGAGTTGTCCCTGTCTATGGCAGGAACATTGGAACTAGACAATCTTTAAGGTCCCTTCCAAGCCAAACTATTCTGCGATTCTATGATTCTATAAACATCAACCAGCAGGAACACAAGAGGATGAATTCCCTTTGCATGCTCCCAATACAGGCCAGGACACCTTGAAGCAGAGTGGTTCAGCCACTGTGTGGCATGTCTGAGACTGGCTGAACATCATGGGCATCAGCAGGGCATTCAGGGTATGGGTCAGCATGACCTGTGCATACCTTGAGATGGAGCAGAGCAGGCTGCTGTCTGCTAACAAGCTGTATTTCTGTCAGAGAAACTCCAGTGACCGTGAGAGCTCTGGGGGCGAAGTTCCTGTCATTTGTCAGCCTCACTGAAGTTCACTTGGCAGAAGTAGCCTCCATGGTGTGTGCCTTAGTCCATAGGACTACATTATTCGCAAGGAAATACGGGGAAAGGAGTGACTTAGAGTCCACCTGCCTGCTTATTCCTGCTCCTTTGCATCCTATATTTCATCCTGTATATCTCTATTTTTACTGGGATGAACTGTTCCACCAACAGCCTCAGAGTTGGCAGCAAGATTTTGGCTGAGATCACAGATGCTCTGTTGCTCTGTCTCCTGTCTATTGCAGAAGGGACCCTGTCCTATCAAATTGTTCAATGTGACAAACATGCTGCTGGCATTGCTGGAGCCAGAGATGGAGAAATGTGGCACTGTTACTTCAGCTGGAGCTGTTCTGCTCCTGACAATGAAGAACCCCAGACACTGAGCTGTGGTGACCCCCTTGGCCACATCACACATACACCTTCTGGATAGTTCCCACATGTATCCTCATCCTATATCTGAGTGTCTCATGCTATGGAGTGTTTCTTCATGGTAGGAGAAAGAAGCATCTTCTTCTGGGAACTGCCTCATGCAAGGATGTAGAATGGCAGGAAAATGTTTGCTGGGAGACATTCAGCAGCAGATGAATCTGCAGATGCGGTCCCTGTCAGGAAAGCCACCAAGTGCCCTGTCAGATCCTGGAGGCTGCTAGGATCCTCCTGCATGAAAACCAGTGATCAACAGAAGGAAGACATGTTGTCCATGGACTGGCACCATGGTCCCCAGCCTAACAGCAGCACACGGCCACCTTTGGAGTAATATAGTGGCTAGAGCTTTTGCTGCTGCTCCAGGGGACTTCAGCCTCAGGTGAGCCCAGGCCAACAGGAAAGGACCAGCCCTGGGAATGTACCCTGCACTGAGTCCAAGCTGTGGCACATGGCAAAGCCATCTGTTTCCAACCCACAGTGACTGTCCTTCCCATTGCCATTCACTCTGCCTCCCATAATTTATTCATCCCAGGATGCAGCTTGTACATCTGCAGTATCATTACTGGAGACACCATTAGCTTGAAAATTTTATAAACCCCGGTGCAGGTGATATGTTGAAAAGTTAAAGAGGGTTGTTGTGTCAGCAAGAAAAAGGGGTATTTGCTCAGCCTTCATCTCACACCAGAGAACCAGGCTCTGGGGGGGCTGTGGAGGGACACCAGTGGAATGGTGGAAGTGAGAGAACTGCTGTCAGCTCCTGCTCAGCTGTGAATTCCTCCCTGCTGAATCCATGTACTGGACAAGGGACTTACAGCCACTTCCATGTCTTTCTCCTCTCTTCCCTCCTTGGTTGCACCATTTCCTCAGGCCAATGACAAGAGGGGCTGCACTTCCAGATGTGTTCTTCTGAACACATTGCTTATGTTCCTACAAGCATTTGCAATGGACTTACCAGTGACCAGTGAGGGTTAGAGCAATCTTGAATTGTCTGCCTTCTATCTCTTGGTCCAGATCCTTCAGGACTCTCCAAGGAGCCGGAAAAGTCCACACCATATAGATGTTCACCACGGGGAGCATGTGTAGGGTTCCCAACCTGCAACCCTTTCCTGCAGTCCCCTTTTGCCTTTCTGCTTCCTGACCAGAGTACCCAGTTGAATGAGCCTTCATTGAGGGCAACGTCAATTAACTTATGTTGGAGAATTTTCCCTCGTCCATCTCCATGGTCTGTGTACAGGCATGCTCCAAAGAGACTGTGCTTGCAAGGTTTGATGGAGAAGTAGGCACAGGGAGCCTTTGCTGGAGGCTTCTCACCCCTCTCCATGGATCAAGAGCACACTGATCACTTCTGGCATCTGGAGTTCTCTCTGGCAGCTGAGCTGGGGAATAGATTCCCTCTCCCCAGGGCCAAGTGAGATGCATGTATGGGGATGATTTATGGGCTACTTGCAGGGAGTGATGAGCTGGAAGACTGCAGGGAACTGGGTTAGTGCCAAGCAGCTTGGGGCATGGAGAAGTGAGGGGTGTTGAGAAGAGTGAGGGGTGGCTGGGACAAAACAGGGGGAGGGAGGACACAGAGTCCCAAAGGAGTCCCACAGCCTGCAGACAGCTTTCCCTCTCCATGTGAGTACATGGATTTGGAGTGAACATCCCAAATTCCCCTTACATCCCTGTGTACTGGCATCCCTGCTCAGCCTCCTGCAGCCTGAAAGCCTGGACACCATTGTCTGTCCCAAAAGTATCATCATGGAAGGTGTGATCACTGGAGACAAGGTGCTCATAAGTCTTTCTGGCATGAGTCTATGCAACTTGTACATCTCATTCATACTGGGTAATGGTGTCTCTCTCTGTTCAGCAAGCAGTGGTGGGTTAACCTGATATCCACATGCTCTTTCTGTACATCTGATCAGTTCCTCATGCACAGAGTCACTCTGCCTCTGTGCCTCCACCACCATCCTGCAAGGTGGATTCATTAATTATATTATCCTTGAGCTTTGCCAGCAGTCAATGGCTGTCTGAGTTCAAGCTTCAGAAGTCATTTCCCAGACTGTGCCCTCTCTACCCCATAGGGATCTTGTATATCCTTACATCTGCCCAGGATGCTCCAGGACAAGCCTGGAAAGACAGAGGATCCAGATGCTCCTTCAGAATGAATTGACAAGACCTTGAACAACAGGAGGGGAAGGATGCAGGAAGAAATCTGCAAGGGGCATCACCCTGTCTGGGACTGATTCCCAGAATGTACTACTCTATTGACATTGCCAGATTGCCTTTCCCTTCCTTCAAAGACATCTATTTATTAAAATTCCTGGTCCACATCCCTCTTCTCTGTGATTTTTCTGGTTTTGGTTAGTTTCTGGTTTTGTTTTTGTTTTATTTTTTGGTGGAGATTAGCTCAAGATGGGACTGAGCAGTCTGAAATGTTCCCAAGTAGGAGGGTGGCCTCATTCTGTTGCCTGCTTTGAGTAAGCTCTTGTCTGGTGGGATGACTTTTCCCCAGAGTTTCCATTCTCTTTTTAGGGTGACACACCATAGGCTGTGAGAATCATCCTATGGCAGGAGGGTTGAAACCTGATGATCCTTAAGGATCTTTCCAACCCAAACTATTCTATAATCCTATGGTTCTACATTCACAGACTCAATCCTGACTAAAGAGGCCAGCCATTCCATCCTGTCTCATTCTGCTGCATAAGTTACATGGGAGACCTCCTTGTCAGCTCCACAAAGCCTTGGCTTCTCGGCAGCAGAGAGTGGATGCCTGGGAAAGCTTGGTCATCTTCTGAAGTTCACAGTGTTCTTGTGGACTTTAGGACTCTCAGAGAACCCTGATGATCCTAGACTTGACTCTGTTAGTTTTGATGAACATCAATGATAGCTGTCAGATTTTGGGGACATGCACTGTATTGCATGTATCAGGGGGCTGCTGGCTGCCTGTCCAGGACTCATGCAAAGTGGGACAATTTGGAAACAGGACAACGTCTGTCAGGATGGAATAGTCTGAGTGGCTGGAGGAGCTACATTGTGACATTGTTGCTCATGCAACATTGACAATTATTTCTGGAAGACGAAAACCGAACAAGACTGGACCTGATGGCCAATTCTGGCAGCCAAAACTAGTTCCTTCCTGCGATTGGCTTCTTGCTATTCTTTGTATTGGCTTTCTCCCTCCTGTGCTGCACAACTTCTAGCCACTGATACAGCAGGAGAAACTCTACTTTAATTGCTCCTGACTTCAAGCTTCTGCCAGGTAAACAGCGTGGAAATTAGTGGAGACAAGTAAATAATTTGTAAATAATCATTTATTTATTACTTTCCCCCTCCTTTGCCTGTGCAAGCAGATTGCAAGATGCCTCAGAAGCACTCGCAATTTGGAGTGAGTTCTCTTGTGAGGCATTTCCCACTCCCTATGAATAACTTATGAGCAGATCAGAGCGAATATTAAAGGCCTGAAAATCCAGAGACTTGGGCAACCGAGCTGAGTATGTACTACTGCAGCTCCTTGAACAAACGAGCTAGCTAACAAAACAGCACTAAGTGGATTCACTGTGCTGTAATTAAAGGCTGTGTGCATTTGTCAGTTGATGTTTTGCCCATCAGATGGGGTAGGTAGTGTGCAGCAAGGGAACAGCATGCCTGAAGGATGTAGCATGGGTAAGATTTAGACACCAAGTGTTCACGTTTTCTTTATTAGTATTTGCTTTTAGGATTGATTCATGCTCTGTGGTGCTCCTACCAAGCTGTTCGTGGGACACAGATGCTATCAGACAGATGGACTGGGTTGATGCTGGAGGTTCACAGAGAGACTTTCCAGATAGCCTCACACATCTATAAATTACCCAAGTGTTGGTAGAAGGCTCGCATGGAGGGTCTGAACCCCAAACCCACTGAGACCACAAAGATATGCTGAATTCAAAGAGCTGAAAGCCAGGCTTGCACTTGGTTTCAGCCAGGTACTTTGTGCTGGGCATTTATCCACCTTCAAGGTCAGCCACCTGCTTTGGGTTATTTAATTTTTTTTTAAGGTTATTACAATTCACTTGAAGAAAGACTCCCACCTCCCTGCATGGCTCCTGAGGCAAGGATTCATATCAACACTACATGGAGGGGAGGTGGACTGTGGGCCATATGGACTACGAGCTGAAACCCCCTATTGCTCTTTCAAAGCTCCCTGCCAGTCCTGAGTGCAATGCTCCCCTTGTCCCAGACCCACCGGGACCCCACTTTGTGGAATGGTGTCTACATGGTAGAAAGAGGCAGCTGGTCCTGGGTATGTTCTCCAGTAGAGGTCTCAACAATTTCCCAGTGTTAGAGGAAGAGCAGGAGTTTCCATGGCTGGGGATGTTTCTGGCTCCCTCTCCTGAAGCGCAGTTTATTTCATGCCACCTGGTTGAGATGCCAAGAGGAAAAAGGATTAGGTGATCTCTCCAGATTATGCCTGTTCCCTTAATAATGGTAGCTGGGAGGTCCTTGGTATGACCAAAATCAGGAGTGAATTTGAAGATGGTTATGGATCTGGGTACCCAAGCACTTGCATCAGAAGTCTCACACTGTCACTCAGAATGCAACAACCCTCCACTGAGCATTGTGTGGCACAGCTACTGGCATGTTGTAGCTCCTAGGCACCACCAAAGTAGTCTGTGTGCAGGCAGCCCTGCCAAGAGCATTAGCCAAGCAATGCAAACTCTGGAGAAGATAGAGAGGACCGTTCCCATCACAGGGATGGACCTGAAGCAGCCAACAGCTTGAGGCCAGCCCCATTTCCCCCCTTTTCAGGTCCCCCATCCATCTGTAGTCCCTTTCCCCTCTCTGTCAGCCCCCTGCACCTGTGTTCTGAGGTGGAGTGGGATTTATTCTGCCCCAGGCACTTGGTGAAAGGGGTCAACCCTCACAAACCTCACCGGCACCAGAGGCTGGGCCAGCTGCCTCTGAGGGGACAGCATCCACATCTCAGGTACCTTTGGCTATTGCTGCCCAAGATTGTCCTTCGCACCAGTACCCATCCTGGTGGTTCCAGGGCATGGTGTAGTGGCACTGCAACAAGGACGGCACTGAGTGCATCCAGCTCCCTGCAGCTCCCCTCCTCAAGCACTCTTGGTAACCCCAGTCTGTGGGAGGCAGCATGAAGTCATTCTGGTCCTTCAGAAAGCCCCCTCCAGCTGCTGTAGCCAGCACAGATTGTGGGACGTGTCTGGTGACTGACGGGGCCTCAAATCCACATTCATGTGAGATGATACGGAGAGTTTTAATTTTTTTATGAGAGAGGGGCTTGAGGGGAGGAGAAGATTCCCAGGGCGCCTGGGAGGGGAGGCAGTGATGCGTGCATATGCGTGTGTGAGACACGTTTCATACCATTGACCCTCAGCTGCAGGAGACCTCTGCAGATATAAACAGCATCCCATCACCTCCAGGCATAGGGGAGCAGCTGGGGAGGAGGTTGGACAATGGCAGTTAGCAGCCTGCCCGGAGCAGGGATGTGGTGGCAGGGTTTGGAGCTGGCCCTCTACATCCCCTTCTGCACATCACTGAAGCCCTCTCTAGTCACTGCCCATGGGGTTGCTCTAGGCTCAGCCCTTTCCACAGCAGATGGATTCCTGCAAAGCTCTAGTGAGCTGGTACCCCTTTTGCCCAAGGAGACCCCACTCATTGGAGTGCCTGGGCATGACTTTGCCAGCATCTAGAGCCTGGTGAGATGCCATGGCCACTTTCTAACTTTACTGATCCTCCTGGAGAAGCTTCTTTCTTGCTTTGCAGCCTGACAAGAAGTACTTCATGAGGCTGCCCATACTATTGGTTTCCACTGCCTGCAGACTTCTCTGCCTGGCTTAGCTCCTAGCACCATTCAGAGTCATGATGCCATCAGCTATTCAGAATCATCAGTCCTTTTCAGATGGACAGAAAACTGACTGGTCCAAAGTCAGGCAAGAGCAAGTAGAAAGTGAACCAAGGTGGAGCCTGGAAATCTACTTCTAAGTGTCCTCTGATGCATAGGGTTCTGCTTGGAAAGGAAATGGAGCAAGTTCTTGTCCAGGAAGTCTCAGAAAAAAAAGACATCTGCCTGACAAATATCCAGGGCTGGTGGCTGGGCTGTGTTGGCTCCAGACCATTTATTAAGGCATAGGAGATGACCACGGGGAGATGGGACTTCCATGTGCCATTGGTATTCCATGGCTAAAGCTGCAAGGTAGTCACTAAGATCACACATCACCATCCTTGACTGTGAGATGGGGCCTTCCAGGTGGTGCCTGTCTCCATTGGTGAGAAGATCCTGTCTCTGCTTCCTGCAGATAGTGGGGATGGAACAACCTCTCCCCGAACCAGCCAGAATGCCTGCGTGCAATGACTCTCACCCGGAAAGGAGGAGGGGGGCCGAGGCCTCTTTGTAACCCAATCTCGTCTGCATGGGCCCCTTTGTTGTTATTACATTTATTTATTGATCCCCCATGGGAAAACCTTAAGAGTGCTGGACTTGCCGGGGCTTTATTAATGGGGGTGGGGGNCAAAGGGAGGGAGCAACAATAGCCATGTTTATAAAACTTCCCTGCAACTCATTGTGTTTGCAAAAGGAGAGCTTCCACATCAAAGGCTGCTTCCTCTCCCTCTGCTCAGGGGCCCCTCCATCATCTAACATCGTGCAAGGATCACCCTTGGTCCCCTCCTCCCTCCCTCTGCCCCAGCCACATGGTGAGGTGGCAGCATCATCGCCCATGGTGGGGACCACAATGGCTGGGGATGCCCTGGTTGAAGGATGCCTGCATCAGCCTGCTTGTGTCTAATGATCCAGAGGGACTTTCCAAGAGCGGTTTCTCCTGGAGGCAATAAATGTCTACCAGAAGACAAGAGTTTACCAGGCACTGGCTCATACACAGAGGACCTGTTTCCAAGCTGGTTTCATTCAATCTACTTGAATAGCAATGTTAATAAAGCTGTTTTGGTTTTGCTAGTATTTCTAGATGTGGGAAGAAAAAAAAAAAAGGGAAGAAAAATAGGAACTGAGGGAGGGAGTGGGGTCTGGCCACATAAGAACTGGGTGATGTGGTTCCTCATAATGAAACAACCATTTTTGGCTTTGCTTTTGGCTTGTATCAAATTATCTGTTACCATCAGACATGAAATAAAAACCATTAAACAGCAATGAAATATTTTGACTGAACCAATATGTTGTTTTTTCTTCCCAAGCTGATTTTTATGGACAAGATGAGAATTTAGTTCTGGCTCAGATCAAAGCTGAATGCCTTCCTGGGGACTTGGAGTTGTCAGCTATCTCCTGACCGTGACCCAGCCCTGTAAAGGGAGGACAGGCTTCTCTGGGGTGAGTCAGTGGGCTGGAGGTCTGGGACATATTCAGGCTGTCAGTCATTCCCAACATGACCTTAAATAATGACATTTCACCTCCCAGGACTGTGGCTCCTTCCCTGTCTTCTGGTGCTTCATGGTGGTGACAGTATCCATGGGGCAATTCACATGTGAGTTGATGATGCTGCACACTGGGGTGTGAAGAATGTGAAAACCTCCCCTGGGAATATGGGAATGTCCCAGACCAGCCTTGGACAAAACTGAAACCTCTGGAAGATAGAATCATAGAATAGTTTGGATGGGAAGGCTCCTTAAAGATCATCTAGTTCCAACCCCTCCTGCCATAAGCAGGGACACCTCCCACTAGACCAGGTTGCTCAGTGCCTTGTTCAGCCTGTCCGTAAACACCTCCAGAGAGGTTTAAGACCCGTTCCAGTGTCTCACCACCCTCACAGGAAATCATTTCTTTCTTATATCCAACCTAAATCTACGCTCTTACAATTTACATCTGTTATTCCTAGTCCTGCCATCACATATCCCACTGAACAGTCCTACCTCTGCCTTTCTGTAGACCCCCTTCAGATACTGGTAAGTTGCTATGGTGTCCCCCCTGAGCCTTCTCTTCTCCAGGCTGAACGACCCCAACTCCTTCAGCTTGTCCTCATAAGGGAGGTGCTCCAGCCCTCTGATTGTCTTTGTGGCCCTCCTATGGACCCGCTGCAACAGCTCAATGTCCTTCTTATGTTGAGGGCTCCGGAACTGGACACAGTACTCCAGGTGAGACCTCATGGAGCTGAGTAGAAGGACAAAATCACCTTTCTTGACCTGCTGGTCACACTTCTCTTGATGCAGCCCAGGTTGGACTTCTGGGCTGTAAGCACACACTGGCAGCTCATGATGAGGCTGTCATCCACTGACACCTCCAAATCCTTCTCTTCAGAGCTGCACTCAAACCACTCTCCACCCAACCTGTATTTGTGCTTGGGACTGCCCCAGTCCAGGTGCAGGACCTTGAACTCTCAAGCATGTCAAGTTCCCTCTGGATGGCATCCCTTCCTTCAGGTGTATCAACTGCATCACACAGCTTGGTGTCATCTGCAAACTTGCTGAGGGTGCACTCAATCCCACTGTCCATGTCTCCATCAGAGATGTCAAATAGCACTGGTCCCAGTACTGATCCCTGAGGAACACCACTTCCGTTTCCACTTGGAGAATGAGCCATTGACTGCAGCTCTTTGAGTGCAGCCATTCAAGCTTACTCAGTGAGTGGGCCCTCCATCAAACCCTACAGCCTGCAGGAAGGCAAGACCCCAACCCAGTGGCATACATGGGGGAGGTTCCTCTCTGCATCACCTGTTTGTGCATCACCTGGCTGTGCAGAACAGGCACCCTGAGGAGGAATATACCACTCCTTCCATCCTGAAAGGGGGGAATCTTCCCAGAAACTGTAAGACGTCTTCTTAGGAAGCAGACTAAGCCCCTGTTGGCTGTTTCCCCTTGGTCCTCCTCCAAGCTGCTGTAGGAGACCTGAGAACAGCCCCTGCTCTCTTCTGGGGGGTCAGAGGGAGCATGCTGCTCTCTCCCAGCACTTATCAGCTTCTTTGAGAACCAGGCAGGAAAGAAGAAGAGGGAACCCAGACTTCTGGGAGGCACTTTTATTTCATGCCTAAGCCACCATGCCACTGCTCAGCCACACGGCTCCATTAAATCCCCTCCTGGCTGTCTTCTTTCCATCAATCACTCCATCTCCATGAGCAACACAGACACCGGATCTGGGCTATAAATAAGACAATCAATCAGTGATGCTATTAGATAAACAGAGTGACAGAAGCCAAATTAATGCTTGGCTTTTTCTTGAAAGGGAAAAAAAAAAAAAAAAAGTCAATTGCTTAT
>VZTY01029266.1:41307-51967 GCA_013400935.1 Turnix velox
AAAGAAATTCTTTACAGTGAGGGTGGTGAAATACTGGAACAGGTTGCCCAGGGAGGTTGTGGATCCCCCATCTCTGGAGGTGTTCAAGACTAGGCTGGACGGGGCACTGGGCAGCCTGGTCTAGTGGGAGGTGTCCCTGCCTATGGCAGGGGGGTTGGAACTCGATGATCTTTAAGGTCCCTTCCAACCCAAACTATTCTATGATTCTATGATTCTCTGATTCTATGATTCTCCGATTCTATGATTCATTCCTTATCTGAGCTACCTGTGCATGACATGGGGTTGACATGGAGCACCTCTTGTCCTTCCCTCATGGTCTGGCTTCTCTCCAGACACATAAAGATGCCATGTGGCTTACAGCTGGTGCAGGTTCTGACATAGCCCACCTGAAAGTACCAGTGCCCAGCCAGGGGCTTTTGCTCAAGCAGAACATGCACTTCACAGGTGGGAGAACCTTCATGATGCAACCCACATGAGAGTCTTCCAGCTCTCCCCAGCTACTCAGAAGAAGTCCAAGCACAGGATCCCACTGCCCTAGGGAGCACCAACAGCTGACTTTTATTAAGAATTTAGCTCAGTAACAGGAGAAAGATGGAGCTGAAAACTTCTGCCTGATCCTTGATCACATAACGAAGCTTGGACTGGGTGACGTTTGAAGGTCTCTTCCAGCTCTATGATTCTGCACAAAACTGCACCTTCCCGCTTCCCTATGCCAGGGATGCATCAGGACTGCTGCCTGACTCAGTAGCACCCTTGAGCTCTGAGCTCACAATTGCTTATGCTGCCCATCCCACATCTGGAGCACATCTGGAGGCAGGCCTTGTCAGTCTTCCCCCCACCCATTGGGGAGCAAATGGCATCCTGCTGCCCACAAATTGCTACCAAACCTCATCAGAAAAGTAATGCAGAGACTTGGTCTGTCTTATGGCTACAAGTCTTGGGGCTGATGGAGGGAGGCTGAGGCTTTTCCTTCTTCAGACCCACAGCTTGAAGTTGACATCTGGTGGGATCCAAACATGGGATGCTAGTGGTTTCTTTGCAGGGCTTATGCCAAGCTGAGAAGTGCCCAAGCCCTAAATTATTTTAAGTGAAAGCACTAGGACAACTAGTGCCTGAGTCCATCTCTGCCTTCCAACTGTAGCACGGATTTTGTTGCCAGGTCTGATCTGTTGGCAGTGTGAGAGCTACTTGAGGTGCCAACCACACGGGTCCAAGCTCAGAGCTTGGTTTGCGTGGGGGCCAGAGGAGCCCAGTGACCCTGGTGAGGATCTGTGCAGGGTCTCCTTTTGTTTCTAGCACATCAAAGAGACTGAGAAACATGTGTGGGGTCACAGGGGTTAGCTTTTGTCCAAATAATGTTATCAGGCTTAGAGCACCCCTGTTTAATAGAATTATAGGGTTGGAAGGGACCTTCAAAGGCCATCTAGCCCAAGCCTCCTGCAGTGAGCAGGGACATCCTGCACTAGATGAGGTTGCTCAGAGCCTCATCAAACCTGGTCTTGAATGTCTCTAGGGATGGGACCCCCACCATCTCTTTGGGCAATCTGTTCCATCCTGTTTAGCAGCTTGCAGGTCCCCAGCACCATCTGTACCGAGGGAGATGTTCCCATCCTGCAAGGAGAGGGTTTTGGTCCATTTCACTTACAGTGTATGTGTAGAGTGGGATCTGGGCAAATGGAGGTTAGGGAAAAAAGGTTAGGAAGATGCTCAAGTGAGCATCTGGCAAGATACCACTTGCAGTGCTGCATCCACCTCTGGAGCTCTCAGCACAGGAAGAACATAGACCTGTTGGAGTGGGACCAGAGGAGGGCCACAAAGTTGGTCATATAGATGGAACTCTCCTCCTATGAAGACAAACTGAAAGAGTTTGGAATGTTCAGCCTGGACAGGAGAAGGCTCTGGGGAGACACTATTGGGGTCTTTCAATACATAAAGGAGGCTTGTAGAAAGGATGGGGTACACTTTTTACCAGGGTCTGTTGCACCAGGACAAGGGAGAGATGATTTAAAACTAAGAAGGAAAGTTTTGACTAGAGATAAGGAAGAAATTTTTTAGAAGTGCAGTATAAAACTGGCACAGGCTGTGCAGGAAGGTAGCAGATGGCCCATCCCTGGAATCACTCAAGGTCAGGTTGTAGAGATCTATGGGCAAACAAATGTACCTGAAGAGGACACTGATCATTGCAGTGGAGTTGAACTAGATCTTTAAAGGTCCTTCACAACCCAGACTGCTCTGCAGTTCTACACCAGACCCTCATGAAGACAAAGTTGTTCTTCCTTCAACTCATCTAAGGCCTTGGCTGAGATCCATCCCACCAATCACCATCAAGATCCAGCCTTCCATAGCTCAGGACCAAAACTTGAGCTGGATCAGGGTCCTCAGAAGTGACGGGCTCTTGCAACCCACTGCTGCACCCAGCAAAGCTCCAGTCACTGCTCTCAGGCTGGCTGCTTGTAGGCACAGCAGGACAGGATGCTCATGCAGCACCATGCACACCACAGAGTGGGGACCAGCCCGGGTGGGACCAGCCTGGAACTGTTGGGTGGCACCCACCAAACTGGATGGCAATCCAAGGTGATCAAGCTCAACTAATTCTGAATGACAACTAAATAAAATGAAACCCCCCAGCTGCCCCCGGCACCCCCGTTTCTCTCATCTTAGCCCTTGCTGGGCTGGAGGTGCCTTGGAACCAGGGAATGAGTACAGGACTTGGAAAGATGCTGGAGTTATCTGGCCACTGTGTGGGTCTTTCTAAGTCTCTCAGCTTCCTCAAAGCACCCCTGGCTCTTCCACAAGCCCCATCACATGCAAGCTGCAGGTAGGTCAGCACTACTGAGGTTCCACTGGCATGGCCAGTCTGATCCTCCATCCAGAGCATTTTCTCCAGCCCAAAGTGGCCTCCTGGCTGACCACTTCCTCTTGTGGGTAATTCCTGGCTTTCCTCATCAGTTTGCAGTTGTGTGTTTGCAGACTGTGTGCCTTGCCTGGTGGTAAGATGTTCCCCCAGGACCCAGGCTGGAGGACCCAAAGAACCTTCCTTGTAGGACCTGGGACAACGGTGCCCTAACCTCCTCTTTAGACATCAGCAAAAAAGAGAAGGAATAGACAACAGCATCAGATCTCTCCTCACACATGTGGGACTTCTGAGCTGGCCAGCCATCAGGCACATCCAACAACCACATCTCACTGTGGTGGATTGTAAGTCTTTGAGTGGGTGCCCATGTTTCAGCACAGAAGTGCAGGAGCAGATGTGGAAAGGACACAGGAACCGGGCCCAACTGGTCACAGACAGGGAGAGCTGGGAGTCAGGGAGGGACATGACACTGAGGAGGTCATGGGGGGACGGGTGGACACACAGCATCAAAGGCAGAGGGAGAAATTCCTTAATCCGCGTCCCCGCCACACAGAGACAAAAGTTGGAGGAAGGCTGCACATGGTAATTTTTTTGGCCAGGGGGTCTGTGTGTTGCTGCCTGCCTTTGTGCACCTGCCAAAAGTCACTCTGTCTGGCTGTGAAGCACTGCCCAGATTAATGAGGGATCAGTAGCCAGTGCAATGCAGAGCTATTAGCATTGCAAAAAAAAAAAGAAAAGAGAAAGAGAGAGAGAAATGAAAAAAAAAAAAAAGTCCTTGAACCCAGTAATTCAGGCGACAGCTTGCTCAGGACAGCATGGGCTGGGACTCTGGGCTCTCACTACCTGCTGTGCCCACATGCCCCTGTCAGCCTGGTTGGAAAGATTATGGGCTGTCAAGGGATGGCCAGTGCCCACCCACAGGGTGAGCATGGGGAGCAGTACCACATCACTGGGACAAACACCCAGGGCAGGTGGAATGGAGTTTGTCCAGCACTTGGCTTTCCTCCATCTATGCCAGTCCCTCCCTGCACTCTTGTTGGAGGTCTGGACACACCCATACAAGCCATCCACCCCACTCATCCCAGCAGGGGACATTCATGTGCCCCCTTGACCTAACCCTGCCTGCAGACTGGTGGCACTGCCTTGCAGTGCTCAGCACAGCAGGTATTAAAGAAGACATTACCATCCTTCCCTGGCCTCCCCACACTCTTGCTGCCCCCAGCCCACCCTGACAGGGTGCCCCGGCAGTAAAAAAGGTCACTGGGCTCTGTTCTCACCCAGGCTGTGCTCCTGGTCCAGCACAGCCATATGGCATTTTCTTGCGAGCAGGCTGAGACACAGGAAGGTCTGAAGCCCAGATGGCCTTTGGAAAGGGAGTGGAGGGGAAGAAAACTCCAACTCTCCCTGCCCCTGCAGCTGGGCTGGCAGCTGATGTGTGCTGGAAGGAGGTGGAGAAGGGAGAAATAAGGATCAAATGCCTCCTTTTCTTCATCCTGAGTGAAAATGTGTTTGACGGCTCCCCTGTGGCATCAACAGCTCTGCTTTCCATTCCTTGACACCTTCAACATCCCAGCAGGGCTCCAGGTGGAGGAAAGGGGTACTCCACTGCTGAGGATCTGGTCATGCTGGTTTGTGGGTCTGGCACCCCTCTGTACCATGGCAGGGGTAGATAACTTCTGTGTCTGCCAAGACAGAGGATGCCTGCCTGTTCCAGGTGTTGTCTTGAGCCTGGATAAGCCTGGGTGAGTCTGCCTTCCCAAAATAAAACGAGCATCCTAGCTATTGTAGGGTGAAGCTGATCTGCTCACACAGCCCTGTGCTGCACACACTAAGTGAAAGAAGATGACAGAGAGCCCCTTTGTAAAAGCACAGCCCGTGTATACCATATCCTTGCAGCCTCCTCTGCCATCAGATTATCCCTGGCTATCCTGGATAATTGAGGGGAAATGGGAACTGGGAAAAGGGATGTGGCACACTGGTAGGCTCAATTTCACAGCCACTTTTCCCCACAAGTGGCCAGACCCTGAGTTCTGCAGGGGCTCAGGCTACACAGTTTGCTGCTGTTTCAGGTGCCATCAGTCCCTGTGATTGCAGGAGGGTTCCACCTTCCCTGAGGAACAGCGCAGGAACAAGCCCTGAGTAAGCTGCCCTGCTGCTGGGAAGTGTGGATGAGGGTCACTGCAAATAACCTGCAAAAGATATTGTCCAGCAGAAATGTTTTGCTTCCCCCCTTTCAAAGCCAGGCCTGGAGAGCAAATAGGTCTGACATTAATTAATAATAAATGGGTCCCCAGATGCCTCCTCCTTCTGCAGCACCACAGGAATAAGTTGGGTTAAAAACTTTCTGCCTAGACTCTGGGATAACTAAAAGGTAGGGAAAAGTGAATGACAGCCCTCTCCTTATTCTCTGCCAGTCACCCTGCGGTCCCTGCTGTCACCCCACCTCTCCAAAAAGACTGCTGCACGTAGCTCAGCCCCATCATGATCTGGGGGGATGAGTTCCTGCAGGGCTCCTCTGCAGCCTGGGTTGTGTTGCACCAGATGCAGCTGAATGGTTCCCTCCTGGCTTCAAATAAAGAGCATCTTTGAAAGCAGAGCTCTAAGTCTGTTAATAATGGGGCTCTTTCCCCGGATGCTCTGTCCCCTCCTGCCAAGTTTCAACTGGCAGAGCTCTCTTTTGCTTGTGGCTGCAGGGAGGATGGGATTGGGGATGGTCAGGGTGCTTGCTCATTTCTAGCTCTAACCCTTCCCACAGATGGATGCATTTACCACCTTAGGGGTGAAAGCAGAGGGAGGCAGCTTGTGTGTGGCCATCATTGGCCACAGGTACCTGCCCAGCTAAGTGGGCTGGTGCCTTCCTACCTGTCTGTAGCTGTGTGAGGATAGAGATGGATGAGCACAGGAATGCAAGAGCCCTCTGTTTCTCAGTGGCACCTCTACAGCTGCCTTTGGAGGCCTGATCCTGCTGGGTACTCAGTAATTTTAGATAACTAGCAGTTCCTAAGGTGTCTGAGAGCACCAGATAGTGCCAGCTTAGGGTCCCAAGCCCAGCTCTGCTCCTGGAGCTAGGGTGATTTCTGAACATTTCCCACCTCCATCCCTCTGCTCCAGCCCTGCCTGGCCCATGTAGAGCTGCAAGCAATGCTACTACAGCCTCAATATTTTCCTCCAGTCCACTAATTCCTTTGCGTCTTCTTTTTTCTCCCTTTTTATTCCTTTTTTTTAATCACTGGCTTTGAGGCTGGGCAGGGGAAGGGAGAGAAGTGCTGCAGTAAAAGCTGCCAGGCATGAAGCTGGAACACACCTCACTCAGGGTGACTTCCCTTAGTAAGGTTGCTTTGCGAAGTGGGGAGCACCAGCAAAATGGCAGAGGAAAGGGGGAGAAGATGCAAATGGACATGAAGAATCGCTCCCATTGCAAAGTGACATTGACACCATGCTAGCAGGGATGCAGCCGCGTCAGGCAGTGGCACTGATCACTTTCCCTGTCTCCTTCCTTCCCCCTCACATGTCGTGGACAGGGTATGTTTTAGCACACACTTTCAGGTTACTTCAGACACCCCCAAGGCAGAAACTTCCAGAGAGAGACTATTTATGGAAAAACATTGCTTTGCCTTGGCAGATGAGCCTGAGCCCACCCTGGCAGCCAGCCCCGACTGAAGAGAGACAGTGTTTGACCCAAAGGACCACGTCCTCCTCACACCAGCAAACCCAACCACTTTATGTTTGTTGATTCAAATTCCCTATTCACGTCCCCAGATAGCCATCATTTGCCTGATCAGATCTGAGCAGCAGCAGAGCTGGAACAGAATGATTTGGGACTCTGTGTCCCCAGTTCCCAAAATCCCGACATGCTGGGAGCACCTCTGCTGCCTTTTCCAAAGGCAGTTGTGGCTTCCAAAACAGAAGAGGAAGGAGAGAACCCAGCCACATTATTAGCTTTAACCTTTTACTGCAAATCTCGAGGCAGACTGCCTCACGGTTCGTTAACATTTCATGTTGTCAGTGTGGCCAATGGGTTCAATTAGACTTCACGATGGCATCTGCAAATTGCTGGAAACCCACTGGAGGAAATCCTCCCTTGGCCTGGCCACCAGCTCTGACACTGCTGAAGAAAATACGTTCTGAATCTTGCCACGTTCCTGGGGTGTGCACCAAGTTGGTGAGTGCTCAGAATGAAAGATGTCCCTACCAAAATTTGGGAAAAGGGCAAATATAGCTCTAGTAAATGCTAAGGGGTGGGAGAAAATCAGGTGCGAGACCTATCCTGTGCTGAGGTCCCCAAAGATGCTCAGGATGGTGCCATCCGCCTGCATCTAGGGGTAAGTGTGTGGATGTGCTTGCAGGGAGATAGCATGTTTGAGCATGGTGATGGCTGCTGTTGTGAGTTAACTGAAGGAGCCTGTAAAACCAGAAACATGCTATTAGCAATCCATTAGGAAAGGGTATCCAGTTCCAGCCTAGGTAAGCTATTAGAGGAACATCTGAGAGCATTAGGAGAGCTCGCTTGGGGCCAGGATGGGGCTATAAAACAGAAGAGGAAACTACGCTAATCTGGCTTGAATTACAAACTTAAAAGCAGCAGAAAAATAAAGGATACCCTAAACATTTAATGTTTTATATTTAGGAGACAGAAGGGGAGATTCTGCCAAAAGGAGAGAATAAAAAACCTGTTTAGGCTACAAATATCCCATCTCTCTTTTGGCAGCAGAGAAACCACCACCCCCTCTTCCAGAAAGGGAGGAGAGTGGCTTTAAAGTTACTTGAGTTTCAGAGCAAGCTCAGAGCTGGTGGGGGTGTAGGAGGATTGGTGGCCACCTGATGTGACTGTGTCACATGGCTACGTCCTGAATGGATGGGATATGCCCATGCCCAGGTTTAAAGGGGCACTACAAAGCAGAAGAGTGCAAGGAGCATCCAGCTCATGTGGAAACTCATCATCATCACCACCATCTCTCCACATGGTTTCCAGAGCACATGGTCCTATTTCCTACAGCAGACTGCAACAGCAGAGCTGCTAAGTGGCCTTAGCAGAAAGGTACTGCTGAGCAGAGGAACAGGACCATGAATGGCATGCTGGGGCTCAAACCAATCTTTACAAAATGCTGGGAAGGGGATGAGGCTGTCCCTCGGGCTCTGAGTCAGTCCCAGATATCAGCTGATGGAGGGGAGATGCTTTGGGCAAGCATCACTTGGCTCTCTCTTGGGAAGGGAAACTGCATTTATGGCTAGTATGCATAGTGGTGGTCTTGATAAGATCCACGGCTCCTGCCACGGTTGGCTTCATCTCCTGGTGCCAAGACTTGGCGTTATTAAAATCCTGAAAGGAAGAGCCTGGGAGAAAGCAGACACTGATTGAATCAGGCCCTATGGTATTCAACGTCTCGACATCCATCTGATCCTATTAGTGCTCATTCGGTCCTGCCTGCTGTGCATAAATCAGACACTGAGGAGATAACGGGATGCAGTGGTGCAGACAAGAGGGGAGCTGCTCTTTATGACGAGAAACACCACGTGCAAGAAGGGCCTGCACCGGTATTCTTGGCTCTAAACAGTCTCTGGTACTCCCTTGTGGGATTGCTCCCTTGGGGATGCTGGGCTTCCCACAGGACTGCCAAGGGAGGTGTCAGAAGGTGCTTAAAACCCACAGCCAGTGCATGGGTGGGTTGCCAGGAGGAGGCACGGATGAGTCTCAGCATGGGGGACCTTGGGCAGAACATGAGGTTTCCTGGCTCCTGGCTGCTGGCAGAGACCTCCTCTCCCTGCTAGCCTCCCAAACTGGTGTATTGTCAGCAAACAGGTTGTGTGCAATGGCTTTTCCATACAGGCAGCAGGGGACAGCAAGAGTCAAGATCATAGAATCATAGAATGCATTGCGTTAGAAGAGACCTTGATAAGCCATCTAGTCCAACTCCCCTTGGGTGAGAAAGGACATCTTGCACTAAGTCAGGCTGCCCAGAGCCTCATCAAGTCTGGCCTTGACTGTCTCCAGTGATGGCACCTCCATCACCTCCCTGGGCAGCTTGTGGCAGGGGATCTTCACTTCAGCAAGAAACAAGAAATCCTCAAGCATGCCTGCCATGTACAACCACTGTATCCCTTCTCAGGACACTTGTCTATCTTGTTGGGAGAGACCCAATACCACCACCATAGGTGCTGAGCTGTGTTTGGCTCTACAAAATCATGTTCTTTCCCCTTCTGGCTTGATCCAGGGAAATAGGGACTCTGCCCATAATACCAACAATTCAAGTAATGCAGAGATCATAATGAATTAGGAATAGTCCCAGCATGCTGGCATCAGCGGGGCTTATTTTTGGGTGAAAACCCCTGCATTTGCTATGTGCCTGACAAGGCTAATCAGTCTGAGTGTGCCAAGGGGGTCTGGGGTTGGAGCAGCTCTGGCTGCTGCAGCCATGCCAACCGCTGGTGTTTGGGAGCTGATTTAATCAGGCTTCGCAAATAATTCATCTGATGAATAGTGGCAGTTTTCCTCAAATCATCCACAAATCAGATTTTTCATTATCATATTTTCATCGGGGCATAAAGTCAGGAAACCAGGCTGGTACCTCACTTGCTGAATGCTTACACTTGCTCACAGGGTAAATTATTCCCTAAACACAATTTTACATCAGCCAGTAATGGGGAATGTGCCTCTTGGAAGGAGATGATGGTTTAAAGTGGCACCCAGGACTTTTGTGACCTCCTGGGATGCTGGGAGACAAGACCTTCCCAGTTCTTCTTGTACTCACCAAGCTTTCTCTGCAGCTCAGGCTATCTTTAAATGGGAGAAACAGAGTCTTAACTACCCAAGAACTACCATCTCCAGTCAGGATGGACTTGCCACCAGGGTAACCAGCACCTCCATGTATTTTCCACAGTCACTGCCTAAGAGCACAGATGGAGAGGCCACAAAGTGTCCTTGGAAGTCCCACAGTAGGGTACTGGCATGGATTGACCTTGTGGATATGAATCCCAGTACAGGTCACCTAAAGGGTGTCAAGAAGGGAGGCAAATTACTGCCTCTGCCACCATTTTGGGTTACAAACCCCTTGCATTTGCAAAGTCCTTGGCTGGATCAGGCTGTGGCAAGTCAAAACCACCAAGTTTTACACCAACAGTTTCTCATCCTAAAAATGTGGTGTTGTGCTTGCTGTTTCACATTAATTCTTCCCCTTTTTATCACAGGTTCTACAGTTAGAGCATTTTTCCTCCAGCTGATAAAATATATGCATAATAAAATGATACTCAGACTCCACTTCTGCTTTCTTACCCCTTGGAATGCTCTTCTGATGCTCTGATGCTTCCCAGAGGGAAGAGAAGAGCAGAGAGACAAGTAGGAGAACTCCCTCCCAACCTTTCTCTCTGATTTTCAAAGCCATCAGCAAATGCTCCAAATATAAAACAGCTCCTGCAGAGCTGCCAAGTCAAAAAAAGAAACAAGCAACCCAGGAAAATAATCAAACAACTGACACAAAAAGTCACTGAGAGACTGACATCTTGCAAAAACACAAGCAAATTCTCAGCTGGCTTCTGGTCAGCAGAAAAACCTTGCCCTGCTCCATGGTGCAGATAAGTTCCCTGAGGACTGGGTGCTGCCTCCTGTTCATCTGTTTTTTTGAAGTTGTGAGCAGAATGCTTTATCATGTAAAGCACCTGATAGGATTTTTGACTGGCTCAACTCGGTGTCGGGGGATGGATACTGGATGAGCCATGCCAGCATAGCAGCACCTCTCTCTTCTCTTTGAGTGGCAGATCGCTTTCCTTCACAAGTTGAGCATACAAATAGTCCAAAGAGGGAAAAGAGAA
>VZTY01029266.1:52442-169832 GCA_013400935.1 Turnix velox
AAATAAAAAAAAAAAAATAAAAAAGAAACCCATTTGTTATCTTCCTGCAGCTAACAAATGAAATCTGTCCTGCGGGCTGCCAAGGATTTCACTGACTATTTTTTTTTAAAGAAACAAGAAATAAAAGTAAGAAATACGATAACATCGTGGCAATCTCTCCGTGACTGTGCTCTGAGTTACAGTGAGCGGTATTTTATCTTCGGTTCAAAATCTAAATGTGGCAGAGGCGCATTTGAATGTGGAGACATTTATACTTTAAATGCCTTTTACATCTCGTTGGCAGGTTTTATATAGAACATATGTATGGAAAGTAGACAGGAGCCGTGGGTGAAAATGCAGTGCAGGGAGAGCCTGCAGACCCATTTGCAGGCAGAATGCGAGCTCAAGGATAGATGGAGAGGAAGAGAAGAAAGGATAGGAAAAGAGTATGGGCAGTAAATTGATTTTTTTGATTTTTGATCCTTGATCACTTGTTCCCAGTGCAACTTGTTCCCAGTCACCCACTTCCCCCACACCCTCCCATTCCAGCCACCTCAACATCACTTACATGTTGCCACTGGTCCAGGATGAGGGGCCGGTACCGCAGGAAGAACTTGAGTGGGAAGGACTCAGGGTCAGGCCAGGACGAAGGGTTTTGCCATGACACCTCCAGTCTCCGAGGGTTATTGGGCACAGGTTTGGCCACCACACTCTCTGGAGGGTCTGGCTTTACTGTAAGACAACAGAAAGGCTGGTGAAACTTTGCATGCTGCATCCTTCTTTATACTGCTGGCTGAGTTTTAAGCCACGTGCTTTCCAAGGGGAGCAGCCAACACACAGAACATTCTTTTCCCAAACTAATTAGATGCAAATCACCTTTTCTTATCCAGGTCAGTGGTACAGCTGGCACAAAAGCATCATCCTGGCACAAAACAACCACCATCAAGGAGATGCCAGTGCTGGAGACACACAGAAAGAAGCAGAATGCTCTTGGGTAAGGGCAAGCAGCCCATCAAGTCAAAATCCTGCACTTTCCTTGAAACCTCCTGGTTTCTGGGAGTCTGACCCACATTCAGACTCACTTACTTCACAGTAATGTGGCAGAGTTTAGGTCTTGAGTATGGAAGTGTGGTTTTGAGGATCCAAAGCATTGACAGCACATATGCCAAGAATGAAGGATTGCCATGACCACAGGTATCTCTCTCTCTCTTTCAGACTTGTCCTGCTTTTGGGATATAGAGATATTTTCTTGCTACTTGACAGGTATTCAAGCAAATAATAATTGTTGTTGAACAATGCAACACATTTTGTACTTGCAGAGAGATGGAAGCAAATCACAGGCAGGCTGTGATGAATGGCACTGCCCATTGCAGAGAGAGCCTTGATGCTCATCACAGGTTTGCTCAACTCCTGACAGCTCAAACTCACAATCTGCAACAGTGAAGTTAGAAGAAGATGAAGATCTGGATATGTCCATGCTTCTCTCTTTCTCATGGCTACGAAAAAGAATGTTATGGGGAGGTGGGCACATAAATGAGGTTGACTGGAAGAGAGCAACCTAAGAATAGCAATGTACAAATCTTCATAACCATGAATGTTTTTAACACCCTCCAAAGTCTACATGGAGGACATTATTTCTCTCCTGGCCTCACAATGTCTGGATTGAGTAACAGTCCCCTGGCTCTGACCACCCTGAGCAGCTGCCTCTGGAGGTGCCAGCATTAAACTTCACTCCCTAGCATGGAAAAGGGATCCTGGGGCCTTTGAGAGACACCTCTGCTTGGCAGAGCTCCTGCCCTGCACTCAGAGGTCTTCTCCTCCATCCTGACCTCAGAGATTCACCTGCTGCAAATGTGAGCATGTTCTCCCTCTTGGGCGAAATCAAACTGTGATGCTTTCATACTCACTTTCTTGACTGTGGATTAGGGACAGGGGATACTGAAATGAAGACATAGCCTAACTACCTTGGTGTGACATAGAACTGGCCCTTATTCCCCTTGAGATATAGTCCACAACCACTTCCCTCTCCTCAGCCTTCCCACTTAGCATTCTGGCACACTGCTGGCTGCAGTCCTTCACCATCATCTTCACTACCACCCTTGCAGTCTCTCCTGCCTTCCGTCACCTTCTCCCTGTTGTGCCGGGTGCAGGGAAGGCTGGACATCTTCCTCCATCCTCACTGGACCTAGTGCTCAGTGGATACTGCCAGGGGAGTGTTTGGTGAGCCTATGTCCATGGGCCTGGACATAGGTACCTAGCGCCACCACCCAGCTCCCATTCACTCCTCTCTGTGGCAGGATTGGACAAGTTTTTCCATTTACAGCTTTATCCTCAGCAGAAGGGATGACTCGTGTGCCTGCGCTGTGCTGAGCTAATCCAGATGGCTGAGCAATTCCTCTGCTCACTTGGAATCCCCGAGCTCGGGCTGGACATCAGCTTCCATCGACAGGGACTTGGAGTCCAAACACATACGGAAAAATATAAATCCATTTCTGGCTTGGCAGGCTCAGCTTGCAAAACAAAAGTCTGTTTGGCTGAATGAATGCAGATGACTGTGAACTGTGGCTCTGCAGTGAGGCAGAGGGAAGGGAAGCACTGGGCTGAGGATGGACATGATGGGATATTCCCTGGGGTAACACAGGGAGCTTGGACCTGCTTTTTGACATGCCAGCCTGGCGAAATGACAGAGAGAGGCTTAAATGCACTTGTGCCATGTAGGACACGAATGTTTGGGAAGCAATTAGAGATACCATTGAGGGGGATTGCAGGAAAGCATCAAAAAGTTGCCTTGATGTTGAAGAGGGAGTCAACCTCTCATTTTGAAGGGATGGGACTCCCAGCCCTGCTTGTGTTGGTTGTGGCCTATCCCTTCCTTGCAGGGGAGGGCTGTCGTGGCTCTGAGAATCCCAGTCATTGACGGGGCTGTGCTCTCAGCTGTGGAGAGCCTTCAAATGGTGCAGTGGTTTAATGGGAAAACCAGCAGTCTCTGCTACCTCCCTGTGTGTCTCACTCCATCCATGGGACTCCTGCCCAGGCTAGAAAGCGCATCAGTGACAGCCCATTTTGAAAGTATGAAGCCAAAGCTGTTCCTGCCACGTCCCTCCAAGGCAGTGGGGATGCAAGATCAGGGAGAGAGTATTACATCTCTGGCAGCTGGTCCATTGAGGACAGATCTACCTCTCTTAAGACAGACCTAATGCTGCGTTCATTGCAGGAAACATCAGAGCTGGTTCCACGGGAGCCAGATGAGAAGCGAGGGGAAACAGCCTGTGTCCAGCTGCCTGATGTCTCCGTGACCTTGAAGGAGTCCTTTATCCTTTGCAGCCTCCTGGGTTCCTGCTCTGCACACGGGGACGAGGGCTACTCCTTCCTCAGCCTTTGTCTGCCTCCATTCAGCCTGCACATGGTGAGGCAGGGTCTGTCTGGCCATACATCAGCCAGCATAATAGAGCCTTGTCCCCATCAAGGGCCCGCAAGCAGTAACGTAATAAGAGCAATAATAGTAATAATAATAATGGACGATGGGCATTAGGCTGAGTACTGGTTAAGCAGCTACAAAACCAGATGTAATATTATCCCGTGGAGCTGAGGGAGCATCATCAGACATTCCTGGGAAGGGGACTTGGCTGGGAGGCAGCTCGCAGCTCTTCCTGCTGGGCTTTCAGCTGCCGTGTCCAAGCAAGGGCTCAGTGTTGCATGAAGAGTCATGGAGAGTGGCTTTTGCTGAAGGCTCTGAGAGTCTTTAGCCATCCGTCACCCCTGGCTGTCCTTAGACACATCTTGAAATGGAGCCAGCAGTTCAGAAAGGCAGCTGAGACCCTGCAGCACAGAGAGAGGCCTGCAGCCCATCCTGCCTCACCAACAAGCTCTAAAATGGATCCCTTGCGGCCGTTAAATATCCCCTGGCATTTTCCATGAGCAGGGGGACATTAAACTCCATGTCTTAGCCAAATGTCAGTCTGGGTAATTTAATTCTGCCTCCCTAAGTAGTATGAATTGAACTGACCTTCTGCCTAGGCAACTGCGCACCCGTGTTCAGAAACTCTGAATTTTGCATGGATGTGGGCACGTTTGTCCTCACACAGCCACTCCGAGATGTCTTAATCTCTCCAGTCCTAGAGCTGGGAGGATTGAATGACCTTCCCAAGGTTACACGAGGTGGTGATTATGCAGAAGGCATCTACACCTGTAAGATCCCATCAAAAGCTGCCTTCCTTCTTTCAATCCTCTGCATCTTCTAATTTGCCCCAGCCTCACCCAAGGAGAAAGGCACTGAGGTGGGATGTGGTGATGATATCCCTGCTCTCCTGGTGTGCTCAAGCCAGCTTACCTGGTTCTTGGGCTAAAACACAAACAAGGAAGGTGAGGCTGTGTCCTGGAGGGCCACAGATGTCCCCATGCTGTCTCAGCCATTACAAGGGATGGTTTCACTCTAACACCTTCCTCTGTTTCAAAACCTTTCCTTTTCCAGTTCCCCTGGCACCTTTCCAGCCAGGGGCTGGAGCCCTGATGTCTGAAGGGCTTTGCAGAAGTTTGCTCTCCCCATGCTCACCTTTATTAATATTGATACCTTTGTAGAAGAACTTAATTATAAAAAAATTTCCAAGACCAAGATGAGGAGAAAGGCAACCCAGAACTTCTCCCTATGAGACATGGGGGGCAGAGCTCTGGAAACACATTTTCAGCCAACACTGGAGAGGACAAAGCAGAATGACCCCTTGCTGCTAATGTCCAACACAAGCAAGGCATGGGCTTGGGATAGCAAAAGAAAGTAACAGCCATTTTCCACTCAATTAGAGCCCATCTTCCCAGACATGGGGGAAGGGATTTTCTGCTGGGAGCTGCAGGGCAGAAGGATCTCTGGAGGTGTTCAAGACCAGGCTGGACAGGGCACTGGGCAGCCTGGTCTAGTGGGAGGTGTCTCTGCCTATGGCAGAGGGTTTGGAACTCGATGATCTTTAAGGTCCCTTCCAACCCAAACTATTCTATGATTCTATGATTCTATAAGAGGGTACTCTTTCCCAGGGGGATTTTTGTGTTTGCCCAGGCTGGCTGGATGGTATGACCGAGCAGTGGGTCTGCTCCCAGCTCAGATGGTGCTGGGAGGAGAAATGCCTGGCCCTGCATCGCTCCCACATTGGCTTCAGGCTGTTGCATCTCCAACAGGGTATGAGACCATGGCTTTAATTTCCATGCAGAAGGTATGATGTTTTTCTCTAGGCTAAGATGCAAAGTGAAGGCGGACTCTGACATCCCTGGCCCTAGGATTTTGGGAGAATCATCACAAAGTTGCTGGTTGACACTATCTCTGCATTGCAGAAGGATGTGTGCATGTGATGGAACACTTCTGTGCATTTTCCCAATGAGCCATTGCCATGGCTTTGTCATGAGATGCAGATTTTCCATCCTTCCATCCAGCAGAGAAAACCCATGTTAGCTTCCAGATGATGCTGGTGGGAATCTCCAGGGAACCTGGTGGGTGCTAGATCCACACCACCCACAACCTCAGAGGGGCAAAGGAGACACCAAATACAGGAATGTCTGCAAGGAGAGAAGGCAACCTGTGGCAAAACTCCATGGCAAAATGCACCAACACAGTGCATTTGTTTTAATTTGAAACATCCAGATGGTACATGGAGAAGCCTCATTCTGGGTAGGTGGCTGTTGATAGGTAGCAACAAATCCATCTTATAATGACAGTGCTGAGCATGCCAACCACCTCCTTGAACACTCAATCCCCACTGCATCTGTGCTGTGTATACACAGTGGCTGTACCAAATCCCAAGGAAGATAATTTCATGCAGAACATGGAGATTTTAAGACCACTAGAATCAAAGAATCATAAAATAGTTCGGGTTGGAAAGGACCTTAGAGATCATTAAGTTCCAACCCCCTGCCGTAGCCAGAGACACCTCCCACTAGATCACACTGCTTAGTGCCTTGTCCATCCTGGCCTTAAACACCTCCAGAGAGGAGGCATCCACAGCCTCTCTGGGCAGCCTGTTCCAGTGTTTCACTACCCTCACCATAAAGAATTTATTTCTTAGATCTAGCCTGAACTAGGGGCCCATCACCTCTTCTACAGGTGCTGTCCTGTAGAGTGTTAGAGCATCTCACTGGAGGTGCCAGGGAGGGGCCTCATCTCCCACCATAAACACTCGGACACGTCCAGGAATCCTTCACTCCTCCAGGCACTCCTGCAAGAGGCAGTGATAGTGCACCTGTGCTCATGGCTAGCCCAGGGCAGAACTGGACTCTGCTCACCACCACTCCTCTGACCCTAGATCAGTTCAAACTGCTGAGCTGAATCTGGTTTGTGCTGGTGCAGGGATGCCCAGAGCTCACAGCTGGGTGTGCTTCCCTGGAGGGTTGCCCCTGTGTGCTGGATGGAGGACCAGATATATCTGGGAAGTCAAGAAGGGTGTGGGTGGGATGCAGATATTACAGGACAATGCCCTGAACTCCTGCAGGAGGGAATGCAAGGAACTCAGAAAATGCAGCTTAATTGCTGCCCTGCAGGCTGGAGGTTACCTTCATTTTTAAGGAGTGTATCTTCCACAAACACAATAACTTCCATTTAAAGACACCCAAGTGACTGAAACTCCACCACTTCCTCTCTGGGCTCCTTGCCTTGTTATCAATGTTTGTAATGCATCAATGAATATAGATTTCAGATACAGATTGCAGCTGCAGGGACATGGCAGGACAGTCCCTGCTCCCAAATAACTTCCCTGTTTTGTTCAGAGCTGGCATCTTGTTTGTTCTTTGATGTTTTCCAGCATTTGGGGTGGAAAGGGAAAATCTGGGATAATAGTGGAGCTCTTCTTCTTGTGCACCAGCACTTCCAGCATCCCAGGACTGGGACATGCAGCACATTGAAGGCAAAGACTGTCTGCTGGCTACACTTCAAGGATTCATTTATTTGTTTTTCTGGTCCAGTGACTGCCACATGTAACCAGAAAATTGTTTTCTGACATGTTCCTGAACTATATTCTCTCCTATTTTTCCTGTTCTTTGAGGATGGAGAGTCTTGTCACGACACCAGCTGTAATCTGGCTTTGGATGGTGGTAAAAGCATTGTGCCCAGCTACCTACTTTGATGTGCTTGGCACTGAATTGCTCAGTCCATGCCAGTTTTCACTGTCAGAGAAGCATCCTCACTGTGTGTCCAGATGTGTCTGGGCAGCATTGCTGTGGCAGAGCTGATGGCACAGACACCCCATCCTCCAATGTGCTCCCTGTCCCACATTTTGCAGCATCCACTGCCCTGGTGGGACACTGAAAAGGTGTGGAGGAGGGAATAGTGTTTGAAGGAGTATGTTAGGTAAAGACTGGTGGAAGATTAATTTGTGATGGCTTTATCTTGATTAGGAATTGAAAGAATATATATGTGATATCTCCTCCAGTCATAATTCCCATAAATCTACTCCCAGTACAAACATCAAACTTCTCCTTTAGGAAAACTCACAATGAAAGAAAGTCACCAACAACATCGGTTTCATAGCCCATTTCCTCAGCCCCAACTAGGGATGAGCTCAGCAGCTCTGAGAGTCCTGGACCACTGTGCATAGGGTCAAGCAGGCCACCAGGCTACCAACATGACCAACATGATGAGCAGGATGAAGTGGACATCCTACCTGCCACCCTCCAGGATGCTCAGATGCATCATTTACAGCAGGACCATGAGAATCAGGACACATGGGGAGGATGCCATTTCCTGCATGGATAGGCAGAGGCTCCACTTGGAGAGCTTGCTCCTTCCCTAGCCCATTGCTCTGGCAAGCAGTGCAGAGCAAGTTAACCCCGACATCATCTCAGAGAAGCTGGTTCCTGCCGCAGGAGTTACCTATGGTGAACTCGTCGAAGGTGACAGTGGTGGAGTTTTTGCCCAGAGCATTCGTGACTGTCAGAGTCACCTTGTACTTCACTGTGGAGAAGAGCTGGAGATATCTGATGTGGCACCTGTTTTTGGGAAAGACATCCTTCTCACAGACCATCTCTCTTGTGCCATGTCTGGAAAACAGAGGTGAGAAGAGCTGTTACCTATGGAGAAGTGCTCAGGGTGGGATGCACCCACACTCCTGGAGGGAGAAGGCAGAAGTGATAGTGCTATGTTTCTGCTCTGTCTCTAGTCACCATGCACCAGCCAAAGGGCTGCTTTCCTCCCACCAGGGAATTCTGGAGGCTCACATGCACAATGTTCTATCCTAAACCTGCACAGAGACTGGTAAATGCCCTCATGCTAGACCCAAGAAAAGGGTGAGACCCTGCTGGGTTGGGGTTTCCCTGTCTCTCCTGTCAGAGGAAAAGAGTCTCCTTTCTGATGGCAACAAAAGCCCTGCAAGAGGATGCACAGCACGAGCCTACACAAGAGCTGTGTCAGGATCCAAGCAAAGGGTAGAGGATGATGCCATGCTACAGGTGGGGGACACTGCTACACAACCTCCACTGTGGGCAAGTGGTGCAAGGAGGATGAACCTGGGTGGCACAGAAAGGGGACTTCAGAGCTGGGGACTTTCCTGATCCCTTCTGGAATTTTACTGGGACAAAGACCCAGTGCCAAGCACCCAGTCTGGATGTCCCTGGAATATTCTTCCCCAGGTCGATTTTTGGGGAACCAATGCCATATCCTTGGCATACAGGTCTGACACGCTGCCTCAAGACTTCACAGAACTACTTGGGACCTGCTCTAAGATTCAAGGACAAACACACACCCCACTACACCCTTCCTTCCCAGGCACTTACATGACAGAGATGTTGAAGAAGTTTGGGATGTAGGTGGGAGAGGGCAGGTGCCAGCTGCAGTAGAAACCCTTCGGGTAGTTGTTGGACCGGCACATCAGCACTGGCTCCTTCGGGGGCACTGCCAGGGAAAGAGAAAGAATTCCACATTGAGGTGGGATTATCACTGTGCCCTGGCCAGGTTCTGAACAAGGGGATGTCCTTCCACTCTGAACTGCAGCCAACTTAAGAGAGGACACATTTTGAAGGGGAGGCTGCTCTGTATTTATCAGCTTCTCAAAGAATCTTGGGGTCCTTTTTTCCATGTCTGCTGCTGAAGTCCCCCAACAGACCTTGCTTTGACTTGTGCCCAGCAGCCCATCTTCTCCCTGGTAGATAACTGGCTCTAATCAGAGATGGAGTGGGAGAGGAACTTGGCAGGTACCAGGGGAAATAATCCTCAAGGCTGTGACAGAGATGTTGCTGATGGGAAGGAGGTGCTGCTCTCTTGACCCCATTAAGCTACAGAGCTCATGGGCTCTCTCTGCCATGTCCCTGGGGGATGATAAGCTTGTTGAAGGATGATCCTCCAAAAGACCAGAGGTCCTCAGGGGGAGGAGGAAGAAGTGCCTTTGGCAAGGTAAGGAGGAACAACCTGAACCCAGCAGAGAAAATGCATCTTTTCAAGAGGACTGCCAGTGTCAATGCTTTCAGCTGCCGGGCAGAGCATCCCAGTCCAGCTTCCCAAGGGACATGCAGGCAACTGGAAACAGGATGAGAACATGTTATGGGGAGCATCCCACCTCTGCTCTCATCAGGTAGGCATAAAGTTTAGAGGCAGAAGAGGAATTTAAACCCAACTGAATCTTCCCACTTCACTCAGCTTTCCTGCACATGGGTGCACTCTCTTCTCCCTGGAGGAGCACAGTGGGAACTATAGGAAGACTCCACAAAATGCCAAGAGCCAATGTGTGCAGGAGGATGAGACATGACACCTTCAAGCTGATAAATCTTGCCCTGCAGATTGGTAAAAATCATATCTGAACTGAATACAAGTCAAGAGCAGAGTCTGGCTATAACTGCCACCACCCCCTGGCACAGTGCCTTGCCATAAAATACACTCCCTGAGCTGGATGTGCACCAGGGTTCCTTCAGGAGCACTGTCTGAATCTGTGGTGATCCCTCTTTCCCTGCCCTCATTATCCCTCATCCTGACACATCCACCTGGAATGTCTTGGGACACTCTTATTTCTCCAAGCAAACTCTTTGTCATGGGCAGGGACATCTCCCTGCTGTCCAGGTTGCTCAAAACCTCATCCAGCCTTGCCTTGAACACCTCCAGGAATGGGGAATCCACAGCTTCTCTGGGCAACCTGAGCCAGTGTCACCAACCTCACAGTAAAGAGTTTCTTCATAATATTGAATATACATGTCTGGATATGAAGCAGACCATACTGATGTTATTGCAAGGAAGCTGTGACAGCCTGGCATCCCTCTGCATGCCATGTTGGAGAAGTAAATGATGCAGTGAGTCATCTAATGGTGTTCAGGCTGCATCAGGAGGATGCCAAAGCTCTAGATATCAATGCAAATTGGGACATCTCTGCAGATGACAAGAGAGCCAAGAGCAACAAAGACAAGAAGCAGGGGCAAAGAGAGAGAGAAAGAGAGAGGGAAAGGGAGAAGGACAGGGAGAGGGACAGGGAAAGGGACTGGGAGAGGGACAGGGAGAGAAGAAGGAGAGGGACAGGGACAGGGAGAGAGAAAGAAGGGGGCCGGCAGAGAGGGGAGGCTGTGCTGATCCATGATGTGTATTCCTCCTAATGGCTATTTCAGCCTTCAGCCAGCAGACGAAGGCCAGAGCCTGGTTAATGAGCCTCCCAGCTAAATTATTCAAGCAGACCCTCTGCAGCAAAACAGAGTGGCTAATCGCATGGCCAGAGACAGGGGCCTGATCCATGCTACAGCTCCATCCTCCTCTTCCTCGCTACCTTTTTAACCCCTTCTCTACCCCTCAGCTGCCCCTGAAGTAAGCAAGGGGCAAACGCCGAGTCAGGGTCCCCGGAGCTGTTTCAGAGGTCTGAAGGGGAGCGGGGAATTTAGGGACAGCCTTTGGGGTCCGAGCCACCGCGTGGTGGCAGTGTGGGCTAACAGCACCCGCTTGGTACCCGCCTAACCCTTCTGGGGGCTGGACATATTATTGCCTGGGGGGCAGGGGAAGGATGCTGGGGATGATACCCTGAGGCTTTTGCCCACTCGCAGTTGAGCAATCTGGACAATTGCTGGTGCCCAGCTATCATGCACAACTCTAGAAGACATGGAGAGGTGGACCAGGACTGTCATTCCTGAAGTCCTGCACGGCCCCTGCTGGATGAGGAGTCTGCTCTACCTGCACGGCCCCAGATTCAGCACAGCTACTGCGCTGCAATTAGTCCATCATAGCATAACTTGCCTCCATTGTCTCCAGTATTACACTAGATCTGGCTTTTGGTGGTCTGTGCTAATTTCCCCCCTGCCTGCAGCAGACTTGGGCTTGAAGGTTCACTTTGCTGGGAGGAGGGGTCTGCCCAAATTGCCTCCTGCTGCTATCTCCACTCTGCAGCATCCTTTGAAAATGCCCCATTTCCACGGCTTTGAATGCTCTGAAGATCCTGCCCTTTGCTTCAAGATCATGGCACGAAATGCAGCCCTTGGCCTTCGCACCCACAACATCTTCCACCTTTCATCCTCTGGTGCCTTTCAGCAAGCCAAAGGTAGAAGGTGAACCTGCAAAGGGCCAAACCGATCCTTGTTACCATAATGCCCATGCAGTATCTTCAGCCTTCTGCAGCTGAAGGGAAGCTGCTGTATGAAGCAGGTCTTGCCCCAGACATCATCTCTCCTTTCTGGACAAGCTGTCTCATGGGGATACTCCTGCCACCTCTCTCTTTCAAGAGCCTAAGGAATCAGTTCCAGAGCCACAAGCATTTTGGAAGAGAGATGTAACACAGCTGCCTCACTTTCCACCATGACTGGCAGAGATTCCACACCAAGGGAGAGTGCAGGGCCACTTGGGACTGTGACCATGACACCACGTGAGTGACTGTGATCACGACCACCCAGTGCCACAAAGGAGAGACAGGGCTGAAAGCCCCTTCTCAGCTTCTCAGTGCATATTTGTCCATCCTACATCAGTGTCTTCTGCATAGTGGTGTCAGGGTCCCTATCTCCCAGTGAGAGAGAGATGGTGGCTCACAAACCCTGTGCCTCACCCCTCCTCTCCCAGGAAAAGGCGCTCACCGGCACAGCTCATCCTGCCCATCAAAGGCTCTTAAAGAGAGCAAATAAAATTGCAGGCTCCAATCGATCCGGCTCTCAGTAATGCTGTCTTTGGATGCGGGCCAGCCCGTCGGGCCAATTGAGAAAGCAAGAAAGGCAGCGGAGGAAAACAAAGCCATCAAGGGAGCGTTAAAGGCTTTTTCTGCCCTTAGGCTTTGGGCAGGGCTTCTGGGTGAGGGATGTCCTCTCTCATCCTCCCTCGGCTGATGTCCAGCTCTCAGGACAGCCCCCAAAAGCAGCTCAAGCAACACGTTGCCTCTGCACGGGCACTTCTACCTGGGTTCCTACAAAGAGACTCCTTAATCCTGGGAAATGTTTACTTCCCCGTCGCCTCACGGAGCTGCTGAACTCTGTAAAAGCGGAGCTCCTTCCCTTCCGCAGCAAACAGTGCCTGCCCTCTCTAATCTGCCTATTAACCTCTCGCATGGCAGGAAGCCACTTCTCCCACGATCTCTGCCGATGTCCTCTCAGCAAACCCGGCGAGTTTAATGCCCGGTAGTAGCGGGTTCCCATCAGCTTGGGCTGCAGCCACAGCCTTGCTGCAAAAACTAGGGGCAAGGGGATGAGCGGCTGTACCAGAGCCTTGGGCTTGCTTGCAAGCTGCGTGATGCTCCAGCAGAATTCAGAGTGTGACAGGCATGAAAGTCTGATGCCACAGCCATCATTTCTGGAAACCCCATGGAAGAAAGGTCACAGGGAGAGAGCTGGCTTTCCTCACATGGTGCTTTTCATCTCCAGTCCCTCCAGCTTGCTGGAAATAGCCCTCCAACGTCTCTGCTCAGCTGGGGAGGGCACAAAAAGTAGTTTCCAAGGATGAAACAGCTCTGGGTGCATCAGCACAGACAGATTTCTTTTTGCCTCCCTCCTCATCTCTAAAGCCCAGTGGTCCTTGTACCCTGAGTCCCACTGTGCAGGGGAAAAGTGTGACCAACCATTTTAGAAACCACTAAAAATGATCTACAATAGCTTTTCCTAGCCCTGGTAGGTCATGAGATAATGGACATTAAAATCATGGCATTTTTATATATAGAAAAGTTATTTTAGGTCATTTTTAGAGGTTTCTGAAATGGATCAGTTATAATTTTCCTCTCCCGCTGAGGGCTGAGCATACTAAAGATGCCTTTGCTCCACAGGTGGAAGGATACAAAAAAAATAGTGCCAATAAAACTTTTAAGAGGCCTCTTCAACATTTCTGCAGGAAATATTTCTTCTGGTGCACTAGGGACACATCCAGGCACTGGGCTGCTGGGGGAATACCAATCCTACAGCCTGTTGGTGGGGTCACCTGCATCACTTATCATTTTGGTCAGGGTCCCAGAAAACCTCCAGTGTCCATGACAGCACCACAAATTTATGCAGGAGCTACAGGGATGACACAGCCTGCATGTGGGTCCCTGCACTGTGCAGCACTGGAGGGCAACTGAAGCACTGATGCAGTTCTGCTGCTATATTTCTGCTGTTAGTATAGAAACCATAGAACCATAGAGTTGGAAGGGACCTTTAAAGGTCATCTAATCCAGCCTCCATCTGGGAGAGCAGGGACATCTTTCACTAGATCAGGTTGCTCAGAGCCTCATCCAGCCTGGCCTTCAATGACTCCAGGGAGGGGTCTTCACCACCTCTCTATACAACCTGTTCCAGTGCCTCACCACCCTCATGGTGAAGAACTTCTTCCTCGTGTCTAATTTAACCCTGTGCTGCTCCAGTTTAAAACCAACCATCCCCACCTCCCCCCAGTGCCCACAGCAGGATCACTGCCCCATCTCCTGCCTATGCCCTGACATTCCCTTCTCATCCTCACCTGCTGACTTCCTCCACTGACTTCTTCCACATTCACAACCTCTCAGGCAGTGAGTATGTGCTGATAAGTAAAAAAGGCATCCAGGGGACCCAAAGCAAAGCTGTGGGGGATCCAGCCCAGTGTGAGATGCCAGCCCTGAGCATGTGTGGCCACGAGTGGCGTGCCTGCTCACGCACCTGCACAGCTGTCTTTGTTACGCAAAAGCCAGCTGAGAGCACAATGTATTATTTATCTGATGCTGCTTTTCTGAAATTATCTCTGTACAGCAGGCTGGCAGGGAATAAGAAAGAAAACAACAATGAATAAATAATTTCTAATGCCCAGAGGATCAGGAGAGTGCCTGCCCACTGAGCAGCACCTGTGCAACAGTTCAGTGTGGCTGTGGCTAGGGATGGTCCCTTCCACTGCTCTAGATCTTGGGATATGGCTGTGTTTTGTCGATGGAGAAAGGGAGGGATGTGGAGCTCTTTCTTATTTTTCTCTGACATCCCTTCTCCAAGCTGTTCTCGAATAAGGGTGAGGATGAGGAGGGGCACCAAGGACAGCAGTGAAGTGGTATGGAAACATGTGATGCTCTCCTGCATAGTGCTTCTATGGCCTGGGAACATCATGTTCATAATCACTGCTTTTTCAAGAAGGATTAAGCAATTTTTTGGGGTTTTTTTGTTGTTTAATGAATGTGGAAAATTCATGTGAGAGAGAATTTGAGAGCCCTGGGTTGCAGGGGCACAGGGCAAGATGGCCTTGTGATGCTATGGTTCTATGATTCTCACTATCTCCTGGGTCACCTGAGCAAGTGATGGTTTTAGAGGTAGAATTTAAATGTCCCTTACTAAGGTCTGGGTGGCTTAGATTCAGTTTTCAGGAGAGCATTCCTATTCCTTTGAATTGGTCACTGAGTTTGCATCCCAGACAGACGTCAGAGGTGTTCACATTGAGTCAGTACCCAGCTCATCCCCTGCACCTTCACAGTGCATCATCTCCCTAGAGAGCTCCCCAAAAAGGCCAGGGACACCTGCAGCTGTAACCAAAGCCCCCTGTCCCTGCTGCCATCTAAGGTCCAGTTCCTCAGCCTCAAAGAGCAAGAATTTATTCCCCAGAAGGTACCGGAGAAAAAAAAAAAGGTAGACTCAGCAAAAGATAAATTTCTAAAAGGCCCTGTTTTACACTGATTGGAGCTCGTAAAGCAAGCTATGGATTTTCTCATTTCCCTTGCAGAAAATTCAGTGTGCACATCAAGCGTCAGTGCTGTAAATTTTTGGGTGAGGCATTACTCATAGAGAAGAGAGAGCTGAAAACCCAGCTTCAAGCCCCAATGGCAATGAAAGCTCCTCGCCCGAGAAGCTGCTTCACAGCAGGGCAATGTGATAACAGGCTCACCAGAATTGGCTTCATCCCACCCTGCATGAGTTCACAATATTTGTTGTGCACTTCCAACCTAACAGCTCTCAAGTGTTCCAAAAAAACTAAGCAAGTAAGTCTGGTTAAGCAGTGAGAGGAGAGCACAAGAAGACAGGGGCTCCAGCAACCATGGCAAGGGGTGGGCTGGCTGGCTGGCATGGTAGCTCTCTCTGGAGATGCTCCCCAAGGTGTGGGAGGATGTGGCAAGGTCATTTAGGCACCTGAACTCATCAGGCATCCTGCACCCTCGTGAGATCTTCTTTCTTCCAGCTTCAGAGCTGGTCCTGTGCTGCATTGCTGTCCCAGGGCAATTCTCACACAGGTCCTTGGAGATCCCTGTTTCCACACGGGGCATCCCAAATCCAACTGACCTCCTGGTCAGATGTCCCCATGGGCTGGGATGTTGGGCTGGATATTCCATGAGTTCAATGCACAGCGTGGAGGATCCCTTCAGCCTTCATTCACCTGGGACCACACCACAGCAGAAAGTCCCTTCTCACCCTCCCGTCCTCCATCGGAAACCAAAGAGCACGTTTTGCCCCGAAACAGTATTAAATATTGAAGAAAAGAAAGCAAATCCGTTATCTGGGATAATTGGGAGTAAATAAAACATTTAACCAAACCAAATGCAGCTGTTCCGACTTGGAGCCGGCACAACAGCAGGGAAGCCAGCTCAGCTACTCTGCATCCTCGTTACGGCAGCTGATTATTGTTTTGTGTATAACGGTAGCACCGCCGGGCCTCGAGCGGGACCGTGGCCGCCGGGGCTCAGGGCGGCACGGCCGGGAAGGGGACACGGGCACGAGGGGGACGCGGCGGTACGGCGAGCCTGCCGGGAGGACGGCAAAATCCCTTTGCAGCTCTGGGATTTGCTCTCCAGCCCGGGGAGTTCACGGCGAGGCCGGCTTTCCTCCCCCAACACCTCTGCGAAGGGATTTGCATGTAACATAAACCGTTTCTGAGCCAGGTCACTGGTTCGTGCATAGCCCCGGGGCAAGTAATGACCAAACCTCGTTACCGGCTGCTCTGGGGATCCAGCCTGCTGGGCCTCCGTCCAGCTCCTGGAGACCTGAGGAGTGTTGTGGGGTAAGAGATTGCGCAGCTCCCAGGAGGAAAGTGCTGGTAAATGGAGCCAATGAAGGCTCCAGCGATGGAGAGCATATCCCTACCCTTAACTCAGGGCTGGAGCATCTCGGGGCTGGAGTACAGGCAGATCCAGAATCGCATGGGATTCTCCAGTTCCTGCCAAAAGTTTCTGCTTCCAAGGGACGCTTCTCCTCGACATGGGGCTGGATGCATCGTGCCAAGGCAATGCAGGGCAAATTCTAGCACTACACAGACCCCCCTAGAAGCTGCTCCTCATGCCAAGGAGCTTGTCAGGGATGCCCATGGAAGCACATCACAATCCTATCCTCCAGAGAGGGGTATCCTGAAACTCCAGAGAGGAACACAACCCAAAACTACTCTGGAGTGGTAGTTTCTGCTGTGCCCCATCTCAACCCACAACAGATATGAGTAACATACAGCCCTGGAGCCTGAATCTTTGCAGAACCCTGGAAATCTCCAGAAGCTCAGCTGGAAAAGCTGCCAGCCAGAAAGAGGGAACATGCCTACCTGAAATGTGAGAGAGAGCATCCTTACCTGCTTCTCCCCCCCACCTCGGTTGTGCAGCAGGCATGCAGGGTGGCCATTAGGGCTCCATGACAAATACTGAGAAGCCCAAGGGTCTGTGGCATGACAGTCCCATGCCTCCCTACCCGTGAGACTTGCAGAAGAGAACTTAATATCCCTTTGGCCTCCTTTACTCAGCTTCAGGCACAATTTCCTTGCACGATCTACACCATGCAATGCCCCTGCCCCCTCCATCACCTTATTAAAAGGCTGCAAGAAAGCCATCCATCCTCCCTGCCTCTACAGATGGAGAAGACAGGGAAAATACCAGGTGCAATCAGACACAACTGGGACCATCAGCAGCCATGTATCCTCAGCAAAGCTGTCCCACCAGAACTCCTGGAAACCATATATTTATCCAGGAGAAGCCTCTGGAGGGAAGCTACAAGCACTTTGTCATGTACTAAGCAACAAGCTAGCCACAAATACTACCAGCTATCACTCCCACTGGGGGAGTGTGGGCTGCCTCAAACAGCCAGCAGCTCTCCAAAAATATCTCTTCTCTATTCATACCCCCCAAGATGCAGCCTGGATGCACCCCATTCTCCTCTTTTCTCTTACCCATCCTGCTCTCTGCACTACCTCAGCAAGGTGAGTACCTGCTGGCACAGAGATCTCTCATCCCATAAGGAGTGGAGAGGAAGAAGTAAGAAATTTCTGACTTTCTGGAGGAGAGAAAATAATATTTCTGCGCTTCTCTTCTCCTTTGTGGGTTTTAGAAGAAGCTGATAGGAGCAGTTAGCAACCTCACACCCCCTATATCTTCTTTGTTCTTGAACCAGCACTGGTTTTGCAGGCAAAGATCCTTTCCACTACCGTTTATGAAAAACCACTCTCTCCTTGTTTCTCTTATTTAGAGAGAGCTCAGGGGAAAAGCTGCAGTTTGTGCTCTACTACCCTTACAAGGCAGGTCCTATGGCACCTATGCTTTCTGGTCCACCTTGGATGCAACTGTAACAAGGGATCTGAAAGTGGGTATATGTTTGCACAACTTTCCCTGCTCACTGGGTGTTGTACAGGCAGATCCATGTGCTCACCATCAAGCCAACCCTGTGTTTAACCACACAAAATGCATCTGGCTTTGCTCATGCAGCCTCATCCTTCCCTGGCGATCAACTTCCATCCTCAGGACTGCCTTTCTGCCCCATGCCACTGCTCTCCTCATGAGAATCATAGAATGGTTTGGGCTGGAAGGAGCCTTAAAGATCATCTAGTTCCAATCCCCTGCCCTGGGCAGGGATACCTCCCAATAGATCAGGTTGCTCACGTGATCAGATGAGATGCTGTGTTGCTCCAGAAGGTTAATCTGCACCCTGTGCGTGTCCCTTAGACCCAGGGATCACATAACCTTTTGTGTAAAATAGGCTTGGTTCCCTCCATGGTGGTGGCTTTGCCAGCTCTGTGTCTGGCATATTCTCTTTTTGTAAACCAGCTTCAGGGACTCTGCAGAAACAGCTGTGATGAAGCCAGTATTGGCTGCAGGGTGCTGACACAGGACCAGAAGGAACCTCGTATGGCATTCCTGTGTGTTGACTCCACCCCTAAATCCATGGAAGTCCCCACATCAGCCTCTTTGGCATGTAAAGCCACCTGGTCCATCTTATGTTCTTCTGCAAAAAATATACTGGAAAATAACAACACAGGACTCCAGTGAGGATGAGTCTAAGATGAGTGTGGTGATGATGATGCTTTCAGGCTGCTCAGGGATGTTGCTAACTCATTAATGACATGCATTGAAAAAGATGCTTAATTTATCCCAGGAAATGAGTTCTCCACACCAGACCTTTGTTGTCGCTCTCTGACTTTCTCTGGACAAAAGAGCAGTCAGGCATGTCACCAACAGCAGAAGGGTCCCCAAATCAAGCTAAATTCCTCTCCTGAGTTGGTGGAATCATGGGGTGAAGGCAGAAAGGAGGAGGAAGCCCAACTTCAGAGCACCAGTGTCTGCATCTCACTCAAAAGGTACCCTTCGAGGGGATGAAACCTGGAGAACTGTGACATTTTGGAAAAGGGATGAGCTCAGATGTCATCTCAGCTAACACCACTGCTCAGCATCACTAATCTGTTTGCAAATGCCTTTTTAACTCTAGTCCTGAATCAGGCCCTGGCCAGCAAGATTCTTATCTTACAGCACTGAGTTCCTTGCAATGAAGTAAGTCACAAAGCCCCAGACTTCACTGCATTTGGAAATAATAGCTGCATCCTTAACTCAGACTGCTTAAAGGAAGGTCCCATTACTCAGCCCATCTGCAAAGAAATGGAGCTAAAAAAAGGGCTCTTTTGCTTCATGAAAACGATGGTCATCTTCCTGAAATCCTGGCTGAGTGCTTAAATCCCCAGAAGTGGCAGTGAATAAACCCTGTGGGACGCTCTTGGCGAGCATGGCCAGAGCAGCTCAAAAAGCTCGAGGGGCCCAAGGAGACACTTCCTACCCACGTGAGAGCCCACAGTTTGCAGAATGAAGCATGAAGCACAAACTGACTCAATTACGCATAGCGGCCATTTTCACCTGCTCTAATAATCACCTGAAAAATCTTTGCAAGGTTGTTTCCATTTTCTCTTCCCTCCTCACTTCCCCCTAGCTCCACTCTGTATCAGGCACCTTGCTAAATTCCCTTAATCTCTCCTTTAGGTCATACGCTGTCTTCTAATCCCTTGATCAATTTTCCTCTGAACTCACTGTAATTTATCAGTGGCCTTTTTGATAATGAAACCCCCCAAGAAGGGAATGCACTTTTCCTGAGTGTATTGCCACCAGCGTAGTGGTGAGAGCAGCTTCACTTCCATCTCTGGAAGGCAGTGATAACCTGGATGTTCAGCATTGCCTGTCCTTCCTTATGGAGGATGGTGGCTGCTCAGGCATGCTCTGACTTGCTTTCAACAAAGAACAAATCACAAAGAGTTACTGCTACAAAAAGCAGTGTTAGGAATGTTTTAATTACTACACAGAGGGTTGGCAGGAACCCCAGCACAGAGGTTCCCAGAGGTCAGGCAATCCTCCTGCAAACACCAGCCTCGACAGGTGGGGACTCAGCTATCTCCAGATTTCTTATGGGCTAGATAAAGTGTGACACGACCAGGATGGACACTATAACTTGCACCAGCACAGCAGGGAGACCTAGGATAGAGAGGGAGAAGTGGGCTTGATGCCCAGATACCACACTGATGCTGGGTCTTGGTCTTTGCTAGAGGCTCAGCACAGGACCCAGAAGTCAGGCAGGTAAGCCCAATGCTGCTCCTTCTCTTGTCTCTCTCACCACTTCCAAGGTCACACAGTCCTGGACTTTGACAGTCCTAGACTCTCAATAAACTGTGGTAGGGGCTCCAGGGGATTTCAAGAGGTATTTGATAGGATTTCAGTAGACCTGATGCGTGACTTCTCAGGGATTGGGGGGGGGGAGTACCCCAGAGCTTTGGAGGAAAAAGTTATTAGAGTCACTGAAGGATTTCGCTGTGCTCTCTGAAGCGTTGCAGAGAAAATTGCAGGAGAAGTACAAGCCCTGTAGAATCTGGACCTTGCCAGCAGCAGAAGGATGCTGTGGTGTTCTGGCTCACATAAGCCCCACTGCTTTGTCATGGATGGGGAGGACACTGCCACTGCAAATACTTCCTGCAACAGGGACAGATCTTTTCTTGATGGACTTACTTGTCTCAGTATCCCTCTGAGATGAGGGGAGCAGAAGGGAGAGGTCTGAGAGTAGGGGTATGGCAGCAAATGTGAGCTGCAAGGATGTGCTGGTGAAAAACTGATGGAGCATGGCAGTCTGATTTTACCTGAATATCTTGCCCACCTCTCCTGCAGCAGAATTCCTATTTGGCTGGATTAATGCCAATGCAACCAGGTCTGTCCCATGGTATATGTGCCAGCACCACCATGGGAAGGAATTCAGCATGCCTGGAGTAAGTAAAGAAGTAAAGCTGCAATGCTTTACTTTTCAGCTTTTCAGCAGTGACATGGGTTGAACCTGCCCAGGATCTTTCACATGAAGATTTGTCTTCAACAATGAGTGCTGGAGGCACAGTTTTGTACCTGCTCTATGCCCAGAAAGCTGTTTATGGACATTTTGGGGGTCAGTTCCCTGTAGCAGCCCTGTGTAATGAAATGCAAATTACTTTTGAGGTCATAGCTTACACACACATCTTGATGGCTGTCACTCTCCTGCTTTCTGGACTAATACGGGCTGGAAAGGCAAGAACAGTGCAAGGACCTGGAGGACACATGTAATGTCTTTGTTTTTCCTTCTCATACCAGTTCTTTACTTGAACCCTTGGGGAAGTTTGTGCCTTGAATGCAGCCCTTGCTGTGAGTCAAATGGGTTGCAAATGAATTGGCATGTGTTGTGTCATCTGCAGGGGCTAATAGGATCCTTTTTCCAAGGAAGAGGAAAAGGAAGAAGAGGGGAATGCTCCTCTGAAGCACTAAACCCACAGCAATAGAGTGTATATGAAAGGTTGGTCTAGGGTAATAATCTGCAAGAGCTTCTTGTCCATCACTCCTTCTGAAGCACTAAACCCACAGCAATAGAGTGTATATGAAAGGTTGGTCTAGGGTAATAATCTGCAAGAGCTTCTTGTCCATCACTCCTTCTGAAGCACTAAACCCACAGCAATAGAGTGTATATGAAAGGTTGGTCTAGGGTAATAATCTGCAAGAGCTTCTTGTAACAATGCAGCTGGATTCAGATGTCAAACCGAAATCCTTAGCACTTAATACCTTCAAAGCCTGTACAAAAAATGGACGTGGTGCTGCCCCCGCTGAGGCTATTGGGAGATTTGTCTCTGATTTCACCAGCAGCCCCATTAACACACTAATTCCTGCTGCCCCAGAGGAGTAGGGCAGGCGACCTCCCTGCCCAGTGGCACCATCACCATGCCTCAGCCCTGAGATGAGGCAGGAGTTGCCTTGCTTTGCAGCATGGCTGAACAGCTTGGGAGAAATGATAAATGGGAGAAAAGGACCCCATTACACCTTATAGCCAAGGAAATAGAGGCACAGAGCTGCAAAAGGATGGACACTGAGGAGTGAGAGGCTGACTGAGGGTGTTTGCTAAATGCCTCAGACCTTGCTAGCATCTCCCCATGCATACTGGTGAACCCAGACACCCAGACCGCCTTTGCCTGCACCTGAGCATTGCTGGGTTCAGCACCCTTGGATGGCTGAACTTCCCAACCCCAGTCCCTCCTCCCAGCCCCAAGCTGGGCTGGGAGAGCCCTCTTCACCCGCCCAGCTTCCTTGCAGCCCAAGCAGATGTTCTGGGTCCTGTATCCTGGGACGGAACCCCAGCTTGATTTATTACTGGACGTGACTTCTGGAGTTTGTCAAAGGCACCCGCTCCCCCTCTCCTGACTTTCCCCACACCCTTCCCATTTTGTTTTACGTTCACTTTGTGGTCTCCCCACCATAGTTTGCAATAAACAGAAACTCATTTCCAGTATAAACAACTGCACACTCTGCCCCAGTGAGCCGCACGACCCTGACTTTCCCCTTCCCCACCCCTGCCTGCTTTGGGCTCTGGGAAAATGGTCTCTTCCTTCTGCTTTTTTTCACCCCCCACCCTTCTGGCCCTTTACTTTCATTTTTTTCACTGAGATTTATAATGTGCCAGCTGGAGCCAGAGTGGTCTATCCCACTCCACATCACGTACATGCTATTAAAAGTAACTCTACCAATAGATTTCAGTAAGAAGAGCCACCCAAAATCCCAAAAAGCTGGAGTTGGGAGGAAGGTTCTGCCTGAGATGGAGGTATATCTGAGGTGAGAATGTTGGTTTCAGCATAGACTAAAAGCCTCCCAAGATGTAGGATGCCTCTCAAGGCATGAAACAGAAATAGGGCCGGGTTTGGAAAACTTGGATCATAGGCTGAGTTCTTGTGCACTGATGTGTTGGGGCAAGGATGTACCCAGTGCTGGAGCAGATGCTGGGTGGCTGTTGGAATAATGAGGCTGATAGAGACACTGTACTGCACATAATCCAGAGCCCTTGCACCGTCTGGCTTTTGGTCCATTTTGGTTCAGAACTTGTTTCTGCTCAAAATTCCAAGAATTTGTGCTTGTTCCACCCAGTGATTCCCTCCAGGGATCCTTTGCTTAATGATGAGGGCTTAATGGGACACATCCTGCCCTCCTGCCCTCCTCACACCCTGAGTTGGGAGAGATGCCAGTGGGATCAGAGGACAAGATGAAAGTCAAGCTTGGGGAAAGAGGCTTTACAGAATGGGCATGGAAGGCTTCACCTCTCCAAAGGGCTGAACTGATGCACTCAGGGTTGCCTTCATCTAACTATCTGGAAGGGAGCTGGTGGGCCAAAAGATCTCTTGCTGTGCTTGATACAGAGAATCACAGAATCACAAAATATTAGGGATTGGAAAGGAACTTAAGCGATCACCTGGTCCAACTCCCCTGTTGGAACAGGAGCACCTAGACCAGGCCACACAGGAATGCATCCAGGCAGATTTTTAATATCTCCAGAGGAGGAGACTCCACAACCTCTCTGGGCAGCCTGCTCCAGTGTTCTGTCACCCTCACTGTGAAAAAGTTTTTTTTTTATATTTCTGTGGAACCTCCTGTGTTCCAGGTTGCACCCATTTCCTTAAGTCCTGTCATTGGAGGTCACTGAGAAGATCCTGGCTTCATCCTCCTGACACTCACCCTTTACATATTTATAGACATCAATGAGGCTAGCCCTCAGTCTCCTCCAAGCTCAAGAGATCCAGCTGTCTCAGCTGTTCCTTGTAAGGGAGATGCTCCAATCCCTTCATCATCTTGGTGGCTCTGTGCTGGACTCCCTCAAGCAGTTCTCTGTCCTTCAACTGAGGGCCCCAGAACTGGACACAATACTCCAGATGTGCTCTCACCAGGGAAGAGTAGAGGGGGAGAAGAACATTTCTCGACCTACTGACCATGCCCCTTCTAATATACACCAGTGGGGCAGAAGTCTGAGGAAAGCAAATCAAGTCTTTCCTTCACCTGAAGTACACAACCATCTGCAATGTTTTCATGGCTCTACAGGGCAGGGAAACAAAGCACTTGAGCTAGAAGGTCTCTCTACTTTTCAAATAAGATGCATATCAAATCCCTTTGTTGCCCAGAGTGAGACCAATGTGCAAAGCCAGGCCCAGTGTTGTGGATGGTGTGCTTGACACTACCATCCTGACACTCACTCTGCCAGCACAAAACCAAGTGGACAAAGCAAAAGCTGTTCAGATTCAAAGAAGGAAAGTGGGGAGTGTTCTTGAGACATTGGTAATGAAACCTTGGATGAATGTCCCAAAGGTTTCAATGGATTCCCTGCTGCTAGGAGTGTTAAAATCAGAGCTGAATGATTTCACTTCAGCTCTGCTGCCCTTCAAAGAGGGATTCATTCAGGGAAGTGCCCTGGCAGGGGCAACACAGCAGGGCAGGCAGCAGTAGCTGCACCCTGTGTCTTTCTCACATCTCCCATCTGAAGAATGCCACAAGGGATGCACAGATCTATCTCTACATGTCAGGAGGACATTTGGGTCAGTCACCTTGCAGTGCTTGGGGACAAGGCTGCTTGTTCAGTCACAGTTCTTTGGTTGCAGCTTTACTTTCTATTACCCTCTGACTGAGACAAGCCTGCCCAGGACCACCAGTGGTTAAGAGCCAGTCATTTAACTCCAGGCAAGGACCGGGTCAAAGCAGACGATGGTTTCATTTTTACTGGGAGATTAAAACAAATAAGGAAATGAGGTGGTTTAGTGGAAATATGAGCCCAAGTGGTTTGGTTGGACAATATCCCAGCATTGTAAACCAGTCTCTAAGGGTGCTGGAAATATCCTTATCCCTGCTGTGGATGCTGCCTGACACCAGGTTCATCGTACTTCTGGCTGGGACTTACTGACAGCAGGGCTTGTGCAGCCCCTGACAGCTGGATTTTTGCTGCTTGTGCAGCATCTCTGTTGGTTTTGTCCCACTTGGTGTTTTCCACATTGAAATGAACACCTTGAGGTTGCTGCAGAGCACTGGGGTGCTGCTGGGGGACTGCGAGCACCAGCAGCACTATATGGGAAGCTGTGCTGCTGCAAAAAGGTCATGTTGATTTGGGGAAAAAACTCTGAACATGTTAATTAAGAGAAAACTAAACCTGAATCACTGTCTCTATGCAGAGTATGAGTAGAAGCAGAGACCATGGAAAGCCTCTGACACAGCCCTGAGAAGCTCCCAGCCACCACCGTGGGTGGTTTTGCCCATCTTCTTTTGTCCTCAGAAAGCAGTGATATGCAACATTCCTGAGCTAATCCAGTGGGCAGAATGTGGCCTGTGTCTTTGTCTAATGTATGGATGTGCTGGATTGAGCCTTGCATTTGATACAAACTGGTTGATGCAAGCACCAGGCTGTGAGCTGCCCCCAGGGAAGTGATGTCCTTGCAGCAGGAGCTGCTCCATGTGGTCTGAATTCCCTTGAGCAGGAAGAGACTTACTGACAGAGGCCTGGTAAAGTGATGACACCTCCGCACAGCCTGTGCAGTCTGTGCTGCAGGTCCAGCAGATGGTCTGCCCATCATATTTTGTCAGGAAAGCTAAAAGTCATGAGAGGCTTTCTCTGCAAAATGCCCGATTCCCATGGAAGCACAGTGATCAGGAGGAAGAATTCCAAAAACTTCAAGCTGAAAAAATGCCTGGAGTGGAAAAACCCTTCTGTTACATGCTGGGACTCGTTTTTGCTTGACAGCTTGGCTATTATCTTGCATCAGTCTCCATGCACTGATAGCACTGCACAACATGTCTCCATATCGTGATGAGAGTAGTTGGAGATGCAGGTGGCTGTACCATGGTATAAGAGTTACAGCTAGCTACAAGGAACTATATGGCTCTGCCAGATTCTCTAACAACAAATCCATAGCAATGGATTAGCTGTCTAGGGAGATGGCCAGTAGCATTTTATCACCCCTTCTCAACCCATTGATAAAAACACTCTTGGTATGAAGGGTGGCCAAGAAACTGCTCCTGTCCCATGGATGAGCAGCCTAAGCTGTCCCCAGCTGGCTGGAGCCTCCTTAGCCTTTGGTTTGTTCACCCAAACCAAGCATCCTCAACAGCAGTTAATCACTGCAAGTGTTGAGGCTGGAGACAGCCAAGGCCTCTGAAGGTCCAGTGCAGTATCCTGACCCTGGGGAGGAATGTGGCTGACTCACACCATGGGAATCCAACCTCCATCCCAGCTCAGCAACTGGCTGAGATCATGGATATCCATCTCCCGCTCTGTGGTTCCTGGCAGTGCTGCAAATGCCCCAGCATGCCCTTGAAGGTTAACAATAGGTTGAGCTGCTCACCTTGCTGCAGTGATGCCCTTCAGGCATCTCAGTATGAGCTGCAGCCCCTGTCCCTATCCCCTCTCCTGATCCACTCAGGAGCAGGGGCAGCAGTCCTGCCTCCTTCCAGCACAATATTTACTAGCTAGGAAATACTCCAACTGTGTCAGCACTGCAGCTCTGCTGCCTCTGATTCTCCTCCAAGTGACCCACAGGGTCCTGTTAGAGCTGCCGTTATGGTGATTTTTATTTAAATCAATATCTTCCTTGTTATCCCTGCACCTCTCATCTTCCCAGGATGCCTTCAGCTGTGCTCGGGTTTGCTTTGCTCTGCATAGAGCTACGTGCCCTCAACACTTCTCCTTTCCAGCTCCACTTCTGGCAACACTGCCTGGGAACTGCTCTGCTCCTACCCTGGCTGCAATTCTATACCCCCGGTGGCCATGAGTGCCCTGTTGGACTCACATCTCATATTTAGTTTACAGACATTCTGATGAGAGGAGAAAACCTTAAAAAAAAAAAATCTCATTTCAAAGACTTTTTATAAGTGCCTGCCCCAGGTGGGTACTGATAAAGCAAATCCCCCAACCTTTGTGTTGAATAGCATGTTTCAGGTCCTGCTTTTCTGAGGCTTTTGAACCTTACCCTTCCAACAATTTGCACACCCTGGCCCTGCATTTTTGCCTGTGAGATTGCATGTGGAGAGATCAGGGCTTTGCCTGGCCAGTGTTTCTCAAGATGAAGCATGGAAGAAGCCTGGGTCTCTTGCTCACCCATGGCAGTGAGAAAGAACAGAGGAAGCCTCATGCACTGGTGAGATCCTGCAAATAATGTGGTGCATGTAGAAATGCTCAGTCTTACTGCATCCAAGCATTGGAGCACCTCTCCTGTGAGGACAGGATGGAAGAGTTGGAGCTGCTCAGCCTATAGAAGAGAAAGCTCCATGGAGACCTCTTAGTGCTTACCAGTACCTGAAGGGGCTACACGAAAGCTGGGGAGGGGCTGTTTTCCAGGGCACAGAGTGACAGAGGTGATGGTTTTAAACTAGTGCAGGATAGATTTGGATTAGACATGAGGAAAAGGTTCTTCAACATGAGGGCGGTGAGGTACTGGAAGGGGTTGCCCATGAGTGGTGGAGGCCCCATCCCTGGAGACATTCAAGGCCAGGCTTGATGAGGCTCTGAGCAACCTGATCTAGTGCAGGACATCCCTGCTTAATGCAGGGGTGTTGGACTAGATGGCTTTTCAAGGTTCCTTCCATCTCCATGATTCTATCTCTGAATTTACCATATAAATATGCTTCCTTATTTTATCTGAGTACAGGCACATTTCCACCAGAGGTGTCAAGCTCAATGGATCTTCCCTGGCTACAAGCGTAGCTACAGAGTGACAGTCCTCGGGGCTGGGGACCTGGTAGCATGGCCCTAAGGTGATCAGAGGTGGGAATTAGGGGGTCATGCTTGAAAGCCAACCCTCATCACAAAGACAGGAGGTGCTGCAGACCTTCGTGGGGACACCTCCCCTGAAATGAAGCACCATCTACCATTTCAGTTCCTCTGGCTGCCCTTCCCCTCCCCAACAGCTTCCCCCCAGGTTGTAAAAGCCAAAACCAACAGAGGGGAAAATGAGACTTAAACCCATCATAGTGATGGCAGAGCGTTGTGTTACGGATTTCCCATGTCAAAATAATGGATCAAAACTGGTGCTGCTGCCCAGGCTCCAGAAGGGCACTGCTGCTCCTGCCCATGGATTATGTTCGATGAAACTGAGTTAGTAGCGTTTTTATCTGTCAATTAGGAAACATGAAACAGTTATTAAATAGAGTCAGAGCCCTCCTTTCTGCTCTCCTGGGCAGTGCAGGAGACACATAACAGCCTGTAATGAAGCATTAAGCAGCAGCAGTTTTGCTTCTGATAGGATTGGAAATGATAAGCCAGCAAGGCATGGCTGGATGGGGGGAGTGGATCCCAGCCTCAGCAGGCACATATTGGCAGCTGCTGTGGGGAAGATCAAGACCAAAATTTCTGCCCCTTGCACCAAATAACATCTCTGTAGGATGGCCATCTCACTGCATCTGCTGGCTGGGGGAGAAGAGAGGGTCTGAATTTAATTATCTGCTTTTCCTGGTGAAGCTCTGGGTGATTACTGTGGAGCCAGGAGGGCCTTTAGCAGTGTGTGGAGATGTTATCCCAGCCCTGAGGAGAAAAAAGGCTGGCTCGCACAAGCTGTAGGAGACAGGGGCTGGGCTCCCTGTGGGGATGGAGATAGTGGACTCAGTCCATTTCTGGAGGTCATCAGAATTCAGGGGATGTCCTCCTGCCATCCATGCAATGCCCCACAGACCTTTTAGTATGCTGGCATTGTCTGGGGACAAAGCTATCCCCCAGGCCAAGTTGGGATGTCTGCCTGCCTCAGGGCATCTCTGCCCAGGATCTGGCACAGGGCATGGCCTGTGCCATGACATAAAGGTGGTGGTCCTGCAGAGAGAGAGATCCTAGGGAGGGGGAGAACATAGTCCTAGCATGGAAAGGGGCAGAGGCTTGTGGTCTTGGTGGCAGTGGACATATTTACCCATGTCCTTCCCACACCTCTTGTCTCAGGGCTTGGTAAGCCTTTGCTCTACCCTGTCTGCACACACACCAGACCTAGGGTGCCAGGAGCATATCTAGTCACTCACCCACTGCCATGGATCTATCTCCTGCCTGTTTGCAGCCAAACAGCCACCCAAACTGCTCTCCCTTGCACCTCAGCTCAGAGAAAGCTGGTGATCTAGCCTCCCTTAAAAGTTTCACATATTCATGGCTATTTTGCAGCTTGTTTGCTTCCAATGGAAACACAACAATAACAGCAGAGATTTTTTTGCTTCTGGTTATTATGAAATTAAAGGTTGAGTTTCTGGGGCTTTTCTTTTTGGAGCTCCCTTAAATTTCTTTAAAAACCTCTTCTAACAAATAAAATCAGCAAAATCTGGAACCCAAACATTTAATTCCCTAACTTCCCTATTCACAAAAAAATCCCATCTGGCTGGCTCCCAGGGCATTTTCCTGACATTTTCGTGATAGTGAATAGCAAAACCCATTCATTTCCCCTTTCTGGGCAAAACCCTTAGGAATATGAAAACTGGCATCTCCCAGTGCAGCAAGGGTACTCACTACCTCCTTCCAGCTTTCAGAGAGCAAAGAGGGAAATACCAATTCATTATAAGTCAACACCATCCCTCCCCCCCTTCCCAAAGATTTTGTGAAGTTTTGGTGTTTGCAAGACATTAAGGCACCCCTGGAGCGATTGCACCATTGCACCACTGTGTCCCAAGTCCCACCACCCCCACGGCATCCCTGTGGCACAGACCACAATGCCAGTCTCCAGACTAAGCCATCTTCTTTCCTTCCAGCCGTGAGGAAATGAGAGAGCAACCTCAGCCCAGCAGAGATCTGAGCACTCCCTGCATGGAAAAACGTAGCTATAGTAACAAATTGCTAGAGGCTACAAGGCAGTGATGGACAGATTGCAGTATGGCAGAAGGACAGAAGCTGTATCATGGTGAGCAGGTTGCTGGGAGAGGAGGATGGAAGGGATGGTGATGGGCATGTTCCTTTGGGGGGAAGCAGCCTTCTCCTGCCCCCTTCTGCCCTTGCTGCACACCCATGCCATGGGCATGTTGTACCAGCACGAGGTCTCTAAACGTCATGGATAGCCACAGATTTGTGAATGTATTGTTACCAAGCCTTTTCTGACACCTTCATCTTTCCAAGATGCCCGAGAAAATGCCCAGCTGAAGCAGTTATGCTGCCTCTCTCTGGAATAAAAGCTGAGTAGGGGAAACTTGAAGCAGCAAGAGATGCAGCATTTTTTGTAAAAGAAAAGGAACTCAGAAGATGGGAAAGGCACAGAGCTGAGTCCACAGGACTTGGCCCAACTGCACTGGGATGCCTAGAGCAGGATTTACACCCCTGCACCACAGCGGGCGGCACATGAGGGGAGAGAAAGTGGCCAATCCCTCCTCCTGCACCACCCCAACTTTCCCGAAATTTTTCCAAGAACAAACTCACGGGGGGTTAGCGGCGGCCACGTCCTGGTGAGAACAATATTAAGGGATTATGAGATTAGAAATACCATTTATGCCGAGAGGAATAACTCTGATTCTTATCTGATTGTCTACAGATGTCAGCAATCAAAGCTCCTCTTTCATGCAAAGCAGGGAGGGCTGCTGCCGGGGCGGTAGGTGAAGGCAGCTTGGCCCTCTCCTCACAAGAGTGGAGCCAGCTCCTCCTGCCGATACGCGCCTCAGATCCTGTTTGCCAGCAGCTCCCGGCACACACAGACGTAACCAGCTCCTTTTCTTTTTTCGAGCAAAAGCTGCTCATCTGGAGCCCCGTGCTGTTGCTGCACCCTCTCCGATTGTGCCTCTGCCGCCCTGCGATGTTCAGGGTGCTGGCGGAGACCTCAAAATGCTGAGTGCTGCTGTGCCCATGAGCAATACCAGCTTGAAACCTCAAATCTCCATCTCAGCTGAAAGTCCATCATGGACCACGTTGGACCACAAAGTCCCCCTTCCCTAAGCTGTGTTCACCTGTGTACCTGTGCATGCATACATGCATGGTATCCCCTGAGTGATGCATGGCTCTTCTAGCTCCTAGAGGGATCAGGTAAATTCCAAATGAGACAGGGTAACTGTGTCTCACTCCAAAAAGGTGTCCTTCCCTGCTGTGCTCAGGATCCGCCTTTTACCCAGTTGGGAGAGACTGAGAAAGCTGGGTCTTGAGGAAGCATCACTGGGCTCTGTGGCACAGCTACTCCCTGGGCTGGCTGAGTACTTTGTGCCATCTCGCCTTGGGAGGTACCTCCTAATGGAACAGCCTGGGAGGCTCTGCCCGGCCATTAAGGGAGGTAAGTGCTTCTGAAGGTTGTGTGCCAAGCTCCTGTCCGCACGATGGAGGCAGAGGTTTGCTGCTCCCTGCTCCCCCACCACCGCCATTTGACGGCACATTATCTCCGTTCGGCTCCTCATCAAAGGCTCTCTGTCATTCCCTATTTCGGAAGAGAGTGGCAGGAGAATCCCCTCTTTCAGGTTAATGTCTCACATGAGTCTTTCCTCCCTGTCTCCCTTCCTATGACCTTTTCTCGGCCCTGTTGGTCCATTGTGCTTTTGTGCTTTTCTGCCTTTCTCACGCCTTGTAACACACCCCAGTGCTTGGCCACAGCTGTGCTCCTCTCTCCAGTCTGGCCAGCAGCAGGGTGCACCTAAAGTGGGGGTGCCAGGGAGCTTGGGAGGGTGGCTGCCCCCCCCACCCTCACCTTCACTAGTGCTCCAGGATGCTCATTTGTAACTACCCCTGGCACTGCATTTAGCCTCCCGAGGTGGCTGTCTGAGACATCTGGAAGGCCACAATTGCCCCTACCCCATCACTGTCCCACAGCATCCCTGACTAAACAACTTGATTTACATCCAGTGATGGCAGTGGGACCTTTCTGCATGACCATCCCACTGTTTTTCAAGCCAGATATGAGCACCTGATATCCTAGAACGTGTAGAAGATGAGTGGCACAGTCTCAGCCCCATCCTAGGTTGGGACATGCAGCATCCTCTGAATGCCTCACAGCCTGCTAAGCTGCATTTTTGTCCTTCCAGCCCTGCTCTGCACCACCAAATACCCAATTCACATCAACGGAAGAAAATAGGCACCATAAAGCTAAGTCTGTGAGACATGGATATGCAGCTCCCTTAGCTCACCAATTTGAAGGCTAGAGGAGAAAATTAGTTCATCTCACCTGACCTCCTGGGTTGCACAGGTCATTACATCCCTCTGTTCCCCCTCTATTGAGCCAAATAACTTGTGTTTGACTGAATCATCTTTCAGCAAGGCAGCCAGCCTTGCTCTGCAGATAACAAGAGGCAGAGGATTTGCCACTGCTTTTGGCAGTTTGTTCCGATGCTTAATCATTTTTTCTATTAAATATATGAGCCTCATTTCTAATTTGAACGTGGATGTGCTCAGCTTCCAGCCATTTGCTCTAGTTACAGCTTTTCTTGCTGGTTTAGTACCCAGTATCATCTCCACTTGGAGGTAATTACTAACAGGAGTCAGGGCACCTTTCCAGCTCCTCTTGAAGCCACTGAATAGACTATTTTAAGTCTTTCTCTTTACAGCAAGTGCCCCTGCTGCCTTTGCATCCTCCTTCACTTTCCCCCGTTTTCCAAGGTCCTTCTCAAATTACTCCTCCCATAACATCCCAGGACCAATCTGCAAGGAGGTAAAATGCCTCTTTGTTGTATGTATGCAGCATTTGACAGAGCTGGCTCAATCTTGGCTCCAAAAGCCCCAGAACTGTCCTTTTGGCCAGCCTGTCCCAATTCAAACTCACAGTTTGGGGCTTCTCCATTCTGTCACCCTTCTGTGGGAGGTATCTTCTATGCAATTTTACTTTTTTTTCTTAATTATAATGAAGCCCTGGAGGTGTGTGACAGCACAGACCTCACACCACTGCTAGCCCTGGGGAGCTGTTCAGCTCACCCTGGTGAGAATCATCCCTGAGATTTGCTCTGATCCACTAGTCGCTGGGAGACAAGGGAAGTGAGAGGAGAGAATGCAGCAAAATGACGCCTGCAATGACTCTGTGTCACAGCAGCTTTGTGTGCTTTTTAGAGCCCATGAAAAAGACCACCACTCTCTTTAATTTATGAACAAAACCCTCAGCATCCTTCGTGGGCCAGTGCAGAATCCCCACACCACTATGTCAAAAAATCACACCCACTCTTTTAACTGCTTTGACAGCTAAAAAAAGTGAATGGTGTTTCCCTTCCCAAGCCTCCGGAGGCGATGGGAGTGTTTCGGTGTGCTTATGCTGCTCCAGCAAGGCAATACTGACTTGCAAAAGCCATGTCACCAACAGAGCAGCTTGATGTCCTTTCATAGTCCCCAATCCAACAGCGTCTTCCCACCTACTTTGCATTAATGTGAATAACAAGGGTGGCTTAGCTAGTTTTGGTTTGTTTGGCTGTGCAGTGGGAGAAGCAGGGGAGATGAGAGTAAGGGCTGGATGATGGATGCTGTAGAAGAAAGGGCAGCACATGTGAAGGTTGCTCAAAGAAGATGCCTCCAGGCTGGCTGCCTATGATGTGTTCCACTCCATGATGTGAGGTAGAGGCATCTAATGTGTATGTGCTGCTCCCTGGAGTGGGCCATGGTTGGTGGGAACCCTGGGGTAGCAGGGGACCCAACCTAGCACACCCCAGCTGAGAAGCTATATAGGGTGAGGAGAGCGCTGAATCACCAGTCTGGTTTCTAAGCACAGTTGTGTGGCTTTGAAAATTTGCTCCCCAGTCTATGCCTCGGTTTCCCCTTCTGACTATTCATTTAAGCTCTGATCCTGCTCCTTCTTCTCTGGGTCTTCTCCTTGGTAAAAAGAGAAATGAGAAGTGGGAAGGGCTGCATGTGTCCCCAGCACAGCACTGCAATCTGGGGTCCTGGGGTTTGGTAAGGGCAGGGGAGAAAGAAGCTGATGAGGCCAAAAATTCTTTTCAGAGAGCAACTGTACTTGGATCCAACTTAAGGAAGTAAGGCATAGAGGGAAGGGGTAGTGGCTTGGGTCCAAATGCAGAGAGCAGGGCAGAAATCATCACTTTAGGACTAAGAGATAGGAAATAGACTGAGCCAGAAATGTGCCTGCAGCAGCCAGAGATCCTCCATGGCAGCATTCCCTCTTCGCAAAGACACATTCAAACCCTTTGAACCCTAGCATCAAAGCTGTCCCTGAGCTATGCAAACTCACTGTTGTAGTCATGAGGATACTGTAGTGATGCACAGGCAGGTTGTCGCACCCTGAACCAACACCTTTATAAGACATCACCAACAGAGGCAGGCAGTCAATGAGGCATCTATCCCCCAAAAAGTGAATGGCACCACATCAACTCCTAAGAAAACTGCAGACAATGAATCCCAGCTCATAAACCATAAACAACATAGTCCACAGCTCCCTGGCTCCAGCCTGACTCCCAGACACTGCCTCTTACCATCACAGGTTGCACAGCATCCAGAATACAGCCAAAAGGCAGAGTCCTCTGCTTTCCTCCCTGACAGAGAATATGTGTACCCATGACACAAGACAACACACACTGTGCAAGGCTGCTCCCTGTGGAACATGCACTGAGTTGGGGTGTGCTCCACACAAAGCTGCACATACTAGAAGGCTGTGGAGATGAAAAACATCTGCAGTTGACAGTGCTAAGAACAAGGCAGCCCAACGTGAATGAAAATAAAGCATCAAGGTCTCATTGCTGGCTCCTAACCTCCCTAAGGTTTCCCAGTATGGACTCATTCAGTGATCTCATGGCCTCCAGAAATGGACAGGCATCCAGCTCTTCTCCCTACACATCCAAGCTCATTTATGTAGGATTTGAACCTTCCCTGTATACCTACCACTGGTCCAGGACTGGATTTGTGGTCACCTTGTCCTCAGTGTCTCTTAGATGGGACAAACTGCATCACTGGAGATTCACTACTAGTTCCTGTTGCATAAGTTCCTGCAAGGTACTGTTAAGCTCTGGCTCTCCACATCACCCGAACATGACCAAATTTCCTTGTGATGCTTGGAACAGCTGGTTGTCATTGGCCACTAGCTTTTGTCAAGCCCCCTGCACCCCTTTCCCTGCCCTGCACCACCAGAAGCCAAGCTGCCCACTCTGGTACCCTGTGAACTGGAGGGGAGGGGAATGAACAGCCTTAAGTTGGCTACATCTGCTCTCAGTAGGCCATGTGTAGCTCCTGTTGGTGCAGGTAAGACCATCCTGGAGAGAAATTAAGCAGCCATTACCCTAGGGATGGTATCATAAACCATTTTAATAAGGCATCCTACTCCCCCTCTCCACCTCCCCAGCTCATGCAAACACAGTCTTGTTTAGTTGGCAGCAAACGATAAAGACCCCCAGGGAGCAGAGGAGGGGGAGAAAAGGGACATCTGTTTAGAGCATTTCTACTGCACGGCTCTCCCAGGCTATTTCTATCTCTTCTTGTCAAAATTTATCAACTGTGTAATTGTTTAAACAGCATTAAAGTGCTTGGAGCAAGAGCAACTGGAAATTGTCCTGCAGTTGCCTCTTGTACCGATGCTGACAGCTTGGGAGGGGACTGGGGAGAGAAGGGATCCATCGGGCATGGGAACCCTCTGACTCCTTTTCTGGAGGGGGAGAGACACAACACCCCGTCCTGTTAAAGGGAGGGAAATAATCTCACTTTATTCCCAGTACACTTCCTTGCTTTCCAGACCCAAGACTTTGCTCTCTCTTCTCTCCTCCCCACCCTGACCTGCTGTTAGCACACATTTACTGTGCTAAATTATTTACAGCAGACGCACCAGCTTGGAAAACCATAACAAATGACAATGTCTTTCACATTGAAGTACACTGGATCCTGCCCTGACCCTGCCGAGCCCTTGGCAGGGATCTCACTGCCTGTCCAGGCCCCACTTTGTTTCTCAGCTCTTACTGGTGATGTTGGAGAAGGATGGAGAAACATGGGAAGCTGGGAAAAGAAAAGGATTTTTTGCTGCCTGCCATCACCTGTCCTTCCAGGTGGCAGGGATGGGATTGCAGAGTGTCCCCATCCTCTCCAGGATGGTATTCTCATTCTTGGATGTACTACTTGGCCTGGGACTCTGCAGACATGGGTGTGTGTGGCTGGTGAAAGGCAAGAGCTGTAGCCCATGCTGTCACATTAGTGTGGTTTCTTCTTCCAGCTCCATTTATTAAAAAAACTTAATTTTTTTAAGTGCCACAGTGATGTGGAGCTGTGGATGGAAAAAGGAAAGCAGTAGCTGCACACCAAGCACTAGCCCATTTTGCTCCCTGCCCCTTGGCTGCAGCGATGGCTGCATCTTCTCCCCTTCCAACACTCTTGAATGTGGGGACCCACCCCTGATGGGTGGCAGGAAGTTTGAGCCAAATATTTTGACAAGGGGCACTTAGAAGAGGCCAGGACAAAATCCTTCCTGGTGTGGAGGCCAGCACAAGCTGAGAACCAGCCCAACTCCTCTCCACTCCCCCTGGCAGGCATTGTCCCAGAGGCTTTGTCATACCAGCCTGGGCATCCCTAATTCTTGGCATGGAGAAGCAGGGGTTGTGGGAAGCTGTTTAGACTGGACTTGGGTTACTTTAATTATAGGGCTGGTTTTGTCATGTTAAGAAGGATAAACAAACCTCAGCAGAGGGACATGGGACACTGGCATGGCACGCAGACTTTGGCATTCATGCTAGGCAAGGATGTTGAGGGTTTCTCAGGAAGCCGACAAGCAACAAAGCCCATCTTTCCTCTTCTCCTCCAGACTAGCAGCTGCTGGGATGGGGAAACAGGCGATATCTGTGTTGTTCCTTTGCCCCATCCCTTGAACTCAGACCTGCTGGAGGAGAAGATGCACAGGGAACTTTTGGGCTCATTTCTCACTAGGATCTAAAGCTCGGAATCCCACCAGGTGCTTACCAAGGACTCCTTGAATCTTGGAGCATCCATTCGCCTTGTCTCTAGCTGGTCACTGGCAACCCCAAGAGTGAGGCAACCCCAAGAGTGAGGCAACCACCTTCTCTGCTTTTTGATGCTCCAATTCCATGTAATGCTCCCACAGTGACACAGTTCGAAGACTGAAGCTAAGAGTTCCCTATAGCATCCAGTGTCCCATTTGTAGCTGGGGTCAAGCCTGGGTCTGCACCCCTTCAGCTGTCAGTGAGGAGGTCATGCCATGAGATATGTGACCCTGCTAGCACTGGCCACCTTCTAGGCAACCTCTTCCCTTGGGAAAAGGCTCCACTGGCTACAGCATTGTTGAGGCCAGAGCAGAGCCACAGTTGTGCTGAGGTCCCATGCGGTGGCACCTAATAAATGCCACGTGCCACTGTGTTCCCCTTGCTGCTCCCAGTCCCTTGCACAGAGGGTGGTGGGGGAATAGGGGGGCTACAAGGAGGTGAGTGGAGATATTTTTATTGTTTCTGACACGGGCTGCCCCAGATTATCATATTTTACGTGGAGAGCCAAAGAAGCCTCACTCTGCTATGCTGCAGCTGGGCAGGCTGCCCAGCCTGGGGGGAAGGGAGGGAAGGAAGGGAGGAACGCAGCGGGGTGTGAGCCCACTAGAGCCTGCACACGCAGGGCACGGGGGGGATTTTAACAGTATCTTAGTAAGTTTACCAAGGACCATCAACACATGGGAACAAAAAGACCCAAAATATTGAGTTTATNTGGCTGCATCAGAAGATATAGTTGAGGGGGGGTGAAGAGATGGGGGGAGAGCAGAAAGGTCGCCCACTGCCTGCAAATGTGTTTGTTTTTCTAGTTCAGCTTCTAATTCGATTAGGGCTAATTGCATTTGGGAGCGTGGTGGGGCTTTTAGGTGGGTTGTGGTTTTTTTCTTTTTTTCTTTTTTTTTTTTTCAGGGTTTTTTTCTTTTTTTTTGGGGTTTGTGTACTTTTTTGGCCTTCTCCTTAAAAAGTAGGGATGGCAATTTGCGTATTGCTACCCATCATGCCTTTTCTGCTCCCAGCAGGGGCCAAGACCCAAAATCTGGGCATAGCCAGCAAAGTTCATCTGTTGAGTTTTCCCAAGCCGTGAACAAACAGCTCGGCTTGGAGAGGTGGCAGTCAGAGCGCACACGTGCCACGTGAAACAAAGCTGAATTCTGACAAATGAGGATCTCTTGCAACCTGGTTGACCCTGCTTTCAGTGGTCCCTTCCCATGGCTGTCAGGAGCTGGGTAGTGAATTTTGGCTCTGTGGGGCTTCGTTGAACCTACCCAGTTCTTAGAGCTCATGCACATGTCAAAAACCAACCTCATCTGCAGCAATGAAACCAACAGCTGGAACATCATCAGCCACATGTATAAATTTGCTAGATCCATCCCTGTTACAGCTCTGACCCAGGTTAATGCAGTCCTGTCCAAAACACTTCCTGGGCACAGCCCTGGGGCTGAACTTCTGCAGGGCTGTCCCCATGGGGCAGCAGGACATTTGGAGGGCAGGAGGGATGAATCTCAGAGGCGGGTGCTGCTCTTTGCCAGCTGGCCTCAGTACCAGGGAACAGTCATGGCCGTGTTTAAACTGCTGGTCTAGAAATAGCCTCAGTTTACATGGTGGTGAGAAGGGATTGGACAAGTTCAGAAGGGAAAAAATCCATCAAAAGGGCTTTTTTTAAAAAAAACACCCAAGCCCTGCGTCACAGATTGCTGGACACGAGTAGGGAAATATCTGCATGCACTGACCCCAAGACCATGCTTCTCTGTCAGTATCTGTACCAGTGGCAGCAGCAATGGCCCAACCAGTGGCACCCTGGTCCAAGGCAGAGGCATCTCTGCTGCTGGCTGTTAGAGCCAGACCAACCTGCTTTCCAAACCCAGTCTGTCCACAATGCCCTTCTGCAGTTTTTCCCACCAAACTAACATAGGAAGTACCTGGGCAGGCACTGATCCCTGTCACTGCCTTCCACCACAGTTCCACACATGCTCACCATGGGATACTCACACCTGCCCCTGTGGCTCTCTTGATGAAGTGCCAGAGGTAGACATCTTAGATAGAGAGGTTGTTACCTTCTTTGTTTCTTCTTTGTTTTGGATGGGTCAAAAAGACAAAAAGTTACAAAAACAAAACAAAACAAAAGATGCTAAGATGCTAACTGAAGTCCAAGCCTCTCATTGCAGCTGGAGCCCAGCTGGGAGGAAAGGGACTTCTAAGGAAGAGAAAGGGGAGGCTCTGATTATTTATTAGTGGCCGATGTTTGATCGTTTACTAATCAGGCCAGAGAACACACTCGGGCTCTCCTGGCCTCCCTGCTCACATGTGGTTCCTGTTGCTTTGCCCCTTCCCCCCTCCCTCTCTCTCTCTGGTTTTGCTTTGTTTGTTTTTCTGTTAATTTGGTTGTTTTTCCATGTTGTTTTCCGTCAAACCGCATGTTTTTTCCCCTTTTTCTTGCCAGCCACTGCAGTGATAGACAGGGGGGAAGGAGGAACAGCCCGTAGCTGCTAGCCCTCTGCCAGCCCCTTTCCCACCATCACCTGGGAGGCAACAATACCCAGGGGTCACACACTGGGCTACAAGCCCCCGCACCACCACTGCGATGCAGAGGGCAGAGGCTGTTCCATCACTCACCTTCTGACCTGTGCCTATGGTGCTGGAGAGGGCTTGGCTGTATTTTCTTTCCCACCTAAACCCTATCCCTACCTGCATCCTGCTTGGCACCAGCCCTGCTAGGTACTGGGCAGCAGCACAGCCAGCAGTGCTTGGATGTCCTCAAATCTGGGCAGAGGAGGGACACAGACAGGTAGAGCTGGCGGGTCAAGATGGAGATAAGCAGCTTAGAAAGGGATGGAGGGATGGGAGCAAGAGGACAGATACCCTCCCTGGCTGCCTCCTTTTCCCTCCCTTCTTTGCACACAAGGCCTCCCCGCTCCCATGTGCGCTCTCTGGCTTCTGGCAGCCTTTCCGCTGCGCGTTTCCACTCCTCTCTGGCCCATTAGCAGTATTTTTATAACATTCTGTAATGCACGGAGCTGTGTGCCAAACCTCAAGAGCACATTATTTCCCAACGTCTTTGTTATATCCATCCCCGGGCCCTCCGCCTGTGCTTTTCCAAACAGAGATGCAGCTCATGGGGGCAGCCGGGAGCTCAGCACCAAGCTCCTGGTACCCAGAGCCTTCCATTCCTGCCTGCCCACAATCAGTGCTCAGCCCTGGGCTCAGTCCAGGGATGCCCAGCATTCAACAGCCCTGGTACCCACCTTCTGCTGCTTCTGTCCACACTCAGGCATCTGCTGCTCTCCAGGCTGCAGGACAGGTGACTCACTCACTGGGGATTAACATGGAGCATCCTGGTTGCTCTCCCATGTCTCCCCTTATGCTCGTGAAAAATGGGGGGTGAGAGCAACATGCTGCTGCTCCAAGTCCCTCAGAAAAGGATGACCTAGGGAGGTGTCACCTCTGGGGTTGTTTGTGCTTTGGATGCTTCACATCTAAGATGTTGTGATCTGGGATCCTTAGGGATCCGGCTCATGGAGACTGATGAAACACTTGCATGCAGTTAACACCATTAAGTAGCATCCTGGCCATTCAGTATGAAATCTTCACCCCAGAAACTCTTGGGTCCTCCCTCTCCATCACCAGCTCAAACCACTGGAGCTCCCTGATCCTCGTGGGCCAGAGCCATTATGGGAAACACCACTGAGAGCAGTCCAAAGACTGATGCTGAATTTCCCTCATCCCTCCCAGCAGCTCCCCTTTCAGCACAAATTGATCCCCTTTAGCCGTTTCCTAAGCCGTGTTCCAACTCTTGTACTAATCCACATTTTCTCTGGTTTAACTCATAATTTCCCATGTGGCACCATAGCAAATACTTTACTGAAGTCAAGACAGATTACATCGACCACATTTCTGGGCTCAGGAAATCAGTTCCCTTATCAAAGAGAGTTATCGGGTTAATCTGGTTTGATGTATCTCTGGCAAGTCCCCCTCATATTTTTCTCCCATTTTCCATTTGTCTCCACATCTTTAATTGCTCCCTCTTCCAAGTGCACCCCGCTGTGCTGTGGGGTCAGGCTATCTGATGGGGATTTTTCCTTCTCTCAAGCACAGGAGACATATTGCCTCTCTCCACAGAACTGGGTACTGCTGAGAGTGACCTCTCAGCCATTAACGAGCATTGCTAATAAGATGTTCTCACCTGGGGATGAGGTGCTTCCCAGGCTTTCAATAAGTTGTTTTCTTTGAAGGCATCTACAAACCGGAAGATTGTTTCATGGCTTTATCCTCTCCCTTCTCCCTCAGCCTGTGCTGTGCTTACACTCAGCATCATTACTTGGACCCCGCAGGGTTCATTGCTGAGCTTACCTTTAATCACCCCAAAACCTGGCTGCAAAGCCAGCTCTGCTCTTCTCTCCTCGTTTGCTCTGTATTTATATGGCTAAGCCCCCTTTTCATTTCCTCTGCAAGGACTCACTCAGCTTGATTCCTGGCAGGTCTCCCTTTATCCCTGCACTTGATGACCCCCATGATGGGGGTCACTTTGCTAACTGACACCCTTTCCTGGGCCTCAACTTTCCTCTTCTTCCTTACATCCTTTCTGCAGCACTATCTGCCTGAGCATCCCTGCCTTGCTTGAGGGAAAGGCTCCAGATACCTTCATTTATTTAATGAGATCCTTAGCACTTCTCTGCTCATGGCCCTCTGCCCCTCACTCCCATTGCCAATATCTTTCTTATTGTCCTAGTAAAAAAGCTCAGGCACAGACCTGTTTTTCCTTTAACTTCACCTGCAATGGAAACAGAATGAGTCTAACATCACCCATGCTTGGGCAGAGATGCTACCACAAGGACAGGCTGCAAAACTCCCATGAGCTTTCCACCTCTATCCTCATTTCTACCTCCATCTCCATCTTGATCTAGACCTCCACCTTCATCTTCTCTTCCATGTCCATCCCCATTCCCTCCTGGGATACTCACAAACCATTACCCTTGAGCAGCTTGCACACCTTCAGGGTGTCAATCATGCCCTGCAGAGGCAAGAAAGCTGAGCATGGAAGGGACAGGCAGGAGCTGGGGATGTCAGTACTGGGGAAAGAAACCTTGCAGAGAACATTAAATTAAAATCCAGGCAATTAAATTAATTACTACTAAAAGCATCTCACCTGATTAGTTCCTTGCATACTTAATTGCATTAACAGCACTGAGCATTCACTTGTTTATTTGTGGCCCTCTCTCCTGGGGCTGGTGGCCCTGCAGTGTTCGACCATTTTCCCCAGATCCCCTGTGCCTGGGGGCGGGGAGGGTTGTGAGCTGCCAACAAATGGGAACATGCAGTAATAGGAAACAGCAGGATTTGGGCTGTAATGCTGAGCAATTCCCACGGGTCCCTGAGTGGATTGACAGGGATTACAATTAGTGAGGTGCTTAGGAGATGGAAGAGCCTTTGCAAAGTCATGGGGATGCCACAGCTGCAGAGGAGGCAGTCAGAAGCTGCAACCCCCTTCCCTCTTCCCTTGTTTGCTCCAGACCTGGGCTGCAGCCCCTCCAGCCTGGGACCTCTCCCCAGGTAGGATTTGCTGAGTACATGCCCAAGCAGAGGAGCTGCTCAACCTTCTCCTGCTGCATGCTCCACATCCCACTCCCACCTTCATTGCCTCTGGACAACCTGTGAACCTCACTTCACTCAAATAGAGTGAAAATAGAGTGGCTGAGAATCCCCTGATTCATCTGTCACTACCTCTTCATCACTGTGCCCTCAGACCCAGCACCTACTCACTGCCATATGCCCTACTCCACGCTTCTTGAGGACCACCTCACTTGTGAAGTTGCTTCTTCCAGCACCCTCTCCTCTTGGCTGATATGCCAGGATCCCTCTCAGCAGACTCCAAAATCATAAGTTGGACAATGTGCAGCATTCCTGTAGCATGCATTTCTTCAGTCTGACCTACACGTACAGAAAGCCCCTCCTATTCAATTTGCTGGGCTTATGCAGGCCAAGGTGGGTCATCCTGCAACCCTCTTCCCGTAGACCATGGTTGAGGGTGGAAACATCACTCTAGTGATGAAGGTGAGGCAAGAAGGAGAGAAAGGCTCTGCCACACCTCCCAGAAGTGGGAAAGTATGGTCACCTACATGATGCATCCCCAGCTGGAAAGGTTCCCACCTGGTGCCTTGCAGAATCCTCTGCAGCAGTCACCATCCCACAACCAGCCACAGCAGCTGGTGCTCCCAGACATCCACTGATGCTGGTTGAAGACACCACACTGCAAAATACATGGTTGCTATCAGCTGTACAAACACAGCAGCATCCACACAACACACAGCTACTATCAGCTCTCAGCATCATGTGAAATGCAGCACAACTCTTATCTTCTGCTATGAGACCTGTAAATCAGCCCATCTCCTGCTTAAGTTATGCAAAATTCTGGGAAACATACAGCTGTCCTCCAGCATGCTTGTACATGAGGACTCCTGCAGACACATGGTCACTGCTACCACTTTCTGTCTACTCCTCTGAAACAACTGTGGGGCAGTAAACACAGACAGTACTACTCCTCCCCAGCTGCAACTTCTCCTGGCAGCTCGGCCCCATCTCTTTCCACCCGTCGAGATGGTGGTTACTGCAGTGGGCTGCATGGAGAGACAACATCCCTTCACAAATTATTCCTGGGGCATCATCTAATTTACTAGCTTTGATGTGAAGTCTGGGGCAGGAGAGTCTGATTCCAGCATCCTGCTGCTGGGGGGATCTCATCTGGTGTGGTGCAGCAGGCAACCATATGTATGCACCATTCAGGGACTGATATGGCAGGAGTGGAGTGTGAGTGGTCAATATGGGAGCAGAGAGCATGGCTCTGTCCTCTGCAATGTAACACTCGAAAGTACTCACGTCCCACGCTCAGGTAGGTCTGGTATTTGAGGTGCCAGGAGGAGCCCTCATAGCAGGAGTACTGGCCACTCTGTGTCAGGTCAACATTCTTCAGGATCAGGTAGGACCCATTTAGGTGGGACTCATCGATGTCGGTACCATTTGCTGTCCAGGTCACAGATGAGCCCCAATCCATGGAGCCACACTTCATGGTCACATCTGCGCCGACCCGCTCATACTGGGTGTGGCTGTCTGTAGGGAGGAAGAGGAGAAAAGCAAGTCAGCTTGAAGCCCTGCGAGCTGGGCTGTACTGGAAACAGCATCTTACCATAGAAAGTGAGGGAAGGATCAGGAAGTGGACTGATAGTATGGTAGTGGACAGGAAAGCTCTCAAGTTCTTCTCATGGCTCTGATAATGACTTAATCTGCCTTTAGACCAGAATGGATCAACTAGCACAGAGAAGTGGACTAAGACTTGTGGTCAACCTCCACACCTCCATCTCACAGGATGCCTTCCTACGACCTTTACCTTGCAGGAAACATGTCAGGGGTGCACCTATGGCTCAACAACAAAGTGTCTCACAGCACAGCCACATGCCCACAATGTGGTTAGTTGCAAGATCCAAACCTAAACACAGACACTGTGAAATCCCAGCAGGGAGGTAACAGAGGCCCAGGACTTGTCACCAGCCAACTCAAATTATTTACTAGTGGAGGTGGGAAGCCAGTAGCTGCTCTGCCCATTCCCTGCCTCAGAAATCACGTAAGAAGATTGCAAACTTTGGAAGGGGGCAGCTGCTCAGAGCTAGGCTATGCCTTCTCTTTTCTCTCTACAATAACACAACACCTTGCTGAGCTGTTTGATTTAGCGTATTGTGAGTGGGGCAATACAGCTCATTGGGCACCAGCTGCCTAATTGAATTTTCTCAGGTTTCTGGACAGGAGCTGGAGCTGACATTCATTAATGATCCTTCACAATTGAATCTTTCCCATCTTGCTATGCTGGCTGGGCTGAGCTGCATGTGGCAAGGATAAAACCATGTGTGGGGGTGTGTGTGTGCGTCTGTGACAGGGGGTGACACAGAGGGGATGAGCAGAGGATGAGGCTCCTTCAAGGTTTCATCAAGCCTTTGTGCACAGATGAGGGCTGTTGAGTTTCCAAACTGCTCCAGGGTTTCAAAAATACATTTGACAAGGTGCATCCCAAGGAAACCAAACAGCCTTGATGCAGGAGGAAAGCACTTGTAAGGATTTATACCTGCTAATAAAGGACAGGAGACCAAAGGTGACAACAAGTGGTCAGATGTGGCAGTGGAAGACGTGACCAGTAAAGTTTGGCAGCAATCGGGGCTGGATCAGAACTTGTAATTCATGGAGAGAAAGGGTCAGGGTGCTGCAGAGGCTGACAGGACAGCCACATTACAGCTGGGTGCAAAAGCAATGCAGAAGGACACGGCAGCCCAGACCCACCACGTGGTAGTGCTGTGTCAGTCAATGCACAGGGATACACACCAGGAAAACTAAGCTTTGCCTCCCCAACCACTCACAGCTCCAAATGAGCTGCAGCCTCCATAGAAACACACCTTGGAGTCACCAAGCTCACTTTCCCAAAGGCATCAGCTTGAGGGCGATGGAAAGCACAAACCCAGTGTTAGTAATTATTGAGAAAGTGATAGAGAACAAAAAGGTAACACCATGCACAAAACTATCCCCATGACATCCAGAGTACAGTTCAGCTGAAAACAGAGCACAGACAGAAAACAGGGAAAAGCAAAGGCTGGAAACAGCTCCCACCTAAGGATGGCTTAACAGACTTGATCCCTTCATCTGTAACAGAAAACAACCGAGCTGAGTTGTGACAGACACCTAAGCAATGATGAATGACATGGAGAGGATGAATAAAGAGGGACTGCTTGCTCCTTCTCCTAATAAAATAATTATGGGACAGCAAATGAACACAAGCAAAAGACAGTGCTTTTTCACACAAAGTGTGATTAAATTACAGAAACCCATGTCCATTGGTGCTGTGGATGTCAACATTTTGGGGAAAATAGTGATTAAATGAATCCATAGAAGAAGACGCCAATAGGGCAGTAAAACACTGAGCTGCCTAATGAGCCTTAGGTGGGGTTGTAAGTAGCTGATAATGGGGAGAGACAGGAGAAGCATCTCCTATGCTTGTCCTGCTCTTTTCTCCCTCTTCAGACATCAGCCTCTGGTGTCCTGTTGATAGGTGGGACCCGTGGGTATGATCCTTGTGTGAAATAGAGGGCACCAGAGTGAAGACAGGGAGACCTTGGAAGGTCTGAGTCCTCCAGCAAATGATATGTTAGGACACTACAGGGGAGAAAGAAGCGCCTTCGGGGATGCTATCCCTGCTGGGAAAGAGAGTGCTAAGAACGTATGTGGAAAAATTGAGTTGATGCAAGTAAGATGCTCATGAAATGCCTCAGAAACATCTCAGACAGTAGCCAAGAGTGGAGACCTATGGGTAACTACACTACTGTGATGACTATATTTCCAGTGTCCTAAAAAACCATAGAGCATATACTGACAGGAAGAAAGAGGGGAGAGCATCAAAGCTGAGGCATCTGTGTGAGGAGGGGTAGAATGGGCCCAGATACACAGGCAGAATAGTCATAATTGTGGAAGAAGATGGATGGGTTACATGGAAGAATGAATTCATGTGATCGCACAGATGGACAGCTGGCTGGAGTGGCACAGATGGGATGGATGAAAGTGTATGAAGATGAAAGCATAGATGACTGTGCAAGTGGATGGATGGATGGATTGATGGATGGCCATATATGGAAGAGGATAGAAGGATCTGGCTGGTTGGTGGTGCCTGTGTGTGGAGGGATGGGTGGACAGATGGGTAGGTCAGAGGAGTGAGAGAGAGAAGGAAGAACCAATGGAGAGCAGTAGGCTGGGGTGGATGGCAGTGGAAATGGATGGATGGACCAATGGACAACCAGATGGGTGAAGGGATAGTGATACATGGCAGAATTATGTAAAAGTTACATCATCTTAGTCAAGTTCTCCTCAAATTTTTTCTGTATCATGCGGTAAAGACATCTTCTCTTACCCTTTCCTGTTGGATCATAAAGACCATTGACTATTCCAGATTTACACTTTGGGAAATTTTTGACTGAGAGATTTAGTAGCCTTTACTAGAGTGATGGGTGCACAGAATTGCCTGCCCAGCATGAATCCTGTCTGCCCAGTGCCAGGTCCATGGGAAGGCTCAAGAGCTGGAGGAAGCTTTGGAGTGCCCAGCTGTGCTGCTAAGAACTGTGGATTGTCTGCAGCTGGTAGCAGCAGGAGTAAGCTGAGAAGGGGAAAAAGCATCTTGAATTATTTCCTATTTGTCCTTAAACAAAGCACAAACATGTTGGCACTCATCCAGAAGGACTGAGGGAGCCATTCCTGGAAGACAGGTCTTTGAAAGCCGTGCTCCTTTCTAAGACTGTGATTTAAGTGCCCTGATGAAGAAGAAATCCAAAACATATCTTCAGAGGCACTTCACCCAAGGGGGTTTGCTTAAACTCTTACTGGAGATAAGGCAGATCCCCAAATCCCTCTTGCCCTGTGTCAAACCACATTGCCATGAGAACTCACAGCAGACCCATGGGTAGGCATTATCTCCCTTTGGCAAGGGGCATCCCCTGCTTCCAAGGCAGAGCAGCCCTGTCTTATGTTGTGGACACCAGTTCTGCTTCAAGATGGAGATGGATAAGGGTTATTAAGAGCTTTTAAGTGTGAGCCTCCACTTCCCATAGGCTGATTTTGGGCAGGATCTTGCTGCCCCCAGCATACCCAGAGCCCGACAGCTCCCTTTAGCAGGAAGGGAAATGTGGTTTGTCCCCTCTCCTGGTCATCATGAAACTTATAACACATGGGATCAGATATGAGATGAGACCCTGTGCTATAGGACCAGCCTTCCTGGTTGGAAAACAATGGGTGGAATAGGTAGAACAAGGCAAAAATCAGGGGCTGCAGCTTAGGAGGGTCAAACTGGACATCAAAGAAAATTTATTCCCAAGGAGAGTGATGCAGGTCTGGGGCAGGTACCCACAGACAAGGAGTATCTCCATCATTGGAGGTTGTCAGGGCTCCTGACAAAGCCATGGACAACTTGAGAGATGGGTGGGGAGAAAGTCAATGAAATATAACAAGGGCAAGTGTAAACTCTTGCACCTGGGAAAGAACAAGCCCATGTATCAGTATAAGTTGGAGACTGAGCTGTTAGAGAGAAGTGCAGGAGAAAGGGACTTAGGGGTCATGGTGGACAGCAGGACGACCACAAGCCAGCAATGTGCCCTTGTGGCCAAGAAGGCCGATGGCATCATGGAGTGAATTAGAAGGAACATGGTCTGTAGGTTGAAAGAGGTTCTCCTCCCCCTCTACTTGTCCCTGGTGAGACCACATGTGGTCCAGTTCTGGGGCCCTCAGCTCAAGAAGGACAGGGAAATGCTTGAGAGTCCAGCACAAAGCCACCAAGATGATCAAGGGATTGGAGCATCTCCCTTACAAGAAAAGGCTAAGGGAGCTGGGTCTCTTTAGCTTGGAGAAGTCTGAGGGGTGACCTCATTAATGTTTATAAACATGTAAAGTGTGAGGGTCAGGTCAGGCTCTTAGTGACATTCAGTGGGCAAGGGACAACAGGTGCAAGTTGGAACATAGGAAGTTCCACATAAACATGAGAAAAAACTACTTCCTATTGAAGGTAATGGAACACTGGAACAGGCTGCCCAGAGACGTTATGGAGTCTTCTCCAGAGACAACTAAAAACCTGCCTGTGTGACCTGATCTATGTGTTCCTGCTTTGACTGGGGGTTGGACTACATGATCTCTTGAGGTCCTTTCCAATCCCTGACATTCAATTATTCTGTGAATTGTTTGGTTTAGCCCTCTTCTGAGTGGGCCACTGGATTTGACACCTCCAAAAGATCCCTTTCTAATCACATGGCTGCCATCACTGACTAAAAGTGATCCTTAGAAAAGCTGTTCAGCCCCTACACCACCCTGCTTCTTTAAAGAATGCTACTTTTGGGGTCAGACAACAGCAGGAAGGTGAAAACAAACATGAAGTGAGGCTGTGACAATACTGCATCCCCTGCAACCTGCCTCTGAGCATCCAGCCCCACCAAGGACCACACTGTCTGCTGCAGCACAGGATGGATAAAGGTCACAGCAGGGTGTACAACACAATTTTCCAGAGCTGGAGAGGAACTGTGATGATGCACAATGAGGGTAAAAATTACAGCTTTGCTCAAATCCTTGCCAGGCACACACAGCTCCCAGTGCTAGACCTGGGGTAGCTGAGTGAAACCAACTGTGAGCTGGTTTGCTGCCCTCCTAATGATGATGAGTGACATTTTGACAGTGTTTGCAGAGCAGCTGCAATGCCAAGGGGACCAAAGGGACAGTGGTCTAGCAGAGAGACATGAAGGAAAGATGCACAGGGCCCATGGGAAAATGTTTGATGCTTCCCAAACCCACTGTCCTCAGCTGCAGCTCCTCAACAGAAGCATCATCCTCATTTTCCTTCTCAATGAGTCTTGACCTGCATTGAGATTGCAAGAGCAAAAACAGGGAAATCCAGCAAACCTGAGGGCTGTACTGGCATGTGCTGTGTTGGGATGGAGCCTCTTGGGACCATCCACCTCCACTAGCTGCTCCTTCTCCTCCCACTGAAGTTCTGTGGATGAGCAGCTGCCAGGGCACTGTCACATGCATGGAGCTGTGCCACGGATGTGGCCCCAGGATTCTGCATCCAGATGCCTGTGAGGTCTTTCAAAGAGCAAGTAGAGGAAGTGAGAAGATGGTTTGCATTCCTGGCACTGGCTCTCACCGCAGCCCCTCAATGGGGTTCTTTATGCCAGGGCCTGTTGTGAGTCCAGCTCCAGCATGAACACACAGGGGCCAAAACCACCCTCACTGTCTTAGTGATTCAAAGGCAGAGCGGGACAACTATTTCCCCCATATCCCTCTGCCATAAAGCACTGCTGGCATACAAAGAAAAACAAGAGCAAAAGGAAGGCATCAAAGCTTTTTTGGGAACAGATAGAAGCAGGACATACAGCCTTTTGCAGATGGGAAACTGAGTCAGAGAGAAATTACATGTCCCCGCTTCCCCCAACAGGAGTAATTCTCTAGTGGGACAGCGAATCACACACATACCTTCAGACAGAGGCATCTTCACATCACCCCTGTTAGCCTTCCTACCTCACTCCCCAAGCAACTATACAGAAATATTAATTTCAGTGGCTGATTAGCTCTCTGTATATGTATTAATAAATTATACATTTAATATTTACACAGTGCAGGGGCTATGCTGAGTGCTTTCCAAGCAGATAAGCCAGCAAGGTCTTGCACCCTGCAGCTTCCCATGGTAAATGAGATGAGTAAGTCCAGAGAAGACAAACAGGGAGGCCCAGAAGGTAGGGAGGGGGAGGCAAAAGAGTCCTGCCAACATGTGGAGTGAAGAGGAGAGCATTTATTCCCCAGACTGGCTGGCTGTCACTAAAAAAGCTGCTAGCACCTCTGTTCAGATCTGTCCCAAGTTGCACTGACTATCTGAAGTGATGCCTCATGTACTGGTGCCTGGGGAGGAGGTGGCTTGGCTGTCTCACATCATCCTTCTTGCATGGAGGACGATCCTCCTGGCAATAGGATCTGGGTCTCACATGATGGTGACATAATCCAGTGGCTTCTCTCCTATGCCTGAACCCATGCTAGCTAGCATAAGCATCACCAACAATACCCAGAGGATGCTGGTAGTTCTGCTCCATCTGCGGTTTTGGAGCCCTGACATCTGCTCCTGCCCCTGAAGAGAGTTTCTGGACACTCTCTTCCCGAAGCACACCCCATCCTTGATCTCCTCATAATCTATTTCTTCTGGCGTCTCTTGGTCTTTCCAAGGATTTTGCTGCCAGCAGAAGCCTTCCCTTCAAGAAGAACGAATTCCATACTTAAGGAGGCAGCTCTTCCCCAAGTGATTTAAAACTAGATACATCTTTGTAAGGAAACAGGCATAATTAAGTGTCATCGATGCAGCCTGAGATATGGACCATTCCAAGTTAATTTTGTCCATTAATGAAGAATTGCAGCAAGCAGAGCCTGCGTTTGTTTGCTCTACTTTGGTAAATCCCTGGAGTCAGCTTCTTTACTCCATTGGCAAGAAAAATAATTAGCAAGAAACTTTAATTACAAGATAGCAGATGGGTGCTAAAGGACTTATACTCAATCACTTCACCGTAGCCTGAGAGCAGACCTCAGTTTCCTTTAGAGGTGTTGTAGAGGAGGCACTTTCCCCTCTGAAACGCTCAGCTCAGGGCAAATTCCAAGGACAGGAGAACCTCTTCTCTCAGCCACAATACATCTTCCCATGAGGGTCACAGGAACCTATTGCCCTGAAGAAGCTCTTCTCCAGCAGGATTACCTCCCATCACTGCTCAGCAGCAAAGCACACTTCCCTTTGCAGCTGCATCCCTAACTCAGCAGGGAATGTTCTTCATAGGGTGAAAAGGGACTTCATAGCCCTTCTGCCTGCTGAGCTGGGAGAAGCTAATACTTATTCCAAGGAATTTAATCTGGTATCTGTTGGAACTTCCTGGGGATGAAGTGAAACTTTTGCAATCAAATATGTCATTGTCACAAATGATAGTCCATGTCAAAGGGGGGCTAGTGATGTCTGCTCTGCTACTGGCTTGGTATTCTGTCCCCAGCACAGGTGACACAGTCAGGACAGTGGTAGAGTCAGGATGGTGGCATTTGCATGGCTCACATGCAGGAGACAAGAAGTCTAAGTAGCAGGGCAGAAGCACCCTCCTGGGGAGAAAAGGCCGTGCTAAACCCAGAGGGAAACCGCAGAATAGAAAACTACCAGTGGAAGAGGAAGAAACACAAGCCCACAGCAGAAGCAAGGGCCAAGTCCATGCTGCAGCCCTGGCTCTCTCCCAGGGGATGTGGCAGCTCCCCGTGCCTTGTGGGCTGTGGTCCCACGCTGAGTCCTGGCTGAGAAACGTAGTAGCAGGATGGGGGAAGCTGCCTCAGCAGACAAGTAAGTTCAGCATATTTTTTCTGTTTCTATCTCATCACCAGGCTGTTTGAGCTGATGCTTTTGTCCTCATCTGAGTGAGATCTCATCAATGCAGAGCATGCCTTTCGTATGCTAAAACAACATGGCTATGTTCCTGTCCTGTACTGATCTTAGTGTGTTTTTGGCAGGCCCATGTTGGGACAGAGCCTCTCTTGCAGCTCTTCAGGCCTGCCAAACCACATCAGCCCAGACCATCATGCTGGTGGGCTCCTTACTGCAAGCCAGAAAGGCTCTATGTCAGAGGCAACCTTGTGAACAGGGACATCTTGCCATACAGCTCTTCTTGGGAGTAGCAGGGGCTGTACAGCAGTGTCCTGCTGTGGCATTAACTGATCCATGACACAGGGGACAAGTGAGTGTGGGAATAACATCCAAGTACACTGTGCTTTATTAACAGTGTCTCCAGTAATGGGTAGAAGAAACTGAAGAAGATGCCCTTTTTCATGGCTTCTGGCTAGGACTGAGCTGCACCAGAGGCTACTCACCTGCAATGATTGCATAGATCTAACACTGATCATCTTGTGTTGCAAAAGACAGGACCAAGAGAAAAGATGCACCTCTGCTGCTACTCCTGTCTCAGCTGCTCTGTGGCAGAAAGGGATGACTATGGTTGGATCAGTTGTCTTGGTGTTTTTATTTTTTTCCAGAAGACTTTGCTCTTTTATCCCAGGAGAGGACTGCTTTCCAGCAGGAGATTTTGGTGAGACTTGGCACTTGGATGTCCTAATTCTACTGGTCCAAAAATGTCTGTGTCCTAGGACTCCAAGCACTCTCCTTCTCATGTGAGGCTGAGCTTTCGCACCGTTTTATCCTACTTCCAAGGGAGATGGGGTGGGACCTCGCCCTCTTATCTTCCTTGCAAATTCAAATTGACATGACATCTCCTGAGGAAGGGCAGTCTCCCTGTGAAACAGCAACTCCTCCAATCCCCCTGCAACTATACTACAGCTTCCCTGGCATATAGTATGGTACANAGCAGTCTCCCTGTGAAACAGAATGGTACCTGTATGGTACAATAGGGAGTGGAAGGTGTTGGAAGACCAGAGGAAGATGTATGGCACTAATGGGAACCAGCATGCAGCACAAAAGTCCCACCCATATTGTCCAATCTGGGATCACTGGAGCCTTCGCCCTTTGCTGCCAGGTGGCTGGTGTTAGCACCACAGATGAATTAAAGGCTTGTTTTCTGGTCCTGCTTTTTCATGCAGACAGGATAAATAACTCAGGGCCACAAAAGAGTGCTTAGATCAGGCTTTTCAACACTGTTTAAAGGGAAATCAATACGATTCAGAATTGGGTGCCCAAATTACAGCCGTAAACACAAGAAAAGCTCATTGTGGTCCAGCAACAGGGCAAAGACAGTTGTATTTAGTGAGCTTTGGGAGGTGGGGGGGAGAGCTGGATAGAGATGATGGGCATCTTGCACCCCACTAGCTGCAATCTGCATTTTGAGCCTGACACACAGCGTACACTTCCCCACTGCCATTTGCCAGTGCCCACACTCCTGCCTTCAAATAACACCCTTCCTCTGTGCTGATAAAGGGAAGGTAACTGCTATTTGTTCAAATAACAGCCCTGCCTCCTTTTTCACCCCATTCAAGGCTGTGGATTAGCATCAGGCACTGTGCAATATTTTTTTAATTTTTTTTTATTAGCATAGGACTATGGAAGTCAGAGGCATAAAAGACCTGTTGGGTCCCACTCAGTCCATCCTCCTTCTGCCAAGACAGTATTGGTCCCTGCAGCATATTTACTATTTCTCCAGTCTAATTTTACATACTGTACAATCTGTGCAGTGCCAAGTTACGATCCCTGTGTGAGAAGCAGAGCTCTCAATTTCCAGGCTCTTGGGTGTGTAAAATCACAACTGCAATGTTAAATTAACTTTTTTTTATCCCCCCCTTGCATTTAATCATTTAATAGCTCTAAAATTCAGCCCCTCAGGCTCTTTCTGTCTGTCTGTTGGCTTGGGTTTTGCCTGCTGTAGGCCAGTGGCTTGTCGCTTATAGATGTAATGCTCACACCCCTGGGTGGACCAGCAACAGCTGGGCTTGAAGCTGGGACCACTGCAACTAAACACATGAACTTCTGCAGCCCTAGAATGGAAAATATCCTTCTTCTTCTTAGCCATGGGTATGGAGATTCATCCTCCTCCTTAGGACCCAGTCCCAGCAAGCAGAAGGTACACACCACATTGCATGTGGGCCAGGACACAAAGGTTACTGGTCTTCAAAGTTATAGAAACATGGAATGTACTGGTTTGGAAGGGATCCTCAAAGGCAACCTAGTCCAACCCCACTACAGTGAACAGGGACATCTTGCACTGTCAGGCCTCCCAGAGCCTCATCAAGACTGGCCTCCAGTGTCTCCAGGGAAGGAGCCTTCTTCACTCTCTGGGGAATTCATTCCAGCGTCTCACCACACTTCTCATAAGTGAAGAAATCCTGCTCTAGTTTAAAACCATTGCCCCTCATCCTATCGCTCCATGCCCTGGCAAACATTCTGTCCCCAGCTTTTCTATAGCAGTACCCTTTCAGCTGCTGCAAGGTCTTCTCCAGGATGAACAGCTGCAACTCCTTCAGCTTGTCAAGTCAAAGCATGGTGCAGCATAAAGCACCAAGATATTCCCAGTGATTTCCTGTGCTCACGAACTCCCAACAGAAACATCAATGTTTCTCCTCCATCCCTGCACTCATAGGAACTTAGTCCCCAGGACATTTTTCTTCCCAGTAGAGGGATTTTTTTCACACTGAACCAACAAAACTTCCTTTATGCACATGGCTATGGGATGGGAGAGGAACTGAGCTGATGCCCACACAGGATAGATAAAAAGATGAAAAGAATAGATGATGACAAAATGTGAAATATCTTCCCCCTTTTGTTGTTTTTTTTTGACTTGGTTAGAAACTCACTTCTCCAAGTAACACTTGTACTTATGGAGCCTGCTGGTGATTCCAAAGCAATATTAATAATAAGGCTATCCATCTACTCTGCCCATCAGGGCTGAATTAATCATAAAGCCAAGGCTTCAAGATCTGCCTCAGTAATTAGAAGATATTACATTTGCATTTCATGCCTTTCACTCTCAAGGATCTTCAAACAAAGCCAAGCCTGGAAATAATCACTGGTGCATGGTGAGCAAAGGCACAGCTATGGAGATGCAGCCAGAGTATCTGCTGGGGTGGCAGTAATGTTGTGGTAAAAGATGGCAACCAGTCAGACCCATGGGACACTGGTAAGAGTGTCATTTCTACCAGAGACACCAAGACAAAGCTAAAGGAGCACTGCAGACCAGGACAGAGCTCCTGGATTTCAGGCAGGCTGCAGCCAGGAGATTAGTGAGCCTGGGTCTCTGTTTATGGCCAGGAAGGTGTACACCTGGATTATGAATGACACAAGAGCAGCATCATGGTGCCCAGAAAATTTCTGAGCACTTCTACAAGACAGCAGGAGCCTGCAACTACACAGTGCTTTTGGGCATGCAGACAGAGGCTTTGCGTGTCTTCTCATGGGCACAAACATCCTGACAAAGCATGAAGCAGAAGCTCATGACAGGTCATACCACCTCTGAAAAGAAAGCACTAAGATGAGGACAGTAAGTTGAGAAACTTTGGCTGAGTTTCCCATTGCCAGCAACAGCAATGAGTGCTTTCAGAAGAAGGTTCATGACCCTCCTTGGAGGCCCTTCATTAAGCAGCTGAGCATTTCCAAGTGGCCCTCGCTGTTTGACTGGTGGCAGAAGACCTCAGTTTCACCAGACAGAGCCCAAAACAACTGAGATATAATTTCTATTTGATACTGACTGCCTCCCAGCTTCTGGAAACTTCTCCACAGATCCTTTCCTGCTTATGTACGCATGGCTATTCCTTCTCTGTCCCACTTTATTGACATCTCTCTGAGTGATCTCTCCAAGGCAGAGAGCAGAGCTTCTTTCAGGCTCTATGAGATGGGAGCCCAGCATGCTTTTGAGAGAATCTGCTAACCTCCAATTACTGGTGCTGCTGTTTCAGAGAGCCCTCAAGTTGGTGTGGCGTTTTTCTGTTGTTGTTTGTTTGTTTTCCTTTCTTTCTTTCTTCCTTGTGCTGGAGATGATGAGCAAATGTTAGTTGAGGAGCAGATATTCATTCAGTATGATTTGAACTAATTGGCCATTATTTCCTAAATTTCAACACTTAAAATATTCAAGTGTCTTATTGCAAAACAGTGGCTAAAAGGCCAGTTATGTTCATTGACTGAAATACAAATAAATGTCCCCAGCTCTCTGGGGGGGCTCTTGGATTTGCAGCAGAAGATTTTACAGATGCATATTTTTTGAAAGTAAGATTATGCAGAAGCTCACCACCACATCTAGAGCTCCAATAATCCAAAAGCACAACTGAATTACAACTATTATTAGCACAAGAGATACTTGAATTCTGGAATTTCTGTAAAACGTTTTGAATTCAGATTCTGAAGCATGTAAAGGACTTGAGAAGATATCTTTGGCTTCAAGTCAGCAAAGCACTTAGGCAAGCCCTTAACTTTCAGCATGTGTTTAAGTACCTTGCTGGCTTGGGGCTTTTAACCCCGGCAAAGAGAAAGCAAGAGGCAAGAAAAGCCAAAGGAGGTATTTCTAGTGTGCATGGAAATATCCATGCAAGCTGAAATAATATGAGATTCTCTTCTGGAATATAAGAAAATTAAAATAATGGTGACTTGCTTTAAAACAAAACACTATAAACAAAACACTTTCTGCAGAAGGGGGAGAGACTCCCAGAATAAATGTAGTTTTTCAATGTAGCTTAACGGCATCTTTGCTCTCCTCCCTTTTCAGCATGCTGAAATTATTTATTATTGAAAAAAATCCCCCCAAACTCACCCCTTCCCACTTGCAGACTAAGCATGATGAGAGAGAAAGACGGGGGGGGGAAGAAATCTTGGCTTCATCAGAGAAAAAAACATCTCTGAAATGAGTCGGCTGTGAGAGGCTGTGTCCATCGGGAGGGAGGAAGAGGAGAAAGCATGAGGGAGTGAATAGTAGTAAGGAGGAGGAGGAAATTGCCCAGGGGCAGGAGCCAGCAAACAACCGCACACACTGCCTGCGGGAGGGAGAATACAGAAAAGTCCATAAGGAGAGAAAATCAGTGCTAATCTATGCATGCTCGCATGGAAAGCAGCTACAAGCAGCAGGCAGCTCTTCCCCTACCTCCTGCTCGAGGCCACGAGTAGAAAACAAACTGAAACAGAGCAAAAAGAGGATGCTCTGCAGCCCACCCAGGGAGTGGCCACAGGCCGGCAGCAGACGGCGAGGGGGAGAGCGGCCGCCTGCGCGGGGACGGGTGGGAGGAGATGCTCCATCTCCTCTGGGCTACTGTGCTCACAGCCCTTGGCCATGCAACAGCAATCTCAGGATGTAGTTCTGGCCCCATCAAGGCAAAATCCTAAACTTCCAAAATTTCGCCTCTAGAGGGAAAAGAAAAAAATAAAGTTCTTTTATTCAGAAAGAAACCAAGGGTTTTCATGTCTTTTCATTTTTTTCCCAAAACCACCCTGCTGCGATGTACAAAAGGCTTTGTAACAGTTTTCTGGGGGTAAAGGGATGTGAATTTAAAGAGCCTAACCTTGTCTGAAAAATAACATAAAGACATATTGCAGCCTTGTCCCTCATCCTGCAACTTTTTTTCCCACCCCGACCTTGACAGAGAAATATGACTTTGTATCACATTCAGATGTTGATGTGACTTCATTTTCCAATGGAAAATGGCTCCCCTGAGTATTTCCTCCATCGGCTTTGCTCAGGAAATGTACATTGCTTCCTGAAAGAGATGCTCCTCCGCGAAGAAGTGTGGTGTCCCAGTGCAGGGGACAGAGGTGGCTCTGCCCCATCATTCACACTGCCACACTGCCTGCAGCCCCATGGGGACAGGCATCCTGTCACTCTCAGCTCTGTGCTAATACCCTGCAAGGTTCAGCTCTCAGCTTAACAAACTGACAGCTCAAACTGATGAGATAAATGAGAGCATGGTTCTCCCCACCTCACAAATTGAGTTGAAGTTGCTGAAGTGGATTAAATGGCCCAAGGGTGTTCAAGCTGTCAGCATCAGAGCTGGACTCTCATACTCTTCCTCCACTCTGACCTTATGACACCTGGTACATGAATGCCTGGGTTTGGTCAGGTTCTCCTAACCCCACTAGCACCCAAAGCACAGGATTTAAACTGACGTATTTTATTTCCCATCTTGAACCATTGTATAGCCTTGGGAGCTGCAGCAGCATCCCTATAAGCAGACTCATAGTGGCACTATGAGGGAGCTGCTGCAGTGTACACTGGTGACTCCCTCCGAAGTAGCACAGTAAAAAGCCTTCCATAAATAGCGATTACACTAAAAAACTCCCCAGGGCTCAGCAAGTTAAGAAAAATGGCCAAAACTCAGTGGAGGAAGGAAAACACAATTAAATCACCTAACAGCCCATATCCCCTAATCCCTTGGGCTACCAGGCATGACTCCAATGTCTCTGCCTCCTGACACCAACCTCACATACCTTTTTCTGCCCAGGCATTGCTGAAAATGCATGTATGCTGTGCAGAAGAGGAAGACCACCAGAGCTCCCAGCACACCATTTGCTGCCCAGCTGGAAGCCCCTGGAAATGGATTATGCAAGGAAAAGCTTGTGAGCTGCTGGACTCATAACATGGATTAAAGACAAACCATGGATTAAAGATTGCAGGAGGTTTTAATATTCACCAGGCTGGGAGACACATCCGCACCATCATGCAACACATCAAAAAATCTGTGATGTGCTCTGGGCTGACCTTCACTGTTGGTAGGTCTTACTATGGGGTCTTCCCTCTGGAGCTGTGATTTAGGGCAAGATAAAGAGTGTAACAAGATTAAGACTGCCTTCTTACATCCTGGAGTTTCCCTTTTGAGTTTATATCCCAAATTCACAGATCAACAAAAAGATGACCATAGCCATCTCTCCAGAGCTGCCAGAAGCCTAACTGCAAAAACATGGAGAAATGCATGCATCAGGGATACAAAACCACTGATGAGACAAAATCCCTAACAGAACTCAGTAGAAAAGTCATCTACCATAAGATGGACAACTTCACGTTGAGAGATAGTGCACCATCACTAGCAAAGGCTGACCACTGGGTGTCTTGCTCAGATACAGTCCTCATCTCCATTCCCAGGTGTAATACAACCTCTTCCAAATTTCTTGGGGGACAAGGCACATCCTAGCTCCTAAAGAACACCTCTTGGTTTCCCAAAGGCAGTGAAGTTGCTGCTGGATTTGAATGGTGCAGCTGGGAGCAAAGGATGTGTGAGGAGGTCCCACACTTCAACAACTGAATCTTCTGGTAGGGATGATGGACCCTGCACTGATTCTGTGCCATGCAGACAACATCAGCAGCACCTCTGCTAAGGCTGAGTAAAGCCAGGCCAGAACCAAGAACCAGAAAATATACTAAGAAAAAAACTCAACCCTGCAAAAATCTATAAATGAATGTTTCTTTTAAAATAACAGCTTCCAAAGTTGTGTGTAATTATTATTCCCCCAGGATTTTCCTTTGTCTCCTATACTGCCATCACAGCAGCTATCTAACTTTTGAAGAGCACAGACCAGCAGTGTGGAAATGGCTGCAGTGATTATAATGTAACACTTCACTGCTTCCCTGAGATGCAGCTCCCTCCTTCACTGTATGAAGTGAAGTATGATCGATGCTAATTAATTAAGGCTAGAAGCTACGATCCATGGTCACACTGAGTTCAATGCTGTTTCTTGAATATTTTGGGTTCACTCTCCACATCAGGGAGGAGCAATCTTGAGCAACTTGTGAGAGAAACTCTCCTTGCAAGACAGGAGGGCTGGACAGACACATCCATCTCAGGGCTGGGAGGCAGAGGAGTTACTTGTATGAGGAGGGACCAGTGCACCATAGCTGTACTTCCACAAAACACCATTGAGATGACAGGAAGGGCAGTAAGGTACCTTCTCTGCCAACAGGAGTCATGGAGCTGGCAGAGATATTACTCAACCAAGGCCAAGAGGAGGATACTTGTGATAGGTCCATTGAGACAGCACATGTATTGTATGTCCAAGGGCAAGGAGGAGAAATGTCCTTTTTCTTAGCACCCAAAAGTCTGTGTCCTTGTGATGCTGGGAGATGGAAGGGCAAGGGATGGGTGTTAGTGGCCAAAGCTAGGGAGACTCCTCAAGAAGAAAGCCCTAGCAATAGCTGAGACAGGGTAGAGTTCCAGTGAATGGAATTGCAGCAGGAACGCCAGTGGCAGTGCTGCTACAACTCACTGCTGCTGGCCTTTGGAATTGGCTATGGTCCCTACCTACAAGTCAAAGGGCTTGTGTAATGCCCTAAAAGCTGAGAGGAACCAGCAAAGATCCAAGCTCCTGAACTCCCTCTGGAGCAGAGATCTTCACCCAAAACTGAAAAAGGACTAGCACATAGGCCAATTTCCATATTTTTATGAAGGTAAAGGTAATTTTCAAGTCTGCTGAGCACAGGAATTTGGATAAGATCATCAGCCAGGCACCTTGCTGCATCCCAAGTAATGCTACAGTGGTTCTGAAGGGCTCACCTGCCCCTTCTCACTCTCAGTAATGCCACTGGAATCTCATGATTTGCCCCAAGCTCCTTCACTTGTCTCAGTAGCTGACACAGTTTGAGGCAGATCTCCAGTTATGGCTGGAGTTATGGAGGCTTCTCATGAGAAATTGCAATCCAGACATCGTGGATTTAACACACGTTTGCTCATGTGTGCCTCAGTTTCTCATCTGCATAGTATGCTCTCCGTTGGAGCAAACATACCATAGCACAGACACAGCAGAGTCTGACCTGCCAGGGCTCTGTGGCTTGGCTGGATCCAGGGGTTCTCCATGACTCATCCTGCAAATTCTCAAGTTCATGGCTGTGGCTGGAGACTCCCCACGGGAATGAGCACTCTGGGATTGGCTTATCATTTCCCCTAGAGAGGATTTGCATATAAACAGTGAGCAGAACTCCCCTATCTATTGGAAATCTGCGCTTGGAGGCATGGATGTGGCATTTAGAAGCAGATCTTTGGTTACACCAGGGGTTTCACCAGCTGCTTCTCTCATGAACTTGCCTTCTTGTCATTCACAACAGGATAGGACCCTCAGCCTCCTCCGTGAGGGATGCTCAGCTACTTTCTTGGCTTTATTTCAATTTGGATCGCTAAGACAGCACAGATGGGCTGAGGATAGAAGGGACCTCTCTCCAGAGAGAGGAAGCATGCTTCAGCATAGCAAAACTGCCTTTCCCCACTAGTTATCTGCCAGCAGAGCTGTTGCCCAGCAGGATGCCCAGTGCCTGGATATACGAAATACATGCACATGTATGTATTACACCTTATTAGCAAATTCAGAAGAAATCAAATGTGAGACATGCGAGACACACTACTCGCTGCAGCTCTGCTTTAGCTTTAGTATCCCAGCCAGTTCCTCAGTGAGATGGTGCCAGCTATTTTCTGTCTATAAGCACAGAACTCTTGGCTGGTGGAAGTCCTCGAGGATTCCAGCCTTGCAGGTCAATGCTCCTCAGTATCAACTCTGCAAACCAACGGCTACTTTGCAACACTCCAGAATAGATAACTAAGAAAAATATGCCCATTGCTGGATTGCTCACATCTGCTCTGGGGGAAACACTCAGGATTTGCAAGCCAAAAAAGCTGGGAAGGTCATGTGTTTTGAACTCAGGAGAAAGGGCAGTGCATTGCTCTAACAGTCAGCTGTGTGCATTCTGCATCAAGGTTTTGCCCCATCTATGGGGATTTTGCATCAGAAGGTGGATGTGGATGTCCCAGGGCTGTGGGACAGGGACTCATACTGCACACAGATATACGTGTGAGGAAGCTCTGCCACAAAAGACAAAAGCTGCTTCATTCTTATGTTAAATCACATACACAAAGTGGCTCCCCTAATGATAGCCTCTCCAGTATGACTCTAAAGCAAAGGAAGGCTGTACAATGAGGCTCCAGAGTCCTCAGCTCCAATTAGCTCCTGGTGGCAGCTAAACCTACATAACAATCCTTCCCAACAAATCCTACACCAAGAGATCAATGGTCCATGCCCTCGACAAACACTGCTGTAACCCCTCTTGCCTTCATCACCGTCAATTGCTGTGAAGTCTCACTTGACTTCTCCACCTGATTGGCCTTCCTGGAGCACTCATTACAAGGTGACATGCATCACTTTTACCCTCTGAAACGAGCCTGCCACAGCCCCTGCTCAATCCTTCTTCTTCTCCCTTTTCCTTTTAATATGCCACAACTATATTGGCTTCCCTGCCTGGATCCGCTTCATTTAGTGCTGCTCAAGACTGCTTATCCTGAAAGATGCCCTTTTCATTTACAGGACAAGACTACACATTTTGCTTGCTCTTTACACTTACACTCTAGCATCTTCCACCCAGATTAGGAAGCTTTGTATTAGATTTGCACAGAAACACAAAGTCTGCCCAGAGAAATTAAGCCCACCAAAGACCCAGGTCATTAAGATCTGTGCATGTTGCATACCAGCATCATAGTTCCTTTGCTCACTTCCCACCCTTGAAAAATCCTCTGGTTGGAAAACAGAGATGATGATGCTTGGTCTCAGTGTTGTCTCTGTGGTGATCCTCCCATTATCCAGGGCTTGGCTTGGTCACAGATGTGTCACAGGTGACCTGAAGACAGCAGCAAGTGACTCACTTTGTGTCCAACGCTACTGATGGATGAGTGGGACCTGAAAGTCTCAGCCCTAGCCCTGCCTGCCCTTATGGTCTCAGGGTCTGTCACACACAGCCCTGCTGACACGCTCTGAGAATGATTTGTAGCACCCTCTGCTAAGGTCGTGGGCTCCTGCAAGCAGTGCCCGGAGATGACCCCAGAGCTGTAGCACTTTGCTCTTTCAGCCTGACCAGAGTTTGTCTTTGCAAACCCTGAGCAACCTACCACCCAGGAATCCAGATATTGGAAATCCTTCAAGGAGGGGAAAAAAAGTGAGTGGCACCTTCAGTTCAAATTCAACTGGACACGTGTCACTGAACAGGCTGGCGAGGACCAGGCTGCTCTGGAAACATGAAATGGCTGCTTCCCTGGGATGGCTATGTGTGAGTTACAAGGTGAGACCTTTCTGAGCTTTTGGAGGCCAAACCCCTGAAGCACTAGGGGTTTCCACTCCAACTGTCACTGCTTTATGAGAACTTCTGCTTCTGGAAGCCTTTGAAAATGTAATAACAGGCACAAAAAACAACAGATGTAATACACAGACAAGGATTGCTTCTACTCCCACCAGAAGGGGTTCAGTGGTGGGACAGGACACAGCTCTCCTTCAGCAGACAGAGCTCATGCAAAGAGCAAAGCCCATGTTTATTCCCCATGTGCCTCAATAATCTGGTTCTGAAAATCTCTGCAGATGAGATTTGGGCTCTGTCAGCATTTGGGGGCTCACAGCTGCTACAGCAATACTTTGATTTATTGCCCACTGTCAGCAGAGGAAGTGATGTTCCTGCAACACACAACAGGACAATGTTATCCTGAGAAGAAGATGACCTTTATCCAAATCCTTCCTTCCAGCTTCCTATAGATCTATGTTTGTCCAGCAATGGGTTTCAGCAAGGATTTGTCAGCAAGGATCCAGCTGTTTTACACAGACGCTTCAGAAGCGACTTGCTTCTCCCTGTCCCACACCATTCCCTCTGCACATCCACACTGGCATGTCCTGCCTCCCTGTGGTTCTTGGCACCTTTATCCTTGTCAGCAGTAGCTCCCAGGGCTTCATCCTCTCTCCTTCCAAAGCTCCTCTGTGTGCCTGAGTGGACTACAAACCTCATTCCTTCTCCTTCATTGCTTGTCGATAAGTTTAATGAAGTCTAAGAGGCTACTGAGACATGGTTTTTCTTGCCACAGGCAGAACTAATGAATCCTGGCAGACTGTGAGCCTCCTAGTAGTTTCTTTTCCCCACAAATGTCAACTATTTTCATTCTTTTTATGGGATCACATCCTTGCCCAAAACGTGGCAGACCCACAGTCCTACCTTTAGTTACCTCTTGCATTTTTTATTATATCTTTCACAGCTTTGTAATCTGCTTTAATACACTAGACTGAGGAAAGGCTTGTATTTTTGTTAGTATCCCGGATATTTCACACTAGATTTCCTTCTAAGCTTCCAGACAGTTCATGTGGACCTGGGGACAAACCCCTGCTTTGGTCCAGAACCTCGCCTCTTTTGGCTCCATTTCAAACAACTTCTTCCCTTACCAGAAAGGGGTAAATTCAGGGCAAGAGCCTCCAGGCAGACTTGTATAGTGAAAGTGGGCAGCTTTCACAGAGTCCTTTGTGTGTCTTCAAACTTCAGTGACTTGGGAAGGGCAAGTCTTCAAAGCCCTGCTCCCTCCCACCTAAGCGCTAATCCCTCTATTTTTCTTCCTGCTCTTTTCCTCTCTCCCCCACTTGCACTTTAAGATCATCTCTCCTCACCCATTCGACAGCACTTTACACAAAGGGACATCAATCTCTCACCAAACTGCCACTCTTTTGCAAAAGCACAGATCCTAGATGTGTACCCTGAGCTCTCTGTCTGATGGGCACAACCTGAGCTGTGCTCCACCCCAGCAAGTCAGGACACCCTGCCCCGTGCACTAGTGACTTTCTGCAGTGCAAATTTTATGGGACACCGTTCCATGTTCTGGGTTTTCCAGTATCCTGATGGGAGGAGCGAGCCTGGGACATGCTCCCTGCGGGGCGACTCTGCAGCGCCGGCCGGACCCCTCGAGGGATGCTGGGCTCTGGGACCTGCAGGGCTATGAGGCAACGGGCAAGGAAACACAGGCACTAAAAATAGGCTGTCTGCGGTAGGGGCTGACCACATTTATTAGCATTTATTGTGCTCTGGCTGACCACAAGGTCAGCCTCCAAGAGCTTGGCTATAATTCACTCTGCGTCTGGGCAGGAAATATACTTGAGCTCAGAGGGATGTCCAGTAATAGAAAAAGATGTTCCAGGACCCAGGGCGATTTTTGCCTTTTTTTTTTTTACTTTGTAGACAGAGAACCTTTTGGGAGATACATCTTGTATAGGGGAAAAAAAAAATTTAAAAAGAGACAGGTGCTCTGCAGCAAACAGAGAGGAACGAAGACAAAAGAGCGATAAAGAGTTTTGTGTTTGTTTGTGTACAACATTCTTCTCAAACAGGCTCATCTTTACCATGTCTGCAGAAAAGCAGTACAGGAAAGATCAAAGCAGCAAGAGGACATCTGATCTTGATGGGCTCTTAAATGCCCTAAAAGCATGCAGCAAAGTTTAATGGATGGGAGGTGGGGTACCTCTGCAAGAGGTGTGATTTGCTCACTGCTGCCTCCTTGCAGCTGTGGTCTGCCTGGGAAGATGGCCAAGCAATGGGGAAACCAACATGGTAACAAGGATGGAAGTAACAGACCTTCCTTGCAAAGGCGTCAGTTTCATGCTAGTTGGGCTACAACCATGTTGTGCCTCTGGCTAGCAAGTGTTGAACTAGCAGATCAGCCCCCAGCAGATGCCCTAACCCCACTGGAATGATTCTGTTTCCCATCAGAAAACCATGAACTTGGGCTAACTCTGCCCAAGGAAGCAATTAGAAAGGCAAGGGAGGTAAAGCACAGTGTGGATGCCTGCCTTCAGAACAATTTTAGCAGGCTCTGTCTCACGGAGAAGTTTGAATCCTAATCATTGTGCACAGGCCACCAGAGATAGAGCCTTCATGTTTGGGTAAGGCATCCCTGGTGAGCCAGGCTGACTCAGCTGCCTGTAAACAGGAGTTGACTGCTGGGGTGCCCAGAGCTGCAGGCAGTACCACCCTCAGGGGATGTTGCCATCTAGGGGTGTCCACACCTTCAGTGACACCTTCCCCCGTTACTCCAGTGCTTGTGTCTTTCCCCTCTTGCACCTGAGGCAGAAGCATCTCCCTATTCATATCACGCCCTGGAACAAAAATCTTCTAGATAGATCTGGCTGTACCACCAGATTATGTGACCACCACTGAACATGACCACCAAAGATGGGCTGAGATGAGCCCCCTGGCTTCATGCTGAGTAAACCCTGATAAGGTCCTTTCAATGACAAAGACATGTTTATTTATTGATCCAGCAATGTACCTTGGTTTTGTCCCTCTAAGCCCCCCATCCCATGAAGCAAATTTGAAGAGCATTTTGAGATGGCTCTGAGATGGCTCACAGAGAGTGAGGAGTGCAGGGGCAGGTAGAGGCTGTGCCAGATCTTGGTTTGTAACTCAGAAGTCCTCCTGGAAATGTTTTGAAATCAGCTCATGCAGTGAATGAGGCTGCAGTTTGGAGCAAAGCTGGTATTTCAGCCAGCTGGATAATGAGAGCAACCAGAGTTGTAGCCGTAAAGATTAAAAAATGTAACTGCTAATGGGGAAGTAATTGTTAATGGGGAATCATCATTGCAGGAGGGTGTTCCCAGGGTGTCCCCACAGAGATCTGCTTTTGGCCTGTTACTAATCACTTGTCATATCAATTACCTTGAAGTTAGGATATAACTGTTGCTGGCAAAGTTTGTCAGTGCCACAAAGGCTGATGATCATAATGGTAAGGACAAATCCACTGCACGCAGAGCCCTGGAGCAGTTAACATAGTAGCCTTCTCTCAGCAAGAACATGTGTTTTATGCAGCCAAACACAAGCCCATTCATCGCTAGCAGAGGAATGTAGGTCAGATTCACAGAAAGCAGAGCTGCATCTTGAGGACAACTCTGATAACGTCTTGGCAGGAGCCACCTGGAGATGAAGTGCCAGTGTTGCTGTGATGAGAGCAAAACTTGGCCCAAGATGCAAGGAGGTGTCAGGGGAAGTGGGAAGGTGCTATGTCATGAGGAGGCAGAGCTTTTTCTTGGGCTGGCCCCAGACTGAGCTGTGATTGAGCCTCTGTGGGAAGCACACATCGTCTCCAGCCTCTACCAACCACTACACACACACACAGAGACACATAGAGTCCCTTTGACCTTGCCTTCCCCTGAGTAAACAGTGAGTGCCAATTACAAAAACTCCAAAACACTCTGTTGCACACACATTTCTCGCCCTGGGGAGCAGATGGAAAAACAAACAATGCATGACAGATGTTAGTCATGTCACTTAATGCATGACTGAAAAGCACTCCAATGTTGAGTGAGAGGAAGAAGGGAGAGGGAAAGGGAGAAGGAAAAGGAAGAGAGGGAGGAGGCATGACTTGGCATGACCTCTTCTGTCGTGCTGTCTTAGGTTGAATGTACATCTTCCCTGTGCACCCATAGGCATAAGACCAAGCCTGGAGACTCAGGTAGCCCATCATACCACCAGAATGTGGGTATCTTCACTGGACAGCATTTACACAAGCTAAAAAATCCCCTCAGGTGTCTGCAAACAAGCCACATGCTCCTGCATGAATCTATGGAAAACCCAAAAGCAAAGCAACTAGTTTAACCATGCCGGGTAGATTTTCCTGGGGGGTGACATGGGTTGACGGATGTAGGAGAAAGCAGAGTCCAGAAAGAACTGGTCACTTCCCCATCTGACAAAAAAATGACATATGGAGAAGGATGGACAATGTGGGGAGGAGAGAGAAGGATGTTTCTACAGTTGTTTTCAAAAAGCCAATTTGCATGGCTTTGCTCTGCATTTTGAAGGCTGTTTACTGGCCCAGGCTTTGTCTTAGCTGAAATGTGGGCAGCATTTCTAACGAGGCACATGCAAACTGTAGCTCCCGGGAGGCTTTGCAGCAGAACCGATTGCAAAAGATTAGTGCCAGGGCTTAAGAGAGCAAGAGAGAAGGAAAAGTAATGAAACAAAATCTCTCTTTCTTTTCCTCGGTTGAGGAATGATGGGGGCTAATTGCTTGTTGCTGGTGAGAAAGAGAGGAGATAGCTGCTTCTGCGCCCATCAATAAATTAACCCTGGCATGTGGCATCTGAAATGCATTCATTTCCAGAGACGTTTATCTCTTTGTCTCCTCTCCTGGGTGAAAACATAATTATTGTTTAAACATGAGTTAATTCAGCAAGGTGAGGATCAATAAAGCAGAATTACTCCTCTTTTAAAAGCCGAGAAATCTCAATCTGGGACACACGCCGACATAACTCTGGCAGCACTGACAGATGGGGAAGATGCTTTGGTGTTCCAAAGGAGCCAGGGGATGCAGAGCTTGATTTCCTAGGACTGCTGTAGCCCTCAAGTCTGCTGGAAACAGCTAAGTCTATCCACAGATGGCCAGAGCAATGAACAGAAAGAACTGAAATCACTCATGCATATTCACTTTATGGATTGACACGCAGCAATGCATCTCCACCATGAAAACACTTCCCACATAAGGACCCATGGCAAAGCCCCAGGGTTCATGTGGCCTCTCCCTTTCTTTCGAAGGTATCTCAACCCTGCTAGGGGTGGGGTCTCTGCATAGCAGGGCAGCTTTCACACAGAAGAGCCCCCAGCCAACTAAAATTGTGTGTATCGCAGCAGGCGGCACTGCTTCCCTGCTCTGCCCAGCCTTCCCCACCACCTCCCTCTGCTCTGAAAGAAACCAGCAGCAGCCACTGCCTGCAGAAGAAAACTTGGGAATTAAAACTTAGCTGCCCACCATAATGAGGAGGGCACCAGGCTCGACTGCCTGCTCTTCAGCCAGTTCTGCCTTCTCTGTCCCCTCTGATTTCTTCCTGCAGCTCTGATCCATGCCTCTGTGCTGGCCAGGAGCTGTGTAGATGGGGACAGTTCCATGGCTGCCAGGGGAAGCTGTCTCTGGAGGCAAGCTGCCCATCATCCTGCCTGAAGCTGGCTTACTTTTGTGTTTACTCATGCACTGGGGAGAGAGGTGGAATCTTCCTGTGCCTGGACAGCAGTAGGAACAAGCATCAGCCTACACCAACCTATTCTGGCAGCCTACCCCTGCTAGCCTCACCTCTTTTCTTAACCTGCTTCAAATTTTATGCACTTTTTTTGTTTTTCAAATTAAAAAGTCATGGAGGGGGCTCTATGAAGTGACCCTTTGCTGGCCAGGATGGAGAATGATGTTTGCTCAATGCAGTGGTAGTGAGTGACAGCAACCCCAGCCATGCCAAGCACCTCACCAGAGCCTGCCAGAGCCACCTGGGGTGAGGGGCTGAGTGGTGGAGGATGATGAGTTTAGCAGCAATAGAATTAGTACCTTATAACTCCTGGTAGCATTGGAGACTTCAGCAGCACCCACCATCCAAACTAGCTACCTCAAAATGGCATCGGTGCTGGAGACAACAGACCCTTTGGTGGAGGTGGGCTGGGAGTAATCCCAGTTTGATGGCTTGAGCATTTTTGGTGATGAAGACACCATCACAAGGATGTTTGTCCTGCAAAATGGCATCCCTCACCCACAGCCACACTCTCTTCCCCATTCTCAAGCACCCCCAGTCAGAGTGACACAAGGAACCACACCCTGGAAGAACCCCTGGCTAACATCCTCTCTCTCCCATTACCTGGACCAGGGCATCCAAAACCTTTGCCAAAGCCAGCACATTAGTGACACCCTCTGAGCATCCCCCTGAGTAATGGCTCCAGTCTCCCACTGCTCATTGCCCACTCCAAGGGCAGCTGGAAGCAGTGGAGCCCAACAGGATGATGCAGGTGTAACATTAGCAACCTGCTATGAACAGGAAGCAAGATAGCTTCATGTCCAGAAGTATGGAAGGTACCCAAACCTGCTGACCTCTGAGTCTCTACACCCCTCTCCACAAACTCAGAGAGCATCCTGGGCTTCTGCATTTTAGATAAATGCACTAATTTCTCTGCCAGCTCCAAGGGAAAAAAACCAAAGATGAGCAGCAGAGGGGTTAACCCAGGAGCCAGCCTCACCTCCTCTGAGTCTGATGCTGCTTTTATTAATTCATGTGGCACTTTGCAGGACGCTCCAGTAATCACCAGGGTGCATGTGAGAGCCGGGAGCGGGTGGCCAGCCTAGCTTAGTCGTCCTTGTGCTCACTTAACAGCTTGTCACATCCTCCTCACTCAAGTATTCAGTGCTAATGCATCTCTTAAAGTGCTTCATGAGCTATTAAAGTTGAGCGTGTCTCAAGTGCATGATAAATGGACTGTATGCCAGCGTCTTTCCCCCCCACTCCACCCAGTGCCTGCCACCAGTGGGATTAATCAATTCTCCCACCCCATTCCTGACGTTATTTCCCAGCCCAAGAGCCTGGCTGATGGGGGGGTGAGCACTGGGGCTGCCTGGTGAGAGGAGGGAGTGATGTGAGGGAGATGGTGCCTCTCCAAGGGAACAGACTGAGGACCACCCAGGAACTACACTATTATCTTCCTCCCAGTCTTATATGCATTTTTCCCTCCTCCCACCCTTTTTATGTCCTTCGGCACAGAGCATCTTCTCTGGCCCCTGCACATGGCAAGAGCCTTGTCTTCACTCAGGCACTCTTCCAGAAGCCTCTTGAAGCACTCATAGCTCAGCAGCTCTGGTGCTCCAGACATCTCACCCCTGGATGAAGCCAGATAAGGAGGTGGGACACAGGGATGGAGAAGTTGCAGCGACAAATCCCTGAATTGGATGGATCCCACAGCAGAAGGTGACAGTCGCTGCAGCTTGCCTGGCCAGGGGCTTTACTCAGGGCTATGCACTCTATGTCAGCATGCTGCTGCTAGCAGTGAAGTATGTGCCCCTTCTGGGGAACAGCGTTTGTCTCTCTGACTAGACATTGAATTTCAGGTGTGCTTAACCCTGAAATACTAGGCACTTCTGTGCTTTGTGCACTTTCCCATGAGGCAGGTCTGGGCTGCTGTCCCCACAGCAGGGAAGCAGCACACAGAATGCTCTGTCAGCCTCAATATTGGGTCCTTCAAGGCTTCAAAGATGATTCAAGGACTAGAATATCTTTCCTCTGAAGAGAGGCTAAGGGACTTGAGTCTTTTCAGCCTGAAAAAAAGAAGGCTGAGGGAGGAACTTATCAATGCTTACAAATATTGAAAGGCTCAGTGCCAGGAGGAAAAGGCCAGTCTTTTGAGTGGTGCACAGTCACAGAACAAGAGGTAATGCCCATAAAGTTGAATATAAGAAGCACCATCTAAACATGAGGAGGAACTTCTTTACTTTGAGGAATACAGAGCACTGGAACAGGCTGCCCAGTATGGTGATGGATTCTATGTCTCTGACAACATTACAAACCCTGAATGCATTTCTGTGCAACTCACTGTAGGTGATCCTGCTCTGGCAAGGGGATGGACTGGATGACCTCCAACCCTGACCATTCTTTGATTCTGTGATTCTCAGGTACTGGTCCTGCAAGCACAGCAGGATCAAGAAGCATGGTTTCTCAGCAGAAGATATTTTACCATCACATGCAGCACACAGTTCAGCACCCAAATCCTTAGAGCAAGCAGCCTGGGAAGGTTCTGGTAACACTCCTGCAACACTACTCAGCAAGACCCCTCAGTTTCCAAAAAGTGACTGTCCCTATTCAATGGGGACATGCTGCCAAATCCCAGCTGCTTCATGTCCAAAGAAGCAAGGCTGTCAGCTTCCAGCAATGCAAACCCACTCAGCTGGATTTCGGGGGAGCTCAGCAGGGTGCTTTGGCTGGGTTCTGCAGTCCCACAGAGCACACAGATACACAGATGTCCTTACTGGAGTTAAGCAGCAAAATTCTCCACTATAATCCAGTTACAGCAACAACAGCCAACATGAATGTTAGGGAACCAGTGAGTTTTGGAGGTCCTCCATTTTGTCACATTATTGTAGAGCTGCCATAAGGTGACCCCAAGCTCCCATCCCATGAACTTTCTGCTCCTGCCTAGACCCACAATCACCACTAGTGTCTCTAAGGCCATTCCTAAGTTAAGTACCAACCACACTGCTAATCTGGGGAGGCAGAAACTAGTGCAGGACACAGATGGGTGGAAGCAATGGAGACCAAGTCATCCCAAGGAGACAAAAGTAGGATGAGACATCTCATGGGTCAAGATGTCAGGCATTGGAGCTGACAAGCTGCTGCTTCCTTCCACCCTCACCCCTTCATGGTCAGGTTGTACAGGGCAGCATGCAGAAGGAGGATAAAGAGATGGGAAGGGGCTCCCTGGCTACAGGGACATTCTGGGACACACAAGAGTCTATACAGGGTGAGGGGGACCAGCAGGTGCTGTGGGCATGCAGGATGCTCAAATCCTGCAGTAGTGGACAGGAAAGGATGCATGTATCATGAAGAGGAGAAAAGTAGTGACAAACATCCAGAACCATATCTCAAGCAAGCCCAGAGGAAGCTTGCCTGAGGAAAGATGCTGGAGCAGCAGCATTAACACTTCTGAGGACCCTCAGGGTGGGAGAGGTATGAAGAGACTTACCCTGCTGGCTGTGTCTCTGGGCATACACCACCACAACCGCGGCGAGCACCACGCAGCAGGCTGATGGGATAAGGTTAGCCATCTGTGGAAGCAAACACAGGCAGAAGCAGTCAGGATTTGACCCTAGGAGAGCTTGCATGCTTGTATGCTGGTAGCTGGTCCCTCCTGGGCAGCTGAAGGGCACAAGGAGATGGCCGTGAAGAAAGATGTCATCTCAGCTGTTAGAATCATAGAATTGTACAGTAGTTTGGGTTGGAAGGGACCTTAAAGATCATCTAGTTCCAACCACCCTGCCACAGGCAGGGACATCTCCCACTAGATCAGGCTGCTGAGTGACTTGTCCAGCCTGGCCTTAAACACCTCCAGAGTGGGGGCATCCACAACCTCTCCGGGCAACCTGTTCCAGTGTTTCACCACCCTCACTGTAAAGAATTTCTTTCTTATATCTAGCCTGAATCTCCCCTCTTCCAATTTACATCTATTATTTCTAGTCCTTCCACCACATATCCTAATAAAAAGTCCTACCCCTGCCTTTCTGTAGGCCCCTTTCAGGCATTGATAAGCTACTATGAGGTCCCCCCTGAGCTTTCTCTTCACCAGGCTGAACAATCCCAACTCCTTCAGCCTGTCTTCATAAAGCAGTTGCTCCAGCCCCTTCATCATTTTCATGGCCCTCCTCTGGACCTGCTCCCACAGCTCAATGTCCTTCTTAGGTTGAGGGGTCCAGAACTGCACACAATAGTCCAGGTGGGGCCTCACCAGAGCTGAGCAGAGGGGCAGAATCATCTCTCTTGACCTGCTGGTCACATTTCTCTTGATGCAACCCAGGATTTGGTTGGCCTTCTTGGCTGCAAGTGCACACCAGTGTATAGTTCAAAGGCCTGTGGCACTTTCCATGGGAGCTGGCAGCACAGCCACGTGCCCAGAGGCGATGATATGCCTTGCACAAACACTGCTTTTTCCTAATTTCTTTTTCTTCTTTTCACTTAAAAAACTCAAACCCTACTGCTGGGCTCTCCCTGGCAGCTGCAGCATCCTCCTCAGAGCAGATACTGCCTGAGAGTGAGTTTTGGATGTTTTTTTAAGAAACTGGAGCATAAACAGGCACTTCAGAGCTGCTGAGGGTGTGCAAAATGCAGAACCTTTTTGGGTGTGGGCAAATGGCAGCAACAACAGCCAAGGATGCACCACACAGCCCTGCTATTCCATCAGACACCCCAGCTCCTCCTCCTCTTGCAGGTGGTGGAGGAGGCCAGAGCCAGGAGGGAGCTGCTGGGGACATGGATGGAGATGCCAGCCCACCCGCCAGGAGGTAACTAGCACCATGCGTGAAAAGCAAATTACACTTTCAAAACTGTTTAAACCTCTCTAATCTCCAGTGTTGTATCAGTAACGTGCAGAGGATTGCCTTTTAATCTAGAACATGAGTATGGCCTCGTTAGCCAGATGGCATCCATTTAAACCTAAATAAAGGGGAGCTCTACTGGTCAGAGAAAAAAAAAAAAAGCTCAGCACAACGTATTCCATTACCCAACATGACCATTGCAGGAGCCCAGATGGGCTCAGGTTCACAGCAGGACTGGAGGGGGGAGGCCACCTTGGCTGGGTGGAATGTCAAAAGCAGATTTTGGGATGCAGCCTGCTCCCAAATTCTTCTCAGGGTCAAGAATGCTGGAATGAAGGAGGAGGGGCTTGAAAATGAGGAGCTAGGAGACAGGAAGAGAAGAAACCTCTGGCCACACAATGTAATTGGCAGCACAGGGTCTGGGCAGTGAGGGCTGGCGGCAAGAGCCAGCTATGGTGGTAGAGCACAGGCACGTTCAGTCCCAGACCCCACTCCTGGGTCACCTTGAGCATATCCCCCTCACTGCCTCCCCCGTACCTCAGTTTCCCTGCCTGTAAAACAGAGATAATGAAGATGACCTTCCTGGGAGAGCTCTGGGCAAGGAGCATGGAGTGCTAATTACAGCATCGTTATCAAATTCACTCTGCTGCTTCTCTCCTTTTCCCTGAGCCTTGCCCTCCACTCTGATTCCTCTACGTGTCCCTCACCATGCTCACAGCCTGGCCTCCCTGCTGCCACTCACTCCAACTCTGCAGTTGTTGCCACCAGGAGTGGCAGCTTGGGGAGCAGGTGACGGCAGGGACTTGAGGCAGGTGGCAATACGATATCCTGGGGCAGTGCTGGTATACAGAATCCTGAGAAGATTGTGAGTGGCCTGCAAAACAGGAGCTTATGTTCCCTATCAATCCCAAATTAATTTCCCTCTCAATATTCCCTCCCCACAGACCTGGAAGATCACGGGTGGCACCAGGAATTGAAGCAACCTGCATTAGGGCTTCCAGCTGCCTCCATGTAACACAGCCATTCCATCTCTGGGGACAGTGGCAATGATGAGATGCAGGACAGGAACTGCCACGAACCCTCCCACCCAGCAATCAGCCCACTCTTAAGGAGTGGGATCTGCTCAGCATAGCCTTCAATTTAGCTCATACCAGTGCAAATATCACAGCCAACCATCATGCTTTTCATATCAGACCTGCCAGGGAGCAAAGCCATTTACCCTCCTCCAATGGTCCTCCTCTTATCAGTTGTGAAAATAATTGCTGCTGCTCCTGCCCATGTGCCTGGCAGTCTCACCCAAGGCCAGACCAGCACGGAGAGAGGCACCACAGTTACATGGCAAGGGGTGGTTCCTGTCCTGCAGCAGCAATAGCCTTGAGGGTGATGCTCTTTGACTACAGGTGCAACAATTGAGGGGAAAGATCATGGACTCTGTGACACAGCCAGGACACAGACAGAAGCTCCAAGCGCTGGCACAGACACAGCACTACTCAGCTGCTTTTGCCCTGCAAAACCTCATTTTTTCTTGTAGATGAGTCCTGATGCCAGGTGGGAGCCAGAACTATTTTAGCATGAAAAATCTAGCCAGGAGATCAAATTTCTATTCACTTGAATTGCAATTTCCCATGCAGAATTTGCTTTATTGCCTGTTTTGCCCAAAGCCATGTTTATTTATTTATTTTTATCTAAACACATAACAAAACCATTGCAATTTCTGCAGATGCTTCTCATGCAAACTTCCATTTGCTGTATTAGCTCATTTAACAGTTTATCTAGAAAAAGCTATCACTCTGGCACACAGGTCTGGGACCGGCATGCAGCAGCTCACCAGATGTGCAGATCCCTGGGCTATGTCCTCTCTTCAGGAGGGACCAGTTGAAAGGTGATGGTGGGTAACCACATTTATTACACTGCAAACCCAGCAGTGGGAAACTTAATCTTCTGTGAAAAAAGAGGTTGGAGAATATTTGCTTTTGCCCCTGTAGTCAATCATTTCTACCTGGTGGAGAGGAAAAAGTAGCCTGTGCATGAGATGTGGCCTGGCAGCTCTGGATCTGGAGGCACTTCCAGCCACCTTCCTCAATGCCCCCAGTTTCTTGTTTTGGGGGATTGGAGACAGTCCTTCCTTGCCTTGTCCTTTGTACTATGGGCAATGGGGACATCAGTCATTGGCACTCCTAGCAGAAAACAACTTAATGCACAGTTCCATCACTTCTCTTAGTCTAAATTAAATGCACTTCAAGTCCTGCTTTCCCTGAGCTGGATCAGGCTACAATTAAGGAATTGTTGAGACCTATGTGAAGAGAACCCTCCAGGCTGTCCCTGAAAGTAGGTCTGAAGGGGCACAGCAATGTGATATTAATTGCTGCATCATGATGAGGTGAGGACAGTCATAAGGTGGGCAGCAAGAGCACAGGACTGTACATCCAGGCAAAAAGTAGCATGCCATCATCTGCTGAACAGTCCCAGTGCCATCGTCTAAGTGGCCACGGGGGTGGACTCTTTCCAGGCCTCCCTTAAAAGGATCCCAGTGTGGGGATCTGCACTGGTAATGGAGTACCAACTAGTGACAGCCAGATGGAAAATGCTTGGTCATCCTGAGACCACTGTCCAGAACCAAGAGACTTCTTGTTGTGGGTTTGGGCAAACCAGGGACTTTCTGATATTCCTGCAATTCAGTGTGTCACCATGACCTGCCCAGGTATCCCACAGGCTCCTTCCATCACAGCTCCTTCCCAACCATAACAAATAAGTAAGACCCTGTTCTCAAAGCAGACATCTCCATGACAAAAAAACCTCAGCAGTTCCAGAATCCAGCATTCCCATGAAGAGGTCTTTTGTTGGGCAACTCTGATTGCTGACCTTACAGTACACCTGTACTGAAGTCTCTTGACTGTAGCCAGCTCTGTACACCTGGACTGCAGATGCTGACAGCAGATGCTGCCAAACCCCTACGCTGCAGGAGAGGTCATGAGTTGCTTGTCCCCAGGTGTGGAGCACTGGAACACGTTGCCCAGTGGCCACCCCCACAGGGTGGTGGAGGCCCCCATTCCTGGAGGTATTCAAGGCCAGGCTTGATGAGGCTCTGAGCAAACTGATTTAGTTAAAGCTCTTCCTGCTCACTGCAGGAGTCTTGGACCCTAGTCCAGTTCTGTGACTCCATGATTCTGTGGTTCTATGATTCTATGCTACACTGCTGCTGAAGACAGTGACTGCATCCATTAGAGCCCACTGAGCTGGAGACAGTCACAGCAGACATTCCTGGGCTCCATCCCCACAGAAACATCCTTACCAAAGCCCCCCTGGGTTGCTCAGACCAGTCCTTTACTAGTAGATATTGTGCCAGAGCTTTCTCCAGTCCTGGGAATATGGGTTGCCCTCCCTCCTGCAGGGTAGTACCTGCTGCTGAGGCAGGAAGGGAAGGGGAAAATTGTTGTTGCTTAATAACGAGTACTTCTAACAGCCCTAAAACCTCCTGCAACACACCGCTCACTCTGACCTCCACTTTGCCGCTTAAGAGGAGGAAAGAAAAGAGGGGCTTTATCCTCTCCTTAAAATGTGCTATCAGAAAAGCCTTACCTGCAGGGCCAGAGCCTCTGTCACTTGAAAAGCCCTTTAAAATCTAATTTAAACCCCCACTGTCAACAGGGCGATTAGCACTACCCCCCCTGGATCACAAGTGCTACAGAGATGGCTGGGGACAGCTGAAATTGATGCACTCACAGATCTTGCAGACTGTGACTTTCCCCCTTCCACTTCCTCCCTTTCCAGTGACAAAGCAGAGATGTCAAATAAGCATGGATGCCCCGGATGCCCCATGCTGGAGTTTCTCCATCAATGTTTCTCTTCCAGAGAGCACTGCTGGGCCCTCAGGCAGCTGCCAAAACTCTCTTGCCCTTATGTTTTAGGAGGGAATGATGGAACATGAAGAAATGGCCCTCAAAAAATTTCCCAGCTGCTTTGGTTGGAGATGTGTAGGCAGCCATAGCCTCACACAGCCCATGGGCTCCAGGGGAAGCTGGGATGGCTTGGGGAGGAACAAGAAACCCATGAAAGATCTCAGGCTGTTTGGGAGCCTGCCTGCCTGGTGAGTTGGTTGCCAGGACAGGTAGCTTCTTGCTCATATGGATTGCAGTGGCATGATTTTGTTGGAGCAGTGGAAAGACCAGTAGGTACCTGAGACCCCCCTCCAGGACAAGGTCCTTGTTCAACAGCTGCAGAAGCTGGGGGATGTCTGCAAGGGGTAAAGTGGGCTCCTCTCCTCTCCAACCACACTTTGCATCTCCTTCATCTGACCAATCGAACTGGAATGCACAGGGACACTGCAGACCACCTTCTGACACCAGTGGGACAGCAGACATGTCACCATGACCTGGGGTGCTATGATCTGCCTTCCTCCGTGTCCCAAGGACAGGTAGAGGAATCATCCTTATGGTGTGGCTTCTTGCCAGCCACATCCTACCTCCATGAGCAGTGTTAGGAGGGCACCGTGCATGCACGCTACTGAGGACCTACTCAGCAATCCTTCCTATCAACAGCCCTTAGTGCCACTGCCATCATGGGGCAATTCTGCAAGGCTGGCACCTATCAGCTACTATCCATCCCTTTTTCCTCCTTGGAGCCTTGAAGAGGGACATTTCCCACAGACCTTACCTGTGCCTGCAACTGCCATCATGTTAACCAGCCTTTCTGCAAGTGCAGGGCAGCAGTCCAAGCCCAGCCATCTGCTCCAGCAGTGATAAAAGCCAAAGCAAAGCACAGCATACTAATAAGCCTTGCTCATCTTTGAAATCATTGCTGGGAGAAAGAACATCAGGGCAGGAGAGGGCCTGAATCCCCACAGCAGAGGTTGTGGACAAACATTGCCTCAGCCCTATTCCTGAGAGACACCAGTGCCACCCAGGAAGGAAGACCACCATACCCAAACCCTGCTCATCCATACCCCAAATTCACACCTGAACAGGCTCCCAGATGGAGGAAAGCTTAGACCAATGAAGGAAAATGTAATTTTCCCTCTCTTTTTACTCAGCTGTTGCCTGCACTGGCTCCCTGCAGAGAGAGATTGCAGAAATCAATTGACTGTTTGCTTCTATTAACAAAGTGTAAAGACGATGGTTTTTTTTCTGGAGCCTCCATTCAAGTGGGGACTTGGGCTGAGTTTTTCCTTATATGCTTCCTCCAGGAGCAAGGTCCTGATGGCACCATCCCAGGGACAGATAGAGGAGAACAGACAGAGAAGGGAGGAAGATAGGTCATGGGAGCTGCTTGTGAACCAGGTGTTTCCCAGTGCTCCTCCCTGGAAGCTGGAAAAATCACCCAAGACACTCCATAGATCCTGTTCATTCCACCTCTGCAGGGTGTAACTACCGTGGAGAGAAGCAATTTGTGTCACAGCGACTTTTTGCACTTCAATTCTCAGTCATCATTCATGAAAACAGAAAATTAATGACCGGGAGAAAAAAATCAAAACAAAATACAAAAGCAAAATCAAACTCCCATACACCAAGCAAATACCTCTAAACGTTTAAGGAAGGTCCTGCTGCCACCCATCAGATTCAGTTTGTGATTTACAGGAAAATGCTTGCACCTGCTTTTACATTTATCTGGGGGCAGCACTGCCTTCCAAAGCCCCCAGGATTTTCCTCACAGTTCACTTTTTTGCCTTGAGGAGAGTCTGTGGCCAGGCTGCTTTATGAACACCTAAAAGATGCAAACCTCCAGGGCAGAGGAAAGCATCGCAGTGTTAAAATTCAGACCGAGGAGAGGGAAAACAGACAGGTCTTCTCATTCAGACTTCCACGCATCAGCTGAGAACCTGCCGCAGAGGCATAGGGGAATATGGTGTTCCCAAGCCTCTCCAAGCCTCAAGTTGCTGGGGTTTTGTGGGATGTGTAGCCAAAAAAGCTCTAACATCCCCTTCAGAGGCAACTATGGACAGAGGGATGAAGGGAGTTGGCATAAAATATAAAGGCTTCATCTCTTAGTAGCCCAAACTTGCTCCTCTGGAGGTCTGTTTTCTACAGCACCCTTGCAAGAGGCTACACACCAGCATGGGCAACACCTTCACATCACCAACTGGCCTGGGGACACCAGCCCACAAGCTGTTGTGAGGACAGACAGGCCACACCAAGGACCCAGGACAGATGGGACAATGAGGACATTTGTCCTGCACCTGCACATGGGCTGTTCCCTGCCTCCTTCCCCACAACAAGGATGCTGCCCATAACCAGGGCAGAAAAAATACAAGCTGGAGAGAAATGCACTGCATCCAGATGGTGCTCGTTGCTTTTCGTAGTTCCATCAATTTTCTCCACCCTGCTCACCCCACACCATCCCACAGGTTCTCATCATACCCCATGTGGCCTGATGGAGACTGTCTACAAATGCTACAATAGCATCTGGATTTTGAAACAGGCAACAGAGTTGGTTGTAAAACAGTGAGCTGGTGAAAACTGAAGCACAGAGTTGTGATGTGACATCCCAAGGACAAATGAATTGACTGGTATCACAGGGAGGTACCGATTCAGCCCTATGCTGGGAACAGTCTATGCTGTGGCCAGTGACACTGGAGGGGGGTCTCTGCTGCCAGCAGCCCATTTGGTTGTCACCCAGTTGAGCCTGGGGTTGGGCGTAGAACTTAGGGAATGTGCCTGCTCCCCTCCTTATCACAAACAAGGGATGAAATAATTACTTTTTACTCCAAATCCACCAAATGGCCCCTCTCACATGTTAAGCCTCACCATCACCACCTGTTTGCAGCAGGACGTCATTGTCCCCATCCTCCTCCATGTCCCCCAACAGCCGGGTATTGCCTGAACAGTGCTGGGGAAAAAGCAGGCACAAGAGGCCAAAGCACAGTGTCTCTCCCCCACCAGCACTGCTGAAATGGGCCTGGGGCACCCAGAAAACTCTCAGGTTGGTGCTGCTCACCTGCTCTCCAACTGCAGGAGAGCAACCACCTGGGAACCCTTATCTCCCTGAGGGTCCTTCCCTGGACCCACAGACGGTGGCTGAGAGCAATCAGAGGATGAGGAGGGAAGGACAGAGTTGGCCTGAGGCAGTTGTGATGAAATAAAAGGCAAGAAAGTCTCTTGCCCAAAAGTACGGGAAAATTTAATTATCAGGGACAAAACACCATCTGTTTGTGTGGACTGTGACCTCTCAATGCCCCCTGGCTTTAACAGCTCTTAAATTAGCGTGTTTGTTAGGGAATATTAGCTGGTTGACATCAGGGAAGCAGTTCCTTGCAGGGGCTGTGCACCCAAACGCATGCTGGATCAGCGGCCATAGGGGAAACAAAATACCCTTTGGCATAGGAAGATGCCCTCCAAGCATGGCTCTTGGCCAGCAGTGATGAGCACTGGCAAGCCCAGCACCGCTGCCTGGTGCCACTGGTAGGTGAGTTGTGGCTTTGAATCTCAGACTGTCCAAAACAGAGAAAAAGCCAAGAAGATGTAGCTCGGAGGAAGATTTTGCTATGCAAAGCCAGCAGAATTAAATGAATACTCAGTAGAGGAGAAATTGTGTTAAAATCCAATTTGTTCCTAGCTGTACAATGTAGTGAAAATGTACAGGCTGGTACTCTGCCTGGGAACTGATTCTGTCTTTACATGATGTCAAACTGTGCAGGTTCCTTCCTTCTTCCTTTCTTCCTTCCTTCCTTCCTGCACCAATTTCGTATTCCCATACTACTGACAGGACAGCTCCTCATCACCTGTGCATAATAACTTCATAACTGTCTAGGTTGGAAGGGACCTTTCAGATCATCAAGCCCAACCATCAGCCCAAACCCTACAAGCCTCATACATGGACAGGGATTTGAACCCTTGACCCTCAGATTAGGAGTCTGATGCCCTCTCAGCTAATCTACATACCCAAGTCTATGTTCTTACACCTTAGAAACAGCAAGTAGTTTTGAACCTGAACTCAGGACAAGAGGCATTATCCTCCACATTTACTGTTTCTCAGGGTCCTCTTCCTATAGTAATAGTCATGTCTCTATCATTTCCCAAACTACACCACAGCTTTGCCTCTTCTCACTTTTGCAAGCAAAAGAGATAAGACATGAAGATCAGCCCTTGCAATGCCAAAATTGACTGCCCCTCGCCCACTTTCATCCAGGGAGGCCCTGGCCTGGAGCCTGCACTCATTCCTCCCCTCTCTCCAGGACAAGATAGAAGAAGGGACCAGGCTGCCCACTCCTTGCCCAGATGGTTGCCTTCCACCATGTGTGGCTGGGCAGATGTGGGCCATGTGTGTGCTTCATCTCAGGACCCTTCCTACAAGCTCCAGCACTGAAGGAGGAAAAAAACCCCAGCAGCCAAGAGCAGCCCCAGAGTCCCCGGTGGCCCTCAGCCCCCTCCCAAATTCTGGCTCAACTCCATCCACTGGGGCAAGACTCAGTTTAGGGGAGGGCTTGTTTTTTAATTAGAAAATATTCATCAGCATTTAAAAATAAAATTTAAAAAAAAAAAAGTGTCAACCAGCTGGGGCTGTAAGAGCTGGGGCGTTTTGGCTCCCGACCGAGCACTTTGATAGAAAGGCTCTTTGGAAAACGCCGTAGAAAATATTTAATTTCTCCCAAGGCCTGCATATGGGGCTCATCACTTGTGCACATTGCACAGGAATATTCATGTGCTCTGGCCTCCTGCTACAGGATGATGAGGGTTTGCCGGTGCAGCGTGCAAGAGAGGCTCCTTCACTACTTTTTTACTTTTATTCTTTTATTTTTTTTTTTAAACTTTGGAAGAGGAGAGTGCTGTGTTTCCCTTTCAATCCCCAAATATTCCTCAATGGCAGAACAAAGGAAAAGCAGAGCCAGAGTCAAGTCTACTTGTATTCATCAGCCTGCTGTGCTCACTGCAGAGTAAAGCCATGGATGAGCAGCAAACATGGGAAGAAATACATTTCTACAGTCTGTTCTGCTGCTTTTGGGTTGCCTGAATCTCTTGTGATGCTGCCTGGTGCCTGGATGGATGAATGGAGAGAATACAGCTCCCACTTCCCTGCAGAACAGGTTTTGGTTGCCACTCTAAGGATATGGAAGTGGCCACTGGGTATTCCTTTACCTAATATCCTACTGAAAAACTTGGGAAGGGTAGAAATACTCCAATGTAGCTGCAGAACTGAGTCTGTCTCAGCAAAGGGACAAGTTCCACAGATGCCTCAGTCCCCAGTCTCCCACAAACGCTGCTGGCTCCTTCCCCTTCAACCTCAGCTTTCGGCTTAGTAATGTGAGGGCTGAGGGCTTTTCTGCAACAAGACAATGAGCTGTTTTCTAACCATAATCATAATCACCTAGGTTGGAAGGCACCTCTCAGACCATCAACTCAACTCTGACAAGCCTCAGACATACACAGGGAGTTGAACACTCAATCCTCATTCACCAAATTAATACCAAACATCTTCTCTGCCTCTCCCTGTGATGCCTCCAGTACAATTTATTTATCTCTCCATGAGCCCCCACCTCCACAGGGCTCTGGCTCCTGCCCTTCAGTCTGTCCAGGTCATCTGACTTTATTTAACCTTTCCTAAAGGTCTTGTGCTCCCTCTCCTCATCTCTGGCTGTACCCCTCATCCTCATTGCCCCTACAAGCTGCTCTCTGTAGCTCCAGCACCTCCCACAGCAGCAGGCAACAGCCCACAGAGAAGTAGATCTTGTCTCCACAAAAGCTTCCTCCCGACCCTTGAAAACTCTGAGCACAGACTAAGAGAAACCCTGGCCAAGGAGAGGGGCTGAGAAAAGAAACCATCCAAGTTCTATGGTTGAAAAAGCCTGTGGAGAGGGCACAGCTCCCAACAGGGTTGCAGAAGAGCCTCCAAGTTGAGCAATACATTTGAGCAGGTGTCAAATTGAAGTTGTTAAACATGCTGAGGAAAAGTATTAATTAAAAAAAAAAAAATTGTACTGAATTTTCAAAACAGAAGTGATTTCTAAATCAATGTGTGCACACACACATGCACACTTCATTAGATGTTGTTATTTTTTTGCAACCTTTCCCAACCAGGGGGGAAATATGATGCCAGGAACATGCTTAGGCCAAGTGTCGCAGATCCAGTGTGTTAAAAATAAATCAATGAAAACAAGAGTTCCTAAACCACACACATCTGGAACTTTGTGTCCAGTTTTGGGGCTTTGGTACAAGATGGGTATTGCAAGTCCAGTGAAGGGCCATTTGGATGATGACAAGGCAGAAGCATAAAGAATGAGGACAAGTTGAGACAAAAGGGTTTATTAGCCCAGAGAAGGGAAGGCTACATAGGGACCTAACAGCAAACTGGTGGTGCCTAGAGGAAAGTTACAAGATGATGAAGACAGACCCTTTCCTCCATGAGGGAAAAATGAGAGACAAAAGGCAGGAGCTACAAGAGGAGAGGTCCAGGCTTGCCATTAAAAATATTTTTTCTGATGGGGAAAAACATCCTTCCCTACTGGAAAGGGGATCCAGATAGATTTTTGGATCTCCAGCCCTAGAGGTTTTCAAGACACAAATGGGCAACTCTGTTACTTTTAAGTAAAACTCTGTATTCATCCTGCTTGGGGAAGGAGGCTGGACTACAGACCTCCTAAATTCACTTCTCACACAGATGGATGTAAGAGAATGCCATTGTCAGGAAAAACAAAACGTAAAAAAGTCCCCTGCAAACTCTGGGAGGGGAATGGCTCAGCCCAGAGCTCCCTACACACACACTGTGAAGCCAAATCTGTTGCAACAAACGTGACCAGCAATTAGCTTGAAGCAGGACAGAGAGGATGGGCTGCAACACATCAGGGCCAGATCCGTTGATGAAACAGAGATGGAGAAGACAGCCATCTTCCCCTCTTCAAAAACTTTCTATAGGGACCAACTCGCATGACACTGGCAAGTGATTAACGAGCGGCTGAGCCCATCAGCACACAGGCTGCGTGCAGGGCTGCGTGCGTGTGTGTGTGCTGCTCCCTGACACTTGGCGGGGAGGGGAGCTGGGATGGGGGGAAGAAAGAAGAGCACTGACAAGCAGATGATTAATGGAAACGCGAGGGAGAGGAAAAGTAACGTCCGCTGAAACTATCAGGTGGTGCGAGCACGGGAAAGAAACTCAGAGACGCTGTCCCCATCCCAGCTCCGCACGCATCGTGCCTCCCAGCTCTGAGCTGCTCGCCAGTCCCTTCCTGGCTTCTATTTTTGCAGGTGCAATTTCATATTTGAAAATAACCATGCTGCACACACAGAGATTAATTTTTTTCCCCTCCCCATCCCCGGGCTCATTGCACTGAAACAGCAGCGATGGGAGACCAAACCTCCCAGAGTCTATGGCAGCAAACCGGAATTCAAGCACTCATCAGCCCAAACCTCCAGGTGAAGGTGCCCACAACGTAAGCTCTCCACACCACCTGCACTTTGAAAGCAGTGTAGGCATGAAAACACACATAAAATCACCACTTTGCTCTAAAATAATAATAATTTTAAAAGGATCAAGAAATAAAATTAAAGAAGCTGAAAGCTAAAGCCTGGGTCAGCTTCAAAAATTTGCTCAGAGTCTGTAAATAATATCCCAAACACTAGAGCTGGCACAATGGCTCCACCAGCAAAGTGGGTGAGAAGCTTCTGTTCCTTATCCAACATGAAAGGGCTCAGCCTGGACCATCAAACAAATAGCATGGAGATGCAAAGTGGTACATTATATTCCGCTGCACTGCTTCTGGGATTGGGATACCCTGGGGAAAGGTCTGAGGGAGCAAAAAAAGGATTTTGTTATGGGTAAGGTCAAAATGAGCCTCCTGCCTCCAGATCCTCCTCCAAAAGGAAGGACCAAAATGGAGACCCAATGGTCTTAAGTCAGAGAGGATCCAGAGATTCATGGCTCTGGGGTGAAAGATTATGGATTAGATACCACCAATGGCCTCTGGACACAACCATAAAGCAGAGGACAATGTCTTACAAGCTCCTTGCTTGAGTGAGTGCTAAGCAAACACCAAGTGCCTGGTCTACACTGGGGTGCAACAAGACCCAGATCTGGGCTATTAGCAGATTTTCCCTGTCAAAACTAATGCCCAGCCAATATGACCTGCTCAGAAAATTAACTTGTCACATTGTTGAGCACTTCAGCACTTCGGAGCTGTAGGCAATTGCATTGGAGGGCTCCACGAACCACTTGCACCATTGACATGGTTTAACAGACTGCTGTTTATGAGACAGAGCAGTATTTAAAAGACACATTTCTCTCAGAGCCACACATAAAATTTGATAGCTAAATAGCTGTAAATGCTACTGAAGTCTGACAACTTGAAGAGGAATCGAGGGTCTGTCATGCGGAGTATCCGCCAGTACACCCGGCTCTGCAGAGCCAGCGGGACTTTCGGTCTCATAAAACCTTTTTTATATTGGAAGTGAGAATTTGTGCAGTGCATATGAACTCTCTTTTATTGGGCTGGTGTGATGCTGAGAAAATGCAGTTAAAGTTCTATGAGTCCTCCTTGGAGCGCTATTGGGGCGCCTATAAATCAAAAGCTTTATCCTGTAACTGGTTTACTAAATAAACCTGCTTTAATTTGGGCTCATGATGAGTGTCAGAGCCTGCAGCAAGAGTGAGTGCCTCCCCTTTATGCTGCTCATTCGCACCAGCAGAGTGGGTCCAGACCCCTCTTTTTGGCCCTGGCTCTTGGGGCCAAAAATAGCATCCCAACAACAGATCATCTTCCAGAGCCTGGCATCACTCCCTCAGAATTGGGAGCCTTACCCTCTTTAAACATCCACGGCCCCCCATGATGCTCCCAACTCCCAGCTGCTGCCCTGAACCTGGCCCAGACCCCCATGCCTACACAGCTGATTTTGGAGAGGTCTCAGGAGTATCCTGATCTGGAAATGACCACAGACCCACCTTCAGCACCCAGTGGATATGGAGTATTTCCAAACCTTCACAAAAACCTGGAGAGCACTCCAGTTGGGGAGGAGAGGTTTGGAGCTCCCTTATCCCCTACAGACTCCTACATCTCCACTCTACAGCTGCATTAATTATTTCATCTTAGTCTGGCTTCCTCATTAAGCTAACCTAGACGGCCCGTGGCTGAGTGACAGTGAACTAGTCTGCAGGAACCCTAGCCAGCAGTGCTGGAAGCCATAGGCTTGATGTGATTTACGTGTACTATTATTACACATATCTCAAACATGCAATTTTTAGAGGACCTGAGGCTGCTGGACTGGTGGAAGAAAACCCGCACAGAGGCAGCAGTGCAGCATCTGGACCGAGCTGGGGTATCAGCACCTCACCTTGTGCATGGCCAGGGTGGTCGACACTGGGTTCAGGAGTGATTCCTTTGTGGATGCTCTAGAGCAGAGAGTGGAAAGCCCCCACACTGCTGCTAGCAGCCCTGTATGTGACACAAAACATCTGTGTCACAGCAAGGGCTGGGAAGCATGACTCCTCCGGCACCGGCTGCGGGACAGCCCCTTCACTCCACTGATGTGGCTGTAAGTTCAGCTAATTTTGGTGTTGGGCTCCCCTTGGGATGCTTGGCTTTTGTGGGTTGTAAGAACGATGCTTTGGGGCATTACACAGATCCCCTTTTTCCAATACAGCCAAATCCGAGGCTTTCGTGTGAATCCACAATGCTTTGCTGTCTCTGCAAACAAGTGTATAGAAACACAAGACTGCAGCCCCTTGGAAGCCTCCAGGGAAAATTCAAAGCAATGAAGAAATATGAGTTGTTTTTCCATGAACCCATCGAAAAAAAAGGAAAAAAAAAACAGCCCTGAAAAACTCCACGTTACTTTTCAGACCGATTTCGCCAACAGTACAGGTCTTTTTCCCACAGTCTAAGGAATCAACACATTTTCAAATCACTCCTGCTTATGGTATTGAATATCAGAAAACGATTGCCTTTCATTCAGCAGCTGTTTTGGGACACTGAGGGAAAAGGCAGTCAGTCTAAACTTAGTAAAACATGACAAAGGGTTTCAGTGCATTTAAAAGCTAGTTGCAAAGAGTGGGAAAAAAAGGAGAGGTCTGCAAGGGGTAAATGTGAAGAGGAGGATTTTGGGGTGCCAGCCATCGTTCCACAGCCACAAGTCTCTCTCAGTAGCAGAGGGACCATTGCAACACTGCTCCAGTCCTCCCTGTCCTTGGAAAAACACAGGGATATGTCCTTATTTTACCAGGAAAATCTAAAGTATCTCCCTATTTACCCATTTCCAGTCTTTCTGATGCATGAATGCCCAGGCATCTCTGTGCTGCTGGAGGGGAGTGGGCAGCTCCAAAAATAAACCAAGGAGCTCAGTGCATTAAGGGGAAACCCAACAGAGGGAATAGCAACAGAGAATGGAGGATTTGCTGAAATAAGCTTGTTCTGAAGGACTGGAAGGAGAAAAGCTCTAGTCTCCTACAGGCTTGTGCAATTTAATCCCTCTGTGCCTCCAGCAATAGCTCTAACCTCTTCTCGCTCATTCTGTGTCCCCAGCCCCATTCACAGGGAAGGGATTCAATACCCAGATCCCTGCTGAAATGAGAGCATGGACCTGGCCGCCAGCTCTGGTGGCATTTTCCATCCACCATACCTGGCTGCAGCTGGCCAGCACGATGGCAAGCCTTCATGAATCAGGGAAGTATAATAGCCCAGTAGACACAAGAAGGACACCAAAAGGGAAGAAAGATAGAGGTGGCCAAGCCCAGGCCCTCAAGTTGGGTAATGCAGCCCATCGCTCCTGGTTGAACACCTCCAGCAATAGCCCTGGGTGAGGGACCAGAGAAAGGAGTCTTGTCCCCATCCTCTCTGACCCCTGTGTCCCACCTGGTCCCTTTACAGCCACAAAAAAGCCTTAATGCCACCAGGTAAGCAAAGAGCCACGACCGCCGGGGCTTCTAACTAAGACAAACTGCCTCTCTCCTTCCTCCCAGATTGCAAGCAGATGTGTGCTTAATACCTGCTGCTGACTGCGGTGCTTAGCAAAGCAGCATGGTCTAGGAGCAGAACAGAGAAAAAAAATGTGTGAAATGAGGGAATGGAGGATTAGTGGGAATTCACCTGGCTCTGGGAGGGCAAAATGTTGCTGTTGCGGAAAACAAATGTCACTTCCATCACACAAGGGGCATTTGTGACAGCTAGCACACGGGACACCTGGTTAAAGACTCTGGTGAAATTAAGAGATCCTGGGGAAAAGCTGTAAGGCAAGTTCTAAGTTCCTCAAAGAGAATCACTCTCAGCCCACAGCAAGCTATAGGAGCAGTCCTGCTTGTGTTACATGGCCTTGTCTTCCTTTTTCAAATAAACCATTCAAGACTGTGCACCTCACTGCCTGCCTGCCTCTGGGTATCTGACCCAGCTGCTACCATTGTTGGCTTCTCTGGTGAACTGGATACATTCACCCATTCAGCTATGCCTTGGGAAGTGCACCAGCAGCCCTCATACTAAGGAAGGTGTGGACACACAGGACCCATCTTTGGTGATGCTAAGAATAGCACTAGAGGAGGAAAAGTCAGGATAAAGGTACCTCCAATCATAATGGTTCTCCATAACACATGAGGAAGATGAGGCCCCTGCACCATCTCCATTCCTACACACAGGCAGCTTGTACTCATGATAGTGGCAGTTATCTCCTCATGAGAGGATTCCAAAGCCTGAGGCATCAGGGCATGTCCTTGCACCAAGGGCCCCATGAAATGTGGAGCTGGGATGTGAGTACAGCCCAGGAAACACCACATGTTGTACTTCTACCACACTATGGGAGGCAGCAGCTTGCTGCTAGGATCCCCAGTCTCTGGAATAACATCCAATGGGGTCTCCCATCTCCCAGTGGTGTCCTGCACAGCAGGACAGTGTTTTGCAAGCTCAGCCATAAGAATCAAGCCCAACCTGCTCCCCTTCCCCCTCGCTGCTCCTGGCTTGCTCTCTGCCGAGCCCTTGTGGGTCACACGTGGCGTCCCACTTCCCGGCACAGCTCCACCGGCTGGAGCAAAGAGCAGAGTCAGACCCCAAATTGCAGATTAGTGCGTTGGGTTCATGCACGGGAAACAAAAGATCGGAAATCTCTGAAGTGCACAGCTGGAATCCACACCCTGGCCATGTTTTTGTGAGATATCACGTACGATTTTAAAAGCTATCTAGAGAGGGGTCTGCTTTAAAACAGCCTGGCGGCTGCTGCGCTAACACCACCACTTGTCACACTGACCAGGACCTTCAGCTGCTCCCTGTCCCCCATAGGCCATGCTCATCTGTAGCCTTTAGCCTTAGGTTATGAAATTATTCAAGGAAAGGATTAAACATCCTCCTCTGCATTAATTCAGCACCAGCTGTGGAGGGAGAGTGGGAAGGGAAGGATGTGCATCCCAGAAAATTCACTGTGGGATACTACATGCCAACACCCCAAAATGATGGTCCCTAGAAACACTGGGGGTTCCCTATCCATTGTATTTATGGCCTCACAAGGTCACTGCAAGGGGAAAGTTGGTGAGATATAATAAGATGTTCATGTGGTACCATAGAGAACAGGGACCACAAAAGTACTCATCTCCTTCTCCTACTGAAGAAGTATTTTCTTCTTCTTGCAATGCTCCTGCAACAACAGCTACACTTTGGAGGGATGACAACCTATGGCATCTTTCTAATGTTCCTTTCCACACACCTGGGCTTCTGGGCTAAAAGGCACCCAAGGTGAGAACAAACATCCTTATGAGACACTTACCTATCCTCTTTCTCAACACCGCTGGTCTGCAAGGAGCCTGCCAACTGGCTGCCTGGATTTATTCTACTTATGGCTTCATTTCTTCTTCACTGTCTCTCCTTCCTTTCTTTCATGTGATCAGGGTTGCAGGCTGTCCTGTCAGCCTGACTTTGTGGGACATCTGCTTCACCTTGATTCACAACTGCCCATCTGCAGCTGTGTTGCTGGTCAGGAATGACCAGTGAGCCTTGCCTATGCCTGCTCATTCTTTGGGCTCTTCCACCCCAAAGTAATCTCCCCATGATAATCTCACAGTTAATGTCTCTTCCCAAAGAACATAGTTCCCTTCATTGAAATTGACCTCAGCAAGGGAGCAGCTTCTTCATTCCTTCTGTCCACTTGATTTGGACCAGAAGAACTGGTCCAAATGAGAAATTTGTTACATATTTATAAGATTTGCCTAGAAGGTCCAGCTTGGTGACATGCCACAAACAGCCTTCCTAGGGAGAGAATACTTTGGAATTCTCTCTAGTGTTCATCCTTTAGGGAGTTTGGAGTGATGCCAGGATCCAGTGGACACCGTGCTCAATGCACTTGCCACACTGGGACATGGAGCAAGGCTCCACCCCCCACCTGGAAAACCACCTTCCCAGAGAAGCAATAAATACTGGAGTATCAATACCCATTGGTACAGTTGCAGGTTCACCCTAATGTGGGAAAAGTCAGATCAAACTGGACTGGGGCTGCAAAACTGGGAACAAACCCCCATTCTAGCAGATGAAGGATTGAGGATGAGATGCAGAAAGAACATAAAGTCATCAAATTTATTTTTACCAGCACAGATATGGAATTCCTCACACCTGAAATCTATCTTAGGACAGCCTTGATAGCACACACTGCTTCAAACCAAAGGTACTTGGGTTGGCTTCCTGGGACAGGAGATATCTTAGGGTTTATTAACAGAAAAAAACATTTCTGCAACGTGCCCAGAGACTCCAGCTCAGCAGCATTGCAGTAAGGGTGGTGGGGAAGGAGGGGCAGATACACCTATTCTCCTTCTCCATAAGGAAATGATCAAAAAAAGGGCAAGATCACCTCCTGCAGCCAGGGATGCCCAGCACCATCCTGCAGGCTCAGAGCCCAGGCTGCCCTCCCTCCCACACTGAGATGGGAAACCCATTAAATACTGTGAGTAACGAAGCCTCAGCTGCTCCTCCCTGGAGGCACTTTCACAGTCAACTTGAGGAAATTGTTCCTGATATCCAGCCTAAATTTCCCTTTGTTGATTTTCAGTTGAGCAGCGGAAAGGTGGGAGCTTTAATGAGACGAGCGGGGCCACTGCAGGGGAAGGAGCCGTCAGTTTGAGCGAGGCAATGCACAGAGCTGGGGTTTAAGTGAAGCAGCTATTGCAAAAAGCCCAGAATCCTAAAAACTTGGGATGGAAAAGGTCTATTAACTTTCCCAATGGACTAACATGAGATTGTTCCCCCATTTTCTAATGCTTCTCCCAGTCCAGCTATTTGATTGGGACCAGAGCTCTGCTTTTTTTTTTTTAAAAAAAAAGGAATTGCTGCATGTGGAATAAAATGTTGGGCTTTATGGCTGGATTTTCCTGTCTCATCCAAGGGCAAATTTTTTTTGCTGGCTTTCCTGTGAGACACAATTTCTTCTGCCCTGAAAAAAGCATCAAAACTCTTCTGTCAGGGCATAACGTGAATGGCAGCAAGTTACTACAAGCTTGTGTAAACAGAAGTTTATCTAGGAAAGAAACATTCAAAAAACCCTGCATAAAGTCACTTTCTGGGACACAGGTGCTGTTCAGCAAGTCACCACCCACCTCAGAACTTCCCTTGTGGGAGCCCAGCATGATGCTGTACTGCAGACTGGCACTGGGATAAGTTCAATGGATATGAAGCTGATGCCACCCTGCACTACTTTTTTCCACCTTTAGCTGAGGAAAATGCTTTTTGTCACCAGATAAGACATTGCAATGCTCAGTGCAGAAGGATATACAGATGTGTGAACATGGGGTATGTAAAGGAATGACAGTGCAGCCAAGCAGGCTTGGCAATGGGGAGAGCATGACATCTATTGCTGCAAGCTATTGGGGGACCAGGTCCTAAAAATCCAGACTGGGACATGTGCTTCAGCAATGGAAGGTCCAGGAGTGCCAAGTCCCACTGTCTTACTCACATAAAGAGCATCTGCACTTGAGTTCCCAAAACAATCTGGCTGCTCTGAGGCTGTTCCATGGGATAACAAAGATCCCAGGTTGCCCTACGCTATTCCAGCCAGAGTGGTGCACACCACTCAGGAAGAGAGATGCCCATTATGTCTAGAGATATCATGGAACTGGAGGCATCTCAAGAACTAGCTCTGCTGGGCTAACCCATCCCAGCAGATGTCTGCTTAGTCACACAGTGTTTTCTTAAATGTCAGATGGCTGCATGGCAAGCAGAAGGGCACTTTCCCAGGTAAAGTGCTTTTACAGGCTGGTAATGGCAAAGTGGCTGCACACTCCCTGGAAATGACAGGCTCTGTTTTCCTCAGGCTCTGCCATCCATCAGGGTTTACCAGTGGAGAGAAGCAGATGGTGCACTGGGCCTTGCTGAGGGAGGAGGTTGTTTGGGGCAGTTATCACTGCAGTGAGCCATCCCATCCCTTCCTGGGTCAGAGAATCATAGAAGTGTCCAGGCTGGAAGGGACCTTTCAGATCATGGAGTCCAACCATCAACTTAATTCTGACAAAACCCATAGTTAAACCATATCACTAAGCACCACATCTACCCATCTTTTAAATATCTCCAGGGATGACAATTCCAACTCTTCCATGGGCACCCTGTTTCCATGGTTGGCAACCCTTTTGGTGTAAAAATTCTTCTGACCTTTGCACCCTCCAAAAGCACCCCTTTACTCTCACAGTGCCCTTTGGTGTCACAGCAACACCCTCAAGGGACACAACTTGAGCACACAAGTTACAAAACCTTCAATGAGAGAGGCCCACATCAAGGTGTTAGAAAAACACAGCCGGATAGGTTTTGTTGAAGAGTCTAGAAGCAGGAAGGACCTGACCAAAGGGGAATGAAAGAGAGATTTTTCTTCATCTTCTTCCTAAGCACTGGGAAAGGGGATGCATTGCACGGTACATTGCAAGTTTGGGATGTGGCAAGATACCAGCTGCCTTTTATGTGTTGCAAAACCACCTCCTCTGTGGCAGCTGAGATTTCAAAGCATAAGCTCTGACCTTGGTAACATTCTTTTTACATACCAAGTCACTGCCAATGCTGGAAATGACAGGAAAAAAAGGCTGAGATTTCAAAGACTCTAATGCATGGCTGGGTCTGTTAAGAACTGGGAGAGCCCCAGCTGCCAGCACAGTCCTTCAGCGCTCTGCCACTATTCGTTATGAGCACAAGGCAGAGGGATCAAAACAGCATGAGGTGATGAAGAGCATTGGACTGGGCAAGAGGAAGATGATTTGAAAACTTGACAGGATGCAGTGGGCAGAGCACTCTGCTGGTAGTTTTAGGGGTGATAAGCATTGCTGAGCAGGTTACTTACAGTTTCTTATGATTTTTATGACTTTGCTCCAAGGGCGGATGGTTGGTGGATGGCTTGAACAGGCTAGATACTGTTTGGCATTTTTTTATTATTACCTTTGTGGAAAAAAATAGGGCAGATTCACATTTTTTTCCTGTGAAGGCAAACATCCAAGCAACAACAAGGGGAGAGAGGAGAGAGGACAAAACAAAATAACTTCTCCTAAAAGCTAGATGGGCAGATGGAGAGGGAAAGAGAGGAATCCTTCTCACACATGACATCCTATTTGGTCCTTTCTGACTGACCTTTCAGCCTAAGGGTCTACCCCCTGAGACGCTTTACCAGGTACATTATTTAATTCCTCAGTTTTCCCCGTTCAGGCAGCAAGGGAATAGCTGTCTCTGATAGCCCTGATTTGCTAAATAAAACACTCCTTGAAGTCTCCCTGCAATAAAATTTGCACAGAAAATTGACATTCTTCCTCCTCCCATCAGCTCTGATGCTGTTTGTTTGTGAGTTAATAACTTGGACGCTTGGCTGAGCTATTGATCCCTTCTCAGCACAATCATTCTTCTGGGCCCAAAATACACAAAAAATAAACCAAACGAGCTAGTGATGGCAAAATTAACTCAGCACTTGCAAGTACCCCCATGACACTGGTGCTGCAAGGGGACTCACGTCCTCCTCAGTTGCTTGTATTGTCCACCATGCTGACACTGTATGAGTTTAGATATGATTTTTCATCAGGGAAGCAGTATTGTGTCTTGCAAGCAAAAAGTCAGCCTCCACTACTCAAAATTATCACCTGGCTTTAAGTACTCATCACTGAGTTAGGGCTTTGTATCAGGATAGATGGAACATGCAGGTACCTGGGCTACAGATCTCTGGCAGCAGTGGCAGAAGGGTACCATCACCTACAGGTACAGAATCACAGAAATGCAGGGTTTGGCTGAGACCTCTGGAAATCATCTAGTGTAACCACCTTGCAAAAGCAGGCTCACCTAAGGCAGACTGAACAGGTATACATCCAGATAGCTTTTGATTGTCTCTGGAGATGGAAAGTCTACCACCCCTCTGGACAGTCTGTGCCAGTGCTCTGTCACCCTCAAAGTAAGGAAGTTTATCCTCATGTTTAGATGAAACTTCCTGTTTTCAAGTTTCTGCCTGTTACCACTTGTCCTGTGCCTGGGTACTACCAGAACCCAAATTCCCTAGCCAAAAGAAAGTGTTCAACACCAACCCATCCAGTCCCTCCATCTAGGGTAGGATGCTCTTGGTGCTTTTGTTACACTAGACAGGACGTGGAGATTCAGAGACAGATCTCCCTCTGACACCCACTCTAACAAAATATAATGAAAGGAAAAAAACCACGGTCTCTGCAATGTCCTAGTCCTCCTTAACTGCTTCTCTACAAGCAGGGCATTGCACCACCTCTCTCAAGGGAATCCTTGCCCTGAGTCCTGAAGTTGTATTTTTGCTTTACAATCTGCTCGCATGCCTCTGGCTAATTGTTCTTCAGAGTGCTCTTTTCAGGGGAGATTTTCATGGCAAACAATCAATTTTTCCCAAGTTGCGGGTTTTTTTTTTCCCTTCAAAGCCTTTGATGTCTGGGAAAATAACAGGCAACCTTAACATACAGCTAAGCATCAGGCAAGGGCTGGGAAGCACTAAGCGGAAATGCATTTAGTTGTCTGGGTCAAAAACCATTTCCTTTGTTAAATGATTATTATTGTTCCAAGAGGATTTCAGTGGGAATTGAGGGTGCTTAGATAGATGGATTCACAGGTTTGCTGAGCTTCTATAAGGGTCTCTATATCCCCCACCATAATTCTACATCATAACTTCCAACACCAATAACTCTTCTATGACTCCCAACAGATATTCCTGTGCCTTCCAAAGCAATAACTTCTCAATGAACTCCAGACCTGCCAAATCGACTGTTTTCCCCCTGTGGACGCCTGTTTTTTGGCCCTTCTCACCAGCCCCAAGGGAATCTTGACCCATTTACCTCCCCTTCTGGTTCCAAGCTCAGAGCAAGGGGAGATGAGATCAGAAAGCGATCTGCCTCGGACGTCAAGAAATAGCTCTGGCACTAAAAGCTTTCAGTCGTCTCCCATTTTCCTGACTGCTCTCAGCAGCTGAGGGATCCAGCCCAAGATCTGCTCACACCAGGCATCCTTCTGAGCAAACCTCCCCCCATCACATGCCGCCCTTTCTCACATCACTTGCTTCTTCCCACTCGTACCTGCAAATTGTTAGGCGTGCGTCGCAGGTCTCCCCCGGAGAAATTACTCAGGTTATTCGCTGAGGCTCCTGAACAAATACTTAAATAAGAAACAAATTGCAATGCATTTCTTGGGTCGCCAAGCTTCCCAGTTCAGCCATAAGAGCAGCACACCAGGCACAGTGGCACAGAGCTGCTGCCTCTCTGTGCACTTGATCTTAACGATGTGTTAATTAAGCTAAGGTTAGAGCCGCTCGTTACCTTATTATTTTTGGTTCTATCACAGTAATGCTCAGCAGCCTCAATCAGGAACAGGTTTTTTCTTTTTCTTTGACTTTTTTTTTCCCCTCTCCCCTTTTAAGTCACAAATTATTTCAAGATCTGGTAAAAATAAATGCACACAAGCACAGTCTGCTTTTTTCCAGGGTATTTTGTTCTGTGAGGGAAGAAAGGTTTCAACAGTGTGTTTGAATCAAAAATGAACATATGCAAGAGGGGAAGAACGATATGCATCAGAAGTTCCTTTTCTTTTTTTTTTTTTTTTGAAAGGTTTTCTTTCAAACAAAGAAAAACCCCCAAAGTCTAATCTCACAGCATTAGGTGTACAGAGTCAGTTCATGCTGCAGAGCAAATATATTGAGCAAGCTACAAGGCTGCCCAAAGGAGGACAGAGGAAGGATAAGCGATTTATCCTTCGTTTTGGGGCTCTCTGGTTGCTATCCCTCTCACCAACCTTCAGACTCCTCCAATAGTAGGGGCAAGCTCAGCCAGCTGCCTCTCTGGTCACCCCAATCCCATGTGCACAGGGAAAACAAGCCATGCCTCTGTTTCTGAAGAAATAACCAGGTTTTAACAGATCACCCTAAATTTGATAGCAAGCATGTGAAAGGAGTGTGAAAGGAGGTGTAAGTCAACCCATGCTAGGTTTCCTTCACATGGCTGCAATGAGCTGCCAGTTCTCATGAGCTTTACCACTCCCCTCAGAGAGAGGGTATGGAGGGGGGTGTGGAGACACAGCTTAGGAGCAGGATCTCTATAAAATCTTCCAGAGTGAAACCAAATGGAGTCCAGGTGAGCAGATGGGTAACATCACTGAGGCAATTCAAGTAGATTTTCTTGACCACAGGCAGTATGCAGGTGCCCATCCTCAGGGGAGAATGATCTTGGTGCCTTGGGAAACTGGAATGGCATCTCCCCATCTCCACTCCCTCCCAGCCAGGGTGATATGGTCCACTATGTCCCTCTAAAACTTCTCAAAGTCTTTGCAGGAGGGTTCAGTGCTTCTAATAGGGTTCTTAACAGCTTCTCCCTGTAAGTCTCTCTAGATAGCAAAACTGAGGAATCCCAATGGGAGCAAAGCTTAGCATCACACCCCCCAAGCTGCACCACAGCAACCTGGGTTTTTTAGAAGAAACCATCATGTCCACACTATCCAATTACTAGGAAGTAATCAAGCCAATGATGTACCTTGGGACCATCATGAGTAAAAGAACCACATGCCCAGCACAGGTCCTGGGATCCTGTGCAGGATTTGAAACCCAACATCGCTTCTTTCCCCTCAAATTTCTGGCTGCTTCTAAAACTGGCTTGAAAATATCATTAGGAAAAGAAAACCTCCAGAAACTGTTAGTGTTTCCTTGCCCTGCACCGAAATTGTCACTTCCCTTTGCACTTAGTGCTGCTAACCTCATCGGGAAAGAGCTGAACCTACCCCAAAACTTAACCCTTAACTTTGTCAAATCTCAGGAAGGGTTGGAAAAAAAAATAGCCTTTTGTGAAAGATAAACCATTGGAAAAAAAATTCAGAGAGGCTCAACTGTGCTTAAATGGGTAATGGAGCAGAAATGTGTCTGGAAGTGAGGGTGACAGAGAACTTTTCAGGGGAGCATGGTGTCTGTTAAAGCAGCAAACCCTGTCAGCTCTTGCCTTCCCAAGCAGTCTCTCAGTGCAAAGCAAGGCAGGCAAACATGCAGAGCCTTAACTCAGGGGCTCTGGCATCCAGGCTTAGAGCAGGAAGGCGCTGTGCAACTGCACTAATTATCTGCTGAACATCTGTCTCTCCCCTACTACCGTGGGGCCGGAGGAGTCCTCCGGCATAGCCGAGGATTAGCGCTGGAAAAGATTTTGTTGACTGCGTGATTTTGCACAGGGGATGGAAGGAGAGAAAAATATTTAAAATGTCCTGCAGATTGCCTGGAAGGGAGATGTTTTGGGGCAAATCTTTTGGATGAAGGGGAGGAATTTTTGGTCAAAACCATAGGCTTTGCTGGAGCAAGCAGCGGATGCCTACCTGACTGTGGGCTGAGGGATTTAGTCCCTTGCTGCAAATCAGAGGAACCCTGGCTCTGCCCCTGCTGTCCCACACATCTTGAGGAAAATCTGGGCATCTATTTAAATCCAGAGGCTGCTGGATTGTAACCTTCCTCTCTCCAGAAAGGAGGGCACTCTTGGCTATAGGCACAAAGGAGAAGGTTGAACCTTGCCTACTCTTATTTTCCCTGCCCAAAAGGCTAGAAAAAGGCAAAACAATACCACTTCCAATTGTGGTGTGGTACCTAGAGAATGGTGAGCATCCTTCTCACTGTGTTTACTGGGTTGTGGTTCTCCTGAAATTCATCTATATCCAGGGAGAGAGGTAAAGAGGACCCGGAATAGGCTCCAGGCATCAATCACCCTCTGTTAAACTGAGGACTCTCCTTCCTGGAGAAGTAAAGTGAGAAATCTGGAACTTTAGGAGACAAAGGTATTAATACATTCTCCCATCTTCATTCCACACCCCACCACCCTCGAGAGGGAAAATCTGCCCACTTGGTGTGACATCTACCACACATGTTAATGAGGTTTTCAAAAATTGTGTGCAAAAAGCCTGACAGAAGCTTAAAAAACAAACCTGCGGTGAAGAGATGCAAATCCCCCGCTGTTTAATTAGTACAAATGTCTGGTAAGCAGGGAATATATTTTTTTTCCCTTTAAGACCATCAGGGGCCAGAAACTTGCACAGTAACATAAACAAAACGTCCCTTAAAATCAACTGGTGCTTTTGGCCAAGCAGAAACAGTTGGGATTTCCAAATATGGCCCAAGGGAACATCGTCCCAGGCATTCTTGGGAAGCATCTCGGAGCCTGAACTGTCTCCCTGGAATAAAATCCTTCGGTCCAACATGACAAAAAAGCCATTGGATGACAGTCACTATCGCACAAGCACACAAATTAAGCAATCAATCAAATGAGCAATACCCCAGCAAACAGCAGTGCATGCTGCACTTTGTACTGGCAGTGGGTGAGCAGAGCTGACCCGTGGTTGCCTCCTGTTACACGTGGGCTATTGTGTTACCTTTTCCCCCAGCATCCCAGCAAGTGGTGGTTTCTTTTTGGTTCTGACCTTTCTATTCAAGTTTGGGGAGCAGGACCCTTTCTTGGAGAGAATACAGGTAATCCAGCAAAAGCATTTATTTTGGACTCAGCCACTACATAAATCAATGGTTATTCTGCAGGGACATGACAGAGCAAAAAATTAGACATAAAATTTGCCAGACGGCGAGAAACTGGCTAGAAATTGTTGCTGTCTCTCCTGGGTTGGGAAGGGATTCATGTCTCAAAGGTTCAGGGTTGCATGTGTACCTCTAGCTTCACGTAATGACGTCCCCTGGGCCAAAAAAGAGAAGGAAGACTATTAAAACCTCCCATGACTTCTTGTCTTCCATCCCTTTTAATTGCTTCAAAGGACATCACCGCTGCCCATTCATGAACCAAAACCCCCAGAGGTCATTTCTTGGAGCCCAGCACTGGGGCTGAGCATCTGCTCAGCACCCAGAGACCCAGAAATGTTTGCAAACAGATCGGGCGAATGGCTGCATGTTTGTAAGTGTATTTTAAAAATCAGATCCTGTTGGCAGGCAGCTCTCAGACAGCAAGCGGGGCCAAATCCCATGAATAAATTGCTTGGAGCGAGCAGTTTGACGCGCCATTATTCATAACTAATGCAGTCCTAGTAAACAGCAAATGGAGGCCAAATCTGCCTGTATAGGCACCAATGACCTCATCTGTTTTCATCTTATTTACTGAGCAAAATAAGAGAAGGAGAAACCTATCCCCATTCACTAAAAAGGGAAATGGAGGTTTTGAAGGAACAAATACTCCCAACAACTCCAAGGTGAGGTGGGAGTTGGAAGAGCAGAGACACAAGCTGACTGCAGAGTCAGAGAAAAACTTTGGTCCCACCAATGCAAATTCACAAATAAAACTGAGAAAGCACCTCTCCCACCTCCCAGAAGCTCCTGCTGAGGATCATGAAGAACACTACTTGACAGAGTCAAGAAAAAAGGCGGAGCCAAAGCATCCTTGAAAGTGGTGTTCTCTTCTTCCATTTCCTAGCTACCATCTCAAAGCAGACTGAAGAGAGTTTTTCAGAAGGTAAGATGCAGTACATTTCCCAGCCTCTCCATAGTGAAGTTATTAAGCAAAGCACACCAAAAATCTTCTCAGGGAAGCAAAGAGAAAACAACTGGCTGCTCCTATACCAATCACAGCAATCGCCCAACATAACCATCAGCCAGGTGGTGAAAGTAAAGACAAGACTCAACTCTTGTGATGCTTTTCAAGCAACAAAAGACAGCTAAGTCAATGCCAAGGCATACTGCAAGAAAAAACCTACATCTTGATGGCTGAAGGGAAGGGACCTTGAAGATGTGCAGGTCTTCTGAAGCTGAGGCACCCACGAGGGCAGCATCTGTTTGCAAGAAGTCATGAGACTACAAGCTGTTAACACTGGCCTGCTATTTCTGCTTTGTCTTCCATGCTCTCTGGAAATTGCATTTACTTTAATTTGAGCAACAAATAGGAGGATCTCAAAAATTATCAGAGGGCTGGAGCACCTCTCCTATGAATACAGCCTGAAAGAGTTGAGGCTCAGCCTGGAGAAGAGAAGGATCCAGCAAGACATTATAGAAGCCTGTAGTACCTGAAAGGGACCTACAAGAAAGATGAGGAGAGGCTTTTCGCAGGGGTGTGTAGCACAAGGGCTAACTGTTTCAACCAAAAGAGGAGAGACGTACATTAGCTATTAGAAATAAATTATTTTCTGTGAAGATAGTGAGACATAGATTTCCCACAGAAGCTGTAGATGTCCCATCCCTGGAGGTTTTTAAGGCCAGGCCAGACCAGGCTTGTCTAGTGGGAGATACCTCTTCCCAGGGCAGATGAAATTAATCCAGATTATCTTTGAGTTCCCTTGCAATGATTCTGTGATTCTTGAAAATTGTCAGCATGGATGGGATCACTCTTCTCTTGCTTTCTTTCCTAAATAATGCAAATTTCAAGGCATTTTAGCCGAAAGTCACTTCCACCATGATGAGGCCAGCTCAGTACCTCCAGAATTCACCTCAGGGAAAACCAGAGCCATTGACCTGAAGACAGTCACATTCATCTCAAACGCAAAAGGAAATACTTCTGCAAATGGCAAAGGGAATTTATTACACTGCTTAAAATTACAGCCCATTAAAAAAATTGCCCTGATTTAAATCACTGACTTTTCAAAATATATACTATCCTTTCATCAATAAACTCAAAATATAAGCTAACCACAAAACCCCTTGGAAAAAAAAGAAACATAAAAATTATATCTTTACAGATTAATAAGAACTATTGATCTAACTGTAAGCCAGTATCCACATACATAATTTTAATGTATCACACATCAATAATACTCTACTTTCTCCTTCATACAAAACTATGCTATTCCTACAGAATTGGCAAGCTGGAACACAGGAGGTTCCCTGGAAATTTAAGAACAAACTTTTTCACAGTGAGGGTGACAGAGCACTGGGACAGGCTGCCCAGAGTGTTTGTGGAGACTCCTTCTCTGGAGACATTCAAAACCCACCTGGATGCATTTGTGTGTGACCTAGTCTAGATGTTCCTGTTCCAGCAGGGGAATTGGACTAGATGATTTCTTGAGGTCCCTTACAATCCCTGACATTCTGTGATTTTGTTATCCTCTCCTAGAAAGGCCAGTGCCATTTAAACACTCAATGGTTGTGTTTCAAATTATTAACACTAAGAGCATATTTGGTTATGCAGAATGGTGTTAACCATTCACAAAATGAATGGGGCAGAATCACAGTCATGTCAGAAACCAGAATTGGCTTTTATTTATAGTAAAACCAATAGTAAAACCAATAGTATTTTCTCTGCCTCCTTTAGCTTTTCTTCTCTTTGTGCCTCAAACCTCAATTTGCTAAGCAACTGAAGCAGCTTGGACCAAGGGCCGCCTTGCCAGCTCCCTGTGCCTGGGTGCTGTGGATGAGGATTAGCACACTGTAATCTGTTTATTAGTGCTTTTAAGAGGGCTGAGCAACAAGGAGCAAAACCAGACAGGTGATAATATTATTTAGGCTAGCCTAGAGTAGGATGAATAGGGGAGAGACCTTCCAAGCAAGGAGGAATTCAGGCATGGTGATAAATGCAGAGCACCACGTGCTGTAAGGCAGATTTTGAACTAATCACACACATTACTGCAGTCTAAATTAGCTGAAAACAACCAATGAAGTGACGTCAGCCATTGCTCTGCAGCCACAGCTGAAATGGCAAACAAAATGTTAGGTGATGTGTAAATACCTGGGATTATAAAATTAGGTGATGGTGCAAATCAACAGTATGCCCTGACCTGGAATGCTCTGATCAGTCCTGGATTTGCTGCACAGAAGAGGTCAGAGGAAAAAGGTTTCTGTTCAGAGACTGGCAAGAAGAGTGACAAGATGTAGAGAACAGGTACAATGAGATTAAAAAGACTGAGACAAAGGAGCTGGATAAACAGGAGGAGGAAGGAGGAGTGAGGAGCAAGCAAAGAGAGATGCCAAATGCTCCTTCAATACAAGGAGGGCAGAAGAAAGCTCACAGAGCTAAAAAGGAAACTGGAAGCTGCTTTATTTACACGCAGGTGCACTCCCACCTCTTGGTCTGTGTCACCTCTGAGCATCCCACAGGCCCATTACTAGGCAGCGCTAAAAGCACAAATTAAATGCTTCGATTTCTAAAAAGGTCCACATGTTCATGGGGGCACTGGTGGGTGGTAGGGGAAGGAAGAGCCATGCTGGGGAGAAGAGCTTCAGGGTCAGGGGAGAACCATCACAAGCTCACACATAATAAACCTGCATCCAGCAAGGAAAATGTCCCATGTTCCACAGAGCATTTTGCTCCTGGCCTAGCAGAGCCAAGGACCAACCCATGCCCTGCAGCAGGCAGGATCTCTTCTGAACCCCTTATTGGCATTTTGGGTATTTGTTGACTTGGATTCTTCCCTTCTCCTTCTCCTTCAACCCCTGCTGAGGAGCACTGCTTCCAGCACATTTCTATCACTGTGGTGTCATACATCTCTCTGGAGCAGGCACTGCCCATGGTAGGGAAACTGAGGCAAAGCCCCGACCATACCTGACACCATTGTGATGATCCTCAACACCACACTTCCTGCATCCACCAGCTGTATCTTAAAGCCATGGCTGCTGAGGGGTGGATGGGTGGACACAAATCTGTGTTCATCTCTCCATCTCTCCTCTCCCTGTTTTTCTGAGGTCCAGTGATTTCCCAGCTGATGAACACATTACCACCTCATTCGGCAACGCCTCAGAGGTGCTCACGTTTCAGGCTCCGGCGAGAAAAAGATGAAGTATGAAAATCCCTTTCCTTTCCAATCCAGTCCTCCCAGCCCCAGCCAAGGAGCAAACACAAAACACCTCAGAAAACACACAAAAAACACCGGACGCAAGAGGCTGTGCCGAAATTGCACCATATGCAGGTGTCAGGGAAAAAGGTCTCCTGTCTCCCACGCCAGGCTGCTATCTCCATCCTATAAAGCCTTCCTGTGCAGAGTTGACACCCAGATATCTCTGCTTGATACCTCTTCTTACACTGGCTTGTTGTCAGCCTGGAGGAATAGAGACAGAGGATGCGCCAAGCTGTTCTGAAAAGTATCTGGAGACGGTATCTAGTCTTGCAGTCTTCAGAGACACCCATGCTGACATAAAAAGCTGTACACATGAGCTCCTGACAAGATATCATCTCGCCATTCAGCTACAAATATCACTGGGGACATTTCTATCCCAGGCATAAAAGCATAGTGCTCTCTCCCTGCCCTTGGAGCTGCAGGAAAAGGAGGAAGGATTGGCTTGGGCCAGGAGTTAAACTCTACTCTCAGGCATGTCCTGGTGACATCCCTCTCTACAAACAGCTGTTTGAGGGTTTTTTTCAGAGGGTGCAGCACAAGAAAACCTGCTGGATACACCATAACCTGGCCCTGCTAATGTAGCCGATGGCTCCGGAGCTCACATTTTTGGGATTTTATTTAGGAAAAAGTGAGATAGGTATCTGCTTGGGGTGACAGACAGCATATCCAGCCTTGCTCCTGGAGAATAAGGCATGTCCAACAATCTCCATCCAAGATCTTCTGGAAAACACATCAACTCTGCCAGCATGACAGGCCAAGGGAGACTGATGCATCTCAGGGAAGGTCATGAGTTTCCTCCCTGAAAGGCTTTTTGGAAAGGAAGGGGGCTTATAGAAATTATGGCACAGTTACTCACTCCAACACCCTTGTAACCCCAAGAAAAGGAAAAAAATCCCACAGCTCTGCTGCATACTGTTTTTTTGCCCCGTAAATAGAAGTGGGCCGGCTGCTCATTCCAAAGTTGTGCAGGATTTTGTGGAAAGTAGAAAGGAAAACAGGACAGAGGTTTGTTTAGTGGGGACAGCCCAGTACTGCCTCTTTGACATTTGCTCTGAACCAATGAACTGCACAGCATTTGAACTTTTGTTTAGATAGATAGGCCTGTGTATTTAGAAATCCTTGAAACTCATCCATCTGCAAAGACAGCAACTCTCGATAATGCAAAAGCTCCAGCCCGGATGCTGAGCTCAGCACATCTCTCTACAAATGATTCCTATTAAAGTAAAAAATTACAATGCAAGCGTCTATTAGACAATCCAAGCCTGACATAAAAAAGGAATTAAAAAAACATAATATGTTCATGCCAGCCATCTTTACAGATCACTGAGGAGCTCAGGGAAGGCACTGGGACAGCCATTTTCTGATGTGTGTCCTGTGCCCAAACCCACCCAGACATCACACCTTCCACCATGCCCAGGATCATCTTAGGCAAAGCCATCCCAGTGGTAGTCTCCTCTGCTCTTCTGTGCCCCTAGAGATAGAGATTCCAGCCTATTTGACCAGAAGTCAGTTTGCATGTCAACTACGTATTCCATGCAGCTGGTTTCCCAGGATTGTATGATATCTGTGAAATCTTACAACTTTTGGGGGTTTTCTTTTTTTTTTTTTCTTCTCCAATCACAGTTCTTAGAAACTTTTGCCTTGTGGATGGGGGATGTGTTCATGTCTCAAGCAGGTTCATCCCCCAGCAGCTTCAGAAAAGCACTGAGAAACTCACCACAGGTAATGGGTGCACCCAAACACCAGCACCAGTCCCACCAGCAAGGGTAATGCAGCACAGCCATCCAAAGGAAAAACACAGCTATCCTCACCAAGAACCTAAAGACCAGCCAAGGCCAGAGCAAGCTGAAGGAGAACTCTCCACTGTGTTTTCACCACCTGGTACAAGAGGGTTGGAGCTGCTGGGCACACCCCCAGACACTGTGTCCCCTCTTCTCCCAGCATGCAGGGCAATAGCAGTGTGCTTAGTTCCCAGCTCGCTGCCCCCTCCAAAGCCTAAGCCAGCAGATTATCACGTTAACACTTCAAATGCTTAATTTCCTGCTCCAATTACACTGGTTTTGCAGCAGGAGAGGCAGAAATAGGAGGAGAAACAAACAAAAAAAAATTCAAAGTGGCTCTCAGTGGCTTCCCCCTCTGCACTCCAGCCAGAGATGGAGGGCAGTACTCAGGAGGGCAAGGTGGAGGGCTGAAGGCATTGGAGCTATCTGAGCCCCAGCCCCTCAGACCATTAGTGCTCTTGCTCACCATCCTGTCACTAAAATAAAAAGCTCCTTTTTGTTTGGTGGCAGTGGCTCCTGGCGATCACCACAGCTCTGTGGAAACATTTGCTACATAGCAAGAAAAACAAGGCAGCTGGTATTTGCAGAATGACACTGGTGCCCTGCTGCACAGAGGGGCTGGGGTGGGAGGAGAGTGTCGAGGTGAGAACGGGGATGGGGCAGGAGGAGGGCAAAAATAGTGGAAGTAAGAAAGAGAGGCCATGGGAGTGATGAAGTGAGAGATGGAGGCATGAATGACACCGAAGAGCACTGAAGGAGAGGGAGGGCAAGGAAGGGGGAATTGCAGTGGGGAGAAAAACAGGGTCTGGGGAAGGAAAGAAGGGCAAGTAAGGAGGAAAACAGCATCCAGGAAACTTTAGACTGTGACTGCACTCAGGCTCCTGTGGAGCTGCCTCCACCTGCTCACACTCCTTTCTGCCATCATAGTGCCACCTATAGTGCTGCTCAACCCTCCTCAAAGGAAAAGAGAGATTTGGAAGGAACAAAAAAAGAAGAAAAAGACATCCCAACCCAGGTGCCTTGCAAGTCCAGCTTCAGCTGCTCACAAGGGATTCTTAAATAAATAAACAAATAAACTCATCCCTGAAAATTTGCTCAGCCTGAAAGCCCCACCAGCTGCTTGCAGGGAGGAGTGGGGCTCTCAGACTATCAAAACCCCGTGGAAAAAAAGCACAAGGGTATCTTCGCATCATCCCACTGTCCTCGGGGGAGAAGGTGAAACCCTCCATCGCCCTCGGCTGGTATAGGATAGGAGATCCTGGATGCCAGTGGAGCAGGGGATAACTTTCCCCTCAGTGCCCTTCCCAGAGGCCGCCCACGGCAGCCGTTATTTATAGCTGGCCGAGCACCGCACCGAGCTCAGCCGAGCGAGCGGGAGAAGGAGGCGAGAAAAAAAGGACCGACCTTGGGGTCGGGACCAGGAATAGCCGCCAGTGGCCAGAAATAGCTGAGTGCCATGTTCAGCCCTGGTTCTTCGAGAGTCGCTGAATCCAGAGCTGGGTGTTTCCAAGATTTCAAGCTCCAGCCAGGACGGGATTGATTTCTCCTCCGGATTCATGTTCCCCCTCCTAAGAATCTTCCCCTCTCTGCCCTATAGCGGCTCTCCAGCTCAAAAAAAACCCCAAACTACCGAGGTGGAAGGAGCAAGTGGCAGGAAAGCAATCCAGCGGTGGGGAGGGGATGACTGACCTCCGGAAAATGTGCTGGAAAAGCAAGGGAGGGCAAGGTCTCGAGGAAGAGGGACGGGCTTCAGCACCTTCAGCTGCCGCGAAGCCCGACGCTGACCTGGGAAGGGGCGACGCAGGGGAGCAGATTCCAGAGGATTTTTGGCAGCGTGCAGTGATCAGTGTTCAGCTCGATGGCTCCTTTGGGTGCCTACAAGAATCTCAGCACATGAGATCAACGCGGACAGCACGGAGACCATCACGTGTGCACCTCCATCCCCCGTCGAGGGGGGGCTGTGAATGGGAACAAACCTCTCCTCACCCTCCTTGACCCAGTGTAGGCATCCTCCCCGTCCCTCTGACCACGTATGAACATGTCTGTCCTCCTGCACCTGCAAACACACAAAGCCTGGTGCCATATCCTGCTCACACACAAATTTCCTGGTTGCCCTGAAAAGACCTGCGTGCCAAGAGCCAGGATGCTGGCATCCATCCTTTGACCAACTTGCTCCAAACTTGTCTGTGGCAGGGTTGCCAGGTTACTGCTCGCAGGACAGGAAATGGTGGCTGTATCCTTCTTACCGGGATCACTGCTGATTAAGGAGACCATCAGGAAAGGCCTGATCCTGCTGCCTCCAGCACTAGCCTTCAAAGCTCAGCCAAAGCCAGAGACAGACTATAATGATTAACCCTCAAGGACGCCACATCTAGGGCCAGCCTTTGTCAGAGAAAGTGAAAGACAGAAGCAGACAGGAGAGCATGGTGCAACCTGTACAAATGGCTAAAAGCCCTAGGTGAGCTAGCCCACTGGCCTGTAAAGAAAACCACCTGCAGATAGGAGACTCTTGCCCTTCATCAGCCAGGAGGTTTGGAGAGCTCTTCTCCCATCCAGTCCTCCACAAAGAGCTTCCCAGCCACTTCCAGGGTGCTGAGGATGGTGGAGTGGCTGCAAGTGTTAGGTCACTCTACTTCTGGATTTACCTCCATTAATTTCCAGGAGAAATAAAATCTGTCCCTTCTTCAAGGTCTTCCTGAGTAGCTGCTACTTTTCCATACTCCACAGTCACAAGACCCTAACTTCGTGCAGAGCTGAAGGGTTCAGCCACAAGATAGACAGGCCATGGGCTTTTTTTCTATGGAATTTTGAGCCCTGATTCAAGAGTGGAACCTGGGGTTCACCTGCTCCTGCCCCTGAAGAGGACTATTGCAGAGCTGATTATGGCAAAGCACTAAACCAGCTCTGAGTCCTCTTCCTTCAGAGCTCTGGAAATTATGCTAAACACTGCCCATCAGATCATAATGCAGCAGATACTGCAACTGACAGAGAGAATATCCCATCTCTTGCTCCATAAAGAGCCTCTGCTGCCTAATCTACTTATCTCTATGCTGTTCTCCCCAGTCCATGCTGTTCTTGGGTACCAGTGCCAAGGACAGCCACATGAATTCATCCATGAGGAGCTGTATGTGCTGTGAGGAGCTGTGCAGGAGTGGAGGCAGCCTGAATGGTCTCACAGACCACAGGGATGTACAGCATCAGGCAGGTCTCACTTGGTGGCAGCAGGTTCTGCTCACTCAGCTGGGGTAGGAAGGAAAGGCCAGAAAAGTCAGAGAGAATAAAGAGAAAAATAAAAGTTGTCATAAGCAAATTGTTGAGTAGAAAACACATGGCACTGCCTCTGACCTTCCCACCTCCTGTAAAAATACAGGGAAGGTCTGGGAGTGACTTATACAGAGCTGGTGGACATGAACCCTGGGGATGGTTCCCATCATCCCCAGCTATTCCATCTTCTGGAAGCAGCTTTGGACATGAGAGAGCTGGGTGATCACCCAGATCCATCCCCTACCAAAGAGACAGGTGTTGCCACACAGCAAGCCAGGGAAAGTCAACTGTCCAACCATCCAACAATGAAGCTCCTTTCTCAAACTCATTAGGCAGCAGCAACAGCATTCCCTTGAAGCTTCTCCTGTTTGCAGACCATGTCAGCCCAAGGTCCTTTAGGAGACCAAAGGCTTCACAGCATCAGCTCCAGGAGGGCTGGCCCCAGGGAGCCCATGGAGTCTTCCCCTCCTCTGTAGCATGAAAAATTCAGCTTCTGGTCCTGGGGTACATTATGTGTCGTTGAGGAGTTTATTTTGTTTTAACAAACTATTCTCCAGCCTTGAAAGGCGAGTCCTCAAATAAGTGGAGTATTTTTGTCCACTCTCCTTGCAGCCTGGGGCTGGCCTTCGGGAAATGCTCACCCCACAGCCCTTCTTGCCCCGGTAATTGAAGAGGCTGCCGCTCCCCTGGGCCAGAAAAGGGATTACAGGACACGCTTAAGGGCTTGAATTCATAACCTTCAGCCTCCCCGGGAGCTCGGGTTCCTCTCGCCTGAATTGCGGCGGCACCACCGCTAGCCGGCAGCACCGCCAGCATCGCCAGCATCTCCATCCCGGGCATCCCAAGGGCACAGCCGGTGCTCGGGCTTCAGGCTAGGGCAGACCATGCTGCCCCTCCGAGCTGCTGCCAATTAACTACTTTTGAGGCTGTGAGGAGACAAATTGTTATAATTTTACAAATAGACTTTATCTTAAAACGAGCGCCTTACCCAACACCTATTGATTACTGCTCCCCCTCCGGAGAACTCTCTGCAATTAAGCTGTCAAATCCCTAATGCCCACGTAAAAATGAGCCAGCTCCAGCATTTCCCAGAGAACCTCGCCCGTGCAATGCTGCAAAACCCAGATGCCGAGTTTCTTTCTTACCCCGGAATTAGCCAGAGATGAAATTTATCTCGGTGGTAGACAGCAGGGCTTTTATCTGCATCCCAACGGCTGCCATGCAGCTCACAGAGAGCTCGAGTTTTGCCTGTTTTCTTCTAAACTGCTGGTGATTTTGTACAAAAGCCAGGAGGATGGTGCCCTCCATGGGAAGAATACTTAGGAGAGTGGAGACTTTGTTTTTTGGGCTTGCAATCCACACAGAACGGATCTCTGGGGTCTGGGGCAGAGGGCACTGGTATCTCATGGTACTTTGAGAGGTTGGCTCAGGGATGCTGCCAGCTTCTGCATCTCACAGCCCATCTCTGCTATGCTGGGAGTCCTTCTGGCTTGGGACATGGTCTGAACAGCCCTGAATGCATTGCATTAGCATGCTATGCCTCAGTTTCCCCACCACCACAAGCCACCTGGGTGCTGGTGACACCATTGCCAAGCAGAGGAACAGAAGCCCTATTATAATGGTTATAATGATCCCAGGAATAATGGTGTGCTTGCAACCAAGGGGGACTTCCATGAGAGCAAGTGACGTGAATATGAAAATTACTCTTTCATGGCTCAAAGGGTCAATTATGCTGCCGTTTTTAACACTAGCTGGTATCATCACCTAGGTTGGGATCATCACCATGACACCATCATGATTTTCTTGCTCCCCAGTGGAGCAGCTCAGAGCCTTGTAAGCTCAGATAGGGATACTGTGTTCTCCACAGCTCCCCAGGACCCCATAAAGGACGTCAAGGGAAGACAGAGGAAAGGTAAAAAAAGCCCCAAGTGTAAAGTAGCTCCACAGAGTGGCATTCAGGTGCAGGATAGCTGATGGTGCCTGAAAACCCTGAGGTTTTCCATTTTCAGCTCCCCAGCCCTGCTCAGAAGGGAGAGGGGGATTTCTAACCCACTGCCTCTCACCAGGAGGGAGGAGAAAGCAGTCGAAGGGAAAGACAGCACTGAGGAAATGCAGCAGCAGGGTGAAAAAGCCACAAGAGAGAGACAGCAGTGCCAGAGATTAGGAAGGGATCTTAGAGATTTAACAGAGATTGGGGAGCTAGACGTAATTACGTGCCACACACTCCGCCAGCAAACCACTGGCTGCTGCTCATTCCACCAGTGCAGAGTATATAGATTTGATAATCACTGCCATGAAGCAGGGATAATCTTCCCCTCACCATCTCCCAGCAATCATTTCCCTGTAAGGGGAGTCACAGACCCATGCACTACACCCTGGAGTACAGCCTGGGGGGAGGTGGTTTAGGGCCATGGATGCACCCATCCATATGGGTGCCTGGTCCCTCAGCAAGGTTGCAGTGAGGTGATGACAGGCTGTTCAAGGTGTCTCACCATCCCCATGCCCCATTCCTTGCCAGACCACTCCAACCCGGACATCCTCCCTCCTTGCAAGGGAGGACTTCACTGTTGAAGGTGGTGTCAGTTATTGATGGTGCTCCTCTTGAGGCAAGCAGAGGACTAAACAGATGAATGAGAAAGGCTCTGCAGGGCATCACAACAGCAAGAGGAAAAGCCATGCCCACAAAACATCAAGATTTAATAGGGGACAGTGGAGGTGCCACAACTCACTTTTCCACCTTAGAAGGACCTCACCACTGGAACTGTTTTATCTGTGATGTGAAACCTGGGCATCTCTTACTTGTTCCCAGGAGGACAAAGTGGCCCAAGTGGGAAGGCTGGCTCACTGCTGCTGGGAGGGCGGTGGCAGGCATGGAATGGCAGGTCCCATCCTGGCTCCCATCCTCTCTGGAATGTCAATCAGGCACCTGCCAGGGCAGCCAATTCACTTCCATTTGGAAAATTAAAGAAATAAAATGAATCGTTTGCTTAATTTGAAAGGGTGGCAGGAAGCAAAGACGCCTTGGGCCCATGCCAGCACACAGAGGTCTGCTGCTTCTGGCTCGACTGCAGAGTTTTTCTGGGGGAAACATCAGCTCCTTCCCTTCCTCTGCCTGCTGGAACAAACAGCTCCAGCCCCTGCCCTGGAGCAGCAGCGGCTCCCAGTTCTCTCTCTCCATCCCCTGTTCCCCAAAACTGGGCAGGGGTATGAAAGCACAGGGGCTCTAAGTGAAGACGGCCACAAAGACCAGTTCCCTCAGGAATGCTGCCCCACTGTAAACTGGGAAGATAAAACAGCTGGAACTATTCAGCATCACTGCCTCACTGGGGGTAACTGGAGTTTGGGCTCTGATGTAATGAGGTGCTGGTCCTCAGAACCCACAGCCTGGATAACATGAGACAGGAAGGAAAGAGTGTAAGTGGTGGTGAAAATGATCAGGAGGTGCAGGACAAGTACCTCCAGAAATGTCTTGTCTCCACATCTCTAGGGATTCAGCTTTGGAAATATCACCCCCTCTGGTTTTCAGAATTTGGGGGACATCCCATGGAGCATCTGCTCTTCCTCCCTGTCTTAGCTGCTCTCAGCAATAAAGCAAAATTTTGCTGACAGAAGCTGGCACCATCCAGGTTCTGCAGTCTCCTGGAGTCCCAGGAGATTCAGGGATCTGCTCCTGAATTGTCCCAGGGAAAGGAGAAGAAACCAGGAGAGGACTCTGCCTCTCAGTCAATTCTCTGAGATGGAATCCTGTTCCGTGTCCTTTCCCCATCCCAGTGTGCCTTCTTCATTTGAAAGACACAAATATCATCTCTCATTGCTTTCTTTTCCCTCTTTCTTCCCCCCTTGCAACCCAGGCGAATCCCCAAATCTCATCTCCTTCCTGCCAAAGACACGTGCACCTGCAGAGCAGCTGGTGCCAACATCCAGCGCAGAGCCAAGCACAACAAACGAGCTAAAGAGCCCTCACTGCACAGAGACCAGCTTACAAAAACAACCGTATTTCACCCAAACTCTATTAAACTGTCCTGGGTTATTGCTCTGCTTCCTTTCCCACCACTGAGGATCAAATGAGATTTCTGTGGGCTACACAGAGAAGCTACACACATCTTCCCTTCAGCTGCCCCCTCTGTGCTCCCTGCGGGGTAAAACCCACCCTGGGGTGGCACAGCTTTGCATGCAAATAATTTCCCCTCCAAGACTTGACTTTTTCACACTGGGAATGATACAACCAGGAGTATATTACTGCATGTTATATACTCAACAGGGCACACAAACCTTTTGTAAGAGCCCAAGGGAGCCCTGAAAACTGGAAAAGTCACCTTGAAAAGTCCTAAAAACAGGGTTAGACAGGCTTAAAAGCTAAAATATATGATGGTGATACCACCCAGCATGGCCTTGCTGTGTCCTGACACTCTTCACCCGAGGGTGCTCTCAACCCCATTCTGCACACCAATTAGTGCAATAAGACATTAATCAAGGAATGGGGCACCCTTTCCATGTGAACATCCCTTTTATTTTACCTTCAGGCTTCTGGGTTTTTCTCCAGTAGACTGGAAAGCCAGCTGCAAACTTAGACTCCTTGTTTATAAGTCAAAGGATTTAAAAGCTGGGCAGGAGATTCGGTTCATGGCTCCCATTAATTTCAACAGGTTTTACACACCTAAACCTCAGCCATCGGTTTCTAGCTAAAAAGAGCTTCATTTCAAGGCAAAAGAAAATAGCCAAGAAAAATGAACCTCACTTCCATAGGTTTTTCAAAATAGAAGTATCTCAAAATGCAGCAGTTCTTGCAGGTATTTTGCAAATAGACAAAAGTATTTGGAAACTAAAATCAAGAAAATAAATTCATAAAAATGTCTGCTGCTTTTCTTGTCCCACAGTACACACACACACACACACCCTGCCTCAGCCATCATCAGTGTCTGCAGAGGAAAAGCAGAAGAAAAGTGCAAGAAGTTTAATGAACTGTCACAGTTTAACAAACTAATCCCTGCTTATGCTCACCTCATACCAAATGAGAGGCTGGGAGAAAACCAACAGCAAACAAACAAGTATGCAAACATCTCTTATCTGCTCTGTTGCTTAGTATAGGCAGCTGATTGAGCAGGTCAGGGCGAAGTAACTTCCTCCTTCACAAAGTAGGGCCAGAACCAAGAAGAAAATACCTTGCAATAATTTCCCATGAAAAGTTTGCATCTGTTTTCCAGAAATAGCTCAGCTAAAGGTAAGAAGTGTGCAATGGGAGCAGTGCAGCTTAGGAACTGCTCAGGGAGACATGGCTTTGAACTTAGAAGCGAATGCTTAATTCGCAGATTGGGTGCAGAAAGACAGCTCTCATGCTGGTGCTTTTCACCCGTAGCACCAGAGTGATCCTCTGCAGACAGCAGGACTGCAGCTGAGCACGCTAAAGTGGAGGTAGAGCGTAAGGACGACAGGAAGGATGCGTTTTCCTCCTGCCTGCACAAACCCCAGAAAGATTTTTGCAAAGGTTTTGGGCAGAGTACTCTGACCCATGCAAAAGACAAAGCAGCAGCCAGCAGCACATAAGCTGCCCTCCCTAAAGTCTCAGAGAGCCCTGTAGCTTCATCCCAGCATCCTTACCCTCGGAAGGCTGGGCTGGGCATCTCGCTGGCAGCCAGAAACAACATGGCAAGACGGGTTCCTGCCGCCGAAAAAAGCTGGGCGGGCTGCCCCCGAGCCACGTAAACACTTGCTGGCAGGAGGCACCGGGTAAATAACTCGAAGCAACACAAACAACAGTAAGCAGCATTTTCTTGGTACAGCAGCACCCAGGCTTACCGTCAAAACTTGGGGCTGCGTTTTCATACGTCTTTTACTTCGCTATCGAAAGGCTTCACCTCTCCCATTTCCCTCGTAAACACACATACACGACAAGCTGCTTGTCCCCAGAATCTTCCCCCTTGCTACACGAACTGCTTCCTGGCAATTCCTGAAGCAGAGTGGGGAGAAACTCATCGTGTGAAATATCATCTGCTCCTGACCGGCGGCTCTGATCTTCATAAAAGCCAGAGCCTGAGCCCAGCGTCATGTTCTCATAACGCGGGCTATGTTTCTGAGATGCCTGCGGGACAGCTGGTAACAAACTGGAAATTACTGCAACGACGCTGGGACGTAGGTGTAGCTGAACAACAAAGCCTGAGTGCAGATGCTAAAGCAGCTGGTAATCCTGTGTTTTAGAAAAAAAGGTGGGGTTTGTTCCGTTTCTGTTGTTGTTGGGGTATTGTTGGATTGTTTTTCTTTTTTTTTTTCTTTTTTCTTTTTGCATCTAGGTAATGTTCTGATATTGCAAAGAAAATCCTTCTAGCTGATGCTGGCTTGCTCTAAAGCAGTGGAAACAGAGATGCTGCCAGTCTGTCTGACAGGGGTGATACTTTTCTGNTCTCATAACGCGGGCTATGTTTCTGAGATGCCTGCGGGACAGCTGGTAACAAACTGGAAATTACTGCAACGACGCTGGGACGTAGGTGTAGCTGAACAACAAAGCCTGAGTGCAGATGCTAAAGCAGCTGGTAATCCCGTGTTTTAGAAAAAAAGGTGGGGTTTGTTCCGTTTCTGTTGTTGTTGGGGGATTTTTTGGTTTTTTTTTTTTTTTTTTTTTTCTTTTTTCTTTTTGCATCTAGGTAATGTTCTGATATTGCAAAGAAAATCCTTCTAGCTGATGCTGGCTTGCTCTAAAGCAGTGGAAACAGAGATGCTGCCAGTCTGTCTGACAGGGGTGATACTTTTCTGTACAGTTTTCTAGGAACAGGTTAAAAAATCTTCAAGATCTCCAGTGCACAGAATAGCAAAAAAAAAAAAACAAACAAAAAAGAAGCTGGGGAACTTAGTGGAGAGTTTCCTCCACTAAGAGTCCCAGAGTGCTGAGGAGGTAGGAGGCTGGGTCACACAGCACAGATTGTCTTTTCATGTCTTCCCTGAAAAGACAACCAGTGGCTTCAGCTCAGACCCCCCATCACTCCTAGCACAACACCCCGAAGAAATGATTCTCTGCAGGAAAGCGAAGGGGGCGACAGGATCTGCTGACAAACCCTCACGTCTCCCAGCGCGGGGAGAGGGGGAAGCGAGAGGAAATGAAAAACAAATCCCAGAGCCGGGGATGTGCCGAGGGGCGGCAGCGGCGCGGTGTTATCTCTGTCGGTGGGGTGGGCTCCGCAGGGGTCACCGCGGGAGAGGGGATTAAGCACTCGCATCCAGACAAGCGGACATGCCTCTGTAAAGTCAGGGTTGGGGGGGAAAAGGGAAGCTGCACCGAGAAACAACAGGAATGCAGGTCTCACTGGAGTGGTTTTACCCCTAAGGGGCTGCATGGTTGGCTGAAGGACTGGTGGGACTTGGAAGAACCGAGCACCCTGGTGGCTCCCCGGCTGGACTTTGCCGGTCAGGCTTCCCATAAAGGAGACAGCCCCGTGACAGGGTCTGGTGCAGCCAGCCTAGGGAGAGTGAAGGGGATGCACATGGAGGCGAAAAGGGAGAAGGAAGAGGTGAAATGGTAGCATTAAAATATAAATGAGACAAGATCGCTATGTAGATACTTTTAAAGCTACTCAGATGGGAAGCCACAAGTAACCAGCTCCCCACACACCATTAGCACATCACTTATTAATCACTCGTTAATGAAAGGGCTACAGATAACAGAGTCCTATCTTTTACCGTATTTTCCAGCCATCCCTCCTTTCTTCTCCAAGATAATCCAAAGAAATTCCTCCAAAAGCTAACACCCCAGAGCTGTGCTTTCATTTTTGTTTTCCTTTGTTTCAACTGAATCTTTAAAAGAAACAAACACAAGAAGAAGCAGATCCACAGCAAATTTCCACTTAGTCCTTTTTCCATGCAGGACTCATTGTGCACTGATGAAAGCCCAGAGTCCCTCTGGAAACTCACATCTAGCATCTTTCTACAACTCTGCCCACAAGAGCAAATGCTTTTTTTATTCCAGGAAAATTATTTGAAAACTGAGTCCAAGACCCCCCTCCCCCAAGAACGCATTATGACTCCTGCTATTTTCTGAAAAGCACGAGTGTATCAGCAAGTTGTTTGTAAAACATCTTGTTTTTACCCATCACCTCCACATTTGATGGCTCCTCGTGCTGCTTGATAGGACACCTAAAAAGTAATTCCACACTTGTGTAAAAATAATAACACCTACTGTCAATACATATGTATTGTAAAGTATGAGTGTCCATACTGCCGTTCTCTCCTTTCAGAGAAACAACTCACTTTCTGGATTCAGTAATAATTTCAGCAAAACCACGGTCACAAGAGATGCAGTTTTGGAAGGAGCGAGCAACTCATTACTCCGCTATTTATAAAGCTTTAAAAATACATGTACAAACATAAAACACCCCCCCTCTGCCTTGCTCATACACATACCACCTTATTTGATCAGACCTCATAAAAACCAGATGCTATCTTGGAAACTTAACTTCCTTGGGAAAATAAACTGCCTATAGTAAATCCCAGGGCCAGCATGGGCAGCTGCCCCGGTACTGCCACTTGACAGAGTCATGGGACAAACAGAGACAGCTCTCTGCAAAGCAAGAAAAAAAAAATCAAGGAGAAACCATGTAAAATCTCACAACAAACTGTTAGCAGAAGGCTGGGATTGGTGTTGGGGGTTTTGAGATGATGGAGACAGCCGAGTAAATAAAAAAGTCCCACAGTTCGGGGATGTCAGCAGGTTGTCAGTGTCTCAGAGGGACCACGCTCGCAGCATAGGGCTTGCTGGCCGGCAGGAGGGCTGGTGAGAAAGAAAACAACATGCTGGGTGACAGCAGAGGCTGTCAGCGCCCGGAGGTGGCCGAGAGCCTCCCGCTCTTCCAGCCTGGCCTCCAGAGATCCACACCGGAGCGTGCAAGCAGGCGGGGAGCAATGACATGTGGCCTCCAAAGCTTTCCTG